>JAWWLW010000294.1:2819833-2830001 GCA_035041385.1 Myiothlypis coronata
GCTCTGCTGAAAGGAACAGGAGAGTGCAGGGAGAGCTGAGCCATGGACAGCCCAGGAGGGCTCTGCTCTGCTCTGCTGAAAGGAACAGGAGAGTGCAGGGAGAGCTGAGCCATGGACAGCCCAGGAGGGCTCTGCTCTGCTCTGCTCTGCTCCCTCAGGGCAGCACCGAGTGAGGGCTGAGGCAGTGAGGGCAGCTCTGAGAACAAACCCTGAGCTGCTGCTGCTGCTCCCCAACCCTGCTCTCTGAACAGTCCTGGAGGCACAGAACAGAACATCCAGCATGAACAGAGCACATCACTGGGGTATGAGCATCAAAAGTCACCCTGGGACTGTCACTCTTGCGCTGAGATTGAGACAGGAAAAGGCAAGAGGCAGGATGGTAGAAAAGTCAAACTTTATTCAAAGGAACCACACGGTTTTTGTAGTGATATGATAAATTCTGTTCAATTGGCTAACAGAAACATCTTGCTCACACACTGTCCTTGAGAAGAACAGAAAGATGAAGTAGAAAAACACCACTTGCAAATTGTTTATACTTAACGACTTATCACATCTTTGCAACTCCCTAAAAATTCTCACAAGCCACTATGAGAAACTCTTGCTGTTTCTCTCTCTGTCCCATGGCATCCACAGAGGACAGCTGTGAACCATGAAATATTGGGGCACAGAGGTTGAGTGAGTATTCTTATCTACCTAGGATTTGGCTTTCCTTTTGCTTTGAAAGGAAAAAAAAGGTTGGCTCTCAGTTTAGAAAAACAAGTGGAAGAAAAACCTGTATGTGTGAAACAGCAGTGGATGGAACAAAGCCCCTTACAAATGTCTTTTTTTCTGTGTTCTCTCATTCCTCACTGACCAGCAGACAAAGCATCCTGGTTGGAGCACAGCAGTAAGCCCTGCAGTCTGTTCTGCTGGTGTCCAAGATCAGTTTGTACAAGTCCCAAGATATAAACCCCCCTATCTTCCCATTTTATGGGATCAAAGGAGGTCCCTTCCTTTCTGCCTATCTGAACTTGTAAGGGAATATTAAATAACACTTGGGGGAGGCCTCAGTTCCTATTTCTGCTGAGAAAATCCTCTGTTCTTTTAGGAGGGTTTATGCAAAAGGCTTCTGTTTGTGTTATTGAATATTTTTATTTGTAAACTGTTTGGTTTATCTGGGTAACTGTGCTGTAATTTCTGGTTAACTGCTTGATCTTTTCTTGGTAGTGCTGTGTGTTTTGCTTCTTCTGCTTTCCTTGTATTTTCTGATGCAGAGACATGATCGTGAGGCTCTGCTGTCAAGTCTTTGTGCCAACCTGTCTGGCTGCTGGGCTTCTTCAGACCAGTTCAGTGTTTGTAAATAGGCTTGATGCAAGTCATGTCACAGCAAAAATAATGAAACCCCTGTATTAAGAGCTCTGCTGGCTCAGTGATGCTGATAAGATGGGTTCATCCCTACATCAGTGTAATTTAGAGAAATTGCTGTGTTGTGAATGGAATTTTAACAAGAAATCCCCATGGAAAAAAAGAGTAGTTAAATTAAAATGATGTTTAAATCAGAACAGCACAGAGAAGACATGGACTATAAATCAATATGTTAATGGCAAACCAAGCTAATTCTGGAAAATGTGGTGTGAGAAGGTTCTGCTTTGGTTTTGTTGTCTGCACCTATGCATTTGTAATGTGTTGCTGTTTTCATTTTGTTTTCCTCTCCTGTGGATTTGATGTTAAGTCATACAGTTTCTTCAGTGTCAAAAGTCAGCCAGATCACAAAACTTAAGAAGTGCTGTAGTACCAGTCGGGGAGAAAACAAGACAGGCATACAAAGATCCTGCATTACCACAGGTACCAGTGAGCTCAGCTGGCACTGCCACCAATCCCTGCAAAACTCCCTCTCTGCTGCCTGCTTGAACTGGCTTGGCCTAAAAAATGTGCATTAATCCCAAAAAATTGAGACTGGCATTTTTGGCCTTCTTTAAATAGTGTTTGTTGAGCCAAGCAGTTTGAGCTGCAGCTCACTCCTCTGTAGTCTGGCTTTGGAAGAGTGCAGAGAAGCTGGGCTGGTGCTGCTGTGTGCTGGGGACAGCAGCGGGTCCCCAGAGTGCCACAGGGGGCTCTGCACTCCCATCATGAGCCATTATTCTGCTGACTTGGACAAAAAGTCACTGGGACTGGACATGATCTTCAGCTAACACAGGATCAGCCCTTTTTCAATGTCAGGGCATGCAGGCAGCACTGAGAGGAGCAGGGTGTTTGGTTCCTTTTTTCCTTTCCCTGCACAGCTTTTACTCTGTGGCATGATTAGGTTACAATATTTTATTGCCTGGGAGGAGGGAGACAGAGGATGATCCTGATGATAATGTAATAGAACATTATAATGATAAGTGGTAAAATAATAATCTCCATGGAATCAATAGCTAACTGTCTCGTGATTGATCAGATATGCAGATGCTGGGTTGGGATTTTACACCTCCCTTATCTACTGTAGAAGTGCAGAGCAATTGGCTCCAAAATGCAGCTGAACTGTGGTTGCAGCTGAAGAGCTCAGAATTTGGGGGTGCAATGTACTACCTTGAGTCTTCTTTATTTCCCACCTGGTGCCACTTGGCTTTGTGAACCTCGGTGTGCCCAGCATTAGCTCTCTTCACAGCTTCTTGTCCTTGCTTCACTCAGCTCTGTGCTCCAGTTGCCCTCAGCTCTGTGCTCCAGTTGCCCTCAGCTCTGTGCTCCAGTTCCTCTCCTTTCTGTGCTCCAGTTCCTCTCCTTTCTGTGCTCCAGTTCCTCTCCTTTCTGTGCTCCTGCCTTTTCCAGTCCCTCCCTGCAGGGAAAGCTGCTGGGCTGTGCTGATCTCCAGGAGATGGAGAGGCCATGGGTGAACCTCAGCTTCCCAAGGGTGCTCCTTCTTCAGCCTCCCTTGAGGCTGCATTGGAAAGACTGGGGCAGGTTTGATTCTCTTAGAGGAGCAATTCAGGAATAAATTAGCTGTCAGTAAATTTAATCTGAAGCCTATAAAGAAGGGACAAGGCCATGGTTGAACCTCAGCTTCCCAAGGATCCCCGTGCTGCTGCTTCAGCCTCCCTGTGCTGGAGGCCTTCCCATGAGGCTGCACTGGGAAGACTGGGGCAGGTTTGATTCCCTTAGAGGAGCAATTCAGGAATGAATTAGCTGTCAGTAAATTTAATCTGAAGCCTATAAAGAAAGGACTGCCTGATTGCATTCAGTGCAGCAGAATGATCTCAGCTGACCAGTAGGAGGCTCTTAGGCATTTCACTGTAGCATTTATATCAAAAGCAATTCAAAATTTGCCTCTTTTTATTCTGGGTTTAAATGAATTTAATTGCCAACAGCAAGAGCAAGGCCTGAGGCTGAGAAGCTGATGGCAACTGGCAACTCTCAAAAGGATCTTGGCAACTTGCAGGGTCTGTCTCAGTTTTTCTTTGGGTGCTCTTGCTGTGTCTCTGGGGAAGAAGAGAGATGGAGCTGCAGAGAATATTGATAATCATCAGCTTGGCGGAGTTCTTTGTACTGGCCTGTAGAGGAGCACTGCCTGAGGTTCTGGTCTTGCTGTGATGTCCTTGCTTTCTGCAAAGCTGTGTTGGCTTTTCCTGATCATTTCTGTGTTAGTGGATGTGAATTTGAACCAACACAAGGACCTGCACTCTCTGGGAGCTGCCACATGGCCCTGCTGTCCTGGATAAGCTGATGTAGAAAATGAAGTATGGCAATATTTCTGCTCATGTCTTGTAGATCCTACTGCAGTTATTCCTGTTCCCTCTTTGGGAATGAATCCTTGCTTACCCAGTGTGGGGTTGTTGGGTTCTGGAGGTAGGAAGTGATGTTGGCAGGATTGGTGTGAGCTGGGCTGGGTTTTCAGCTCCCTGTTTGAGCCTGCATGTCCCTGAAATGTTCTGATCAAGCTTTTCCAAAGCAGAACATCAGGATTTCCACTTCATCTCCTCAGTGTGTGCTGAAGGACTACTTGGGAGTGGAATTTAGGGAGAAATAAAATTCATTAAAAGCACTGTGTGCATCAGTTTAAATGTCATTTAATCATGGTTGCTCTTGCCTTTTTCTCCCTCTCATTTCTGAAAATTTGAAGGATAAAGTTCAGTTAGAAAGGAGTATAACTCATTAAATGGTCCAAGGCTTCTAGACTTGGGCTTATTAATTTGAGGTATTTGAGCTTTATTTAAATATTTTTTTTTCTGACTATGACACAGTCAGCAGGAGAATGTTCCTTATTTTGTTTTGTTCTACTCTAAAGGAAATATTAAATTCCTTTTATAGTCACAAGAGCTTTGAGACAGGGATTTTAGGAGAAAATACAAATACTTACTTAAAAGTGAGATTTTGGGGGGATCTATGTGGACTACATTTCATAAAGTCATTTTTATGTGGTTACAATACAGGTGCAAGTGAATATCAGCCAGATGCTAATTTGAACCTTTTTTTGAAGTATTTATAGTTTTTTGGAGCAAAATTGTGTCTTAGGAGCTGGTATGGCAGTAGTGAGAGATCCAGATGCTAATTTGAACCTTTTTTTGGAGTATTTATAGTTTTTTGGAGCACAATTCTGTCTTGGGGGCTGGTATGGCAATATGAGAGGTGATGCTGGATGAGAGTGCAGGAAGGGAGCAGGCAGCCAACATGACTTGTGGCAATCAGGGTTCTCCAGGGATGAGCCCCAGCTGGTGTTAATTATCCCAGCCTCATCAGTGCAGTGAGTGATGGCAGGCTGCACCCAGCTGCTGCTCCAGCCTGGTGTGGAGAGCCTTGGCTGGGCAGCCTGGCTCAGTGTGTGTCTGCTGTTCCTGTGTGCACACCATTATTTCGTGTATTAAACACAGAATTTCATGTGACTGTATCGCCACACCAGGAGGCTCCAAGGCCTTCTCTGCTGGGGCGTTGAGGCAGAGCAGAGGAGATGCTGTGTGCAGCTGGATCCCTCCCAGGCTGAGGTGTTTGGTGCTTGTGCCTGTCTGGCCTTGCAGCCTGGCTGGTGCCCTTCCCTTCCCTGTGCTTCCCTTTGGGAGCATTTCCTGGGGCTCTGGTGCTCCCAGGATTTGGGCTGAGTGCTGCCTGTGCCAGCCCTCTGACAGAGCCCTTCCCCTTGTGCTTGTGGCTTTTGACTCCCAAGAAATGGAGGCTCTGGCTTCCCCAGATGGACACCCCTGCTGTGGTGTCTGTGCTGCTGCCTTCTGCTGAAGGAGAAGCAGACTGAGATCTGATCTGTCTGCAGCCAAATGCTGTGATGAACCATTTCCCCGGGGATGAGGAGCTAATGGTTTGTCCATCAAGCCATGCAGCTTTTCCCGTTTCTTGGGAAATGAGTGGAGCTGGAACAGAATCCTTGCTGCATTGTGATGGCCTAATGCTCTCACAGAGCTGCCTGTTGTTACCAAGCTGCTTTAGTGCACAAATTAGACATGCAGAATTTCCAGGGTTTATTTTATTCAGGCTTTAATTAACTCAGTGTAATAAGCTGTAAGCACATTAATATCAACAAAATACTTTGTACTGTGTCTGCTAATATTTAGGTGAAAAAGCCAAGAGTATTGTTTCCATAGAAAGACTGACAAGGTTAGGAATAATGGGGATCTTTTTTAGGAATTTGAAACATGCTTTTGAAACAATCTTGCGTTTTCAGTGGTAGATTTCAAATAATAGCTGTGCAGTGGGAAGTGCTTGTATGGGATTTTTTACTATCACATCCCTTTTTTTTTAAGCTTATACTTGAAAAATTGATGGAGTCATTTGCATTCAGTAGCTTGGACAGATGGTGTGATCCATGACAAAATACTCAACAGCATACTAAAAAGGAGCATTTCAGCACCTATCCCCTGCAAAGGGCTTTGATCCAGACACCAAGGAAAGAATTCTGATCTCCAGCATCCTCCAAGGCCTTTGCAAGGGGAAGGCATTACCTGGGCACTGCCAGGGGCACAGCTCTGCTGGAACTGGGGCTGCAGCCACCCAGCCTGGTGGGCATCGCACTGGGCAAGGCTGGGAATGCCAGCTGGGAACAGAGCCAGCTCCTGCCTCAACACTGATCAGCAGAGTATTTTTTAAGAATGTTCATTGGAGAGGACAATTTTTTTAATGATAGTTGGAAATTATTTTAGTTAAAATAACCACTGGAATTCCATTAAAGCAGGCATTTGTGGCTGCACATTAGGAAGAAAAAAAATGTATCAAATCCTGCCAACTGAGCAAAGCTGCAATATGTTCCTAAAGTCAAGCTGTGTTTTCTCCTTTTTGCACATCACAATCCATAGTAAAGTCTCTGGGCCTAAAATAGATACTGTTTTCCTTCTGAAGCCTCCATTTCTATTGTCAGCAGCTGCCCCAGTGCAAACCAACCTGCAGAAAAATAAGATTTCAGCAAGGTTCAGTACAGGGATAATTGCAGAACAGCTTGGCAAAGCCCCAGCTGGTACAGCAACATTTCTTTGCCATAATTTTACTCTCCTCCAAACTGTTGTGTACTACACTGCTATCAGTACAGGCAAGACCTTTAGAGTCTCAAAATGTTGTTTTCTAGAAATGGTTGGTATTTTAAAGATACAAGTCAGCCCTGGAAAGCTTCCTGCTCACACAAATGTGTAATTTTTATTTTCTTCCTTATGGGGAACAGGGCTAATGACTAAATATTTATTTTGTGCCACGATTTTGGAGCAGATTTGGCAGCTGTTGCTCATCACCCAGTTCAGCCCAGCATTTTGCTGCTAAACAAGGCACATTATTGCACACATGTTCAAAGTTGTGTGGTGCCAGGTGTGTTTGCAGCAGGGTTACAGCTCTGGGCTCTCCCATTCTCTGGGGCTGCTGTGGGGCTGGGCTGGAGCTGAGGGATGATGGCCAGGCCTGGGTGCTGTCTTTGGGCCCCATCCTGTCTCTGGGGTGTTTATTTAATGAGCCAGGATGGGTTTGGAAATTGGAAATGTTGTCTCTTGAGTCTCCCCGCTGCTGACCCTGTGCATGAGGGACCATCACAGAGTCTCAGGCACTTGTGGGTTTGTTTTGAGGGCTCCTACACTTTGTCAATTTGCTTTTTGCATAGGAAAAATAGAGGTTTAGGAGGTGTTGGTACTTTGATGTGAGGGTAAGTTACAGAACATGAGGTGATGCAGGTTTTCACTGTTTTCTGAGCCTGTGTTTCCAGTTTGGTTGAACTGGTTTCTGTGAACCCTCATGATCCCCATGTCTGCTGTCAAGTGCTTGGGGCACTTGGTTTGGGACCAAAGCCCAGAGCAGGTGTTAGACCTAAAATCAGCCTGGTTTGGAGACATCGTGTAGTCTCAAATTCTGGGTGACAGCTGTGTTAATGATCTTCCATAAAGGTGAAAAATGGATGTTAGTCATGCTCTCTACACTAGTTTATATTAAACATTTGGGCCTTTCTGTTAATTCATCTTATGGTCAATAAATCCTTTGAGTAATCCCTCAGTTGCTGAGTTCGCTTTAGGTACCTAACCTGTATGGGTGTTTGCTTTAAATGAAAATATTCAATTTTTGCTTTTCCAAGCTTTCATTACCTGTTGTTTCCAGTTCAGTGTAAGAACTGGAGATCCCTGCACCTGTCCCAAGATGCTCTCTCAGGGTTAGGGCCAGGCCAGTACACTGGGTTCACTTCTTGGGTGATGAATAAAGTGCTTTATCCTTCTGCACACTGGTTCCCAGTTGGCCAATGACCTCCTGTGCCACCTGTGCTGTGTCTGCCGTGAGATGTTTGATATCAGAGCCTGATATCAGATCCCTTCTGCCCCAGTCTGAGGCTGCCTTGGCCTTCAGTACAGCCAGCAGGAGGAAACAAGGGAAGCACAAGCCTGGAATTTGCTTTGAGGGCTGTCTGGATGGACATTGGCCATTCCTGATGCTTACATGCCATATTCTTGGGGAAATACATTGTTTTTTTTTTCTTTTCTGGGTGTTGCTTGCCCTCCCTTTCTTTGTGTTTGACACAATTCTGGTTCACTGTGTGAACCAGTCTGTTAAATATGGATTTTCAGAGGATCTTGTTGGAAATAAGGATGTGGTGATGGTTTGGTGGTGCATTTCCAGATGAACATACTGAGCAGCCCTTAGTCTGAAAGCCCATCTGGGTCATCTGTCATCCACTGCTGAAGCATAACTGGTCTGAAGGCTTTGGTGTCTCCTCATGGCACCCAAGAGAAATAAGTTCAGATGGTGCAGCCAGGTATTGAGGAGTCTCCCTGCTTGGCAATTCAAGTTCATTGACTGTCAAGGCAGAACACCTTGGCAGCTTTTGAGGCAGTGCCCCTGCAGATGGAAGGGTGAAGTTACTGAAGGTGGCTTTGCTCCTTTGTAGCTCAGCCCTCCCAGTGCCCAGGCTGGTCACCAGGCTCCTGCTGAGCCATAATTTTATTGACTGTGCCTGGTGGTGGCTCAGGTACAGCAGCTTGTGACTGCAGCCTTTTATTCCAGCAGAAACCTCCTGGTGGTTTGGCTGCTGAGCTTTGATTAACTCTTTCTGTGGGGAGGACTGCCACCTTAGCACAGTGTTACAAACTCAGGCTTGGGCTTAACAGGTTCCCTCCTGAGGGGAAGGGAGCAACTGTGCTGCAGTCTGTGTGGAAGGATGGGAAAACTTGTGACTCCCTCCCAGTGTGGATTAATGCTGCTGTCCTGTTAGGACTTGGCAATAATAATCCTGTTTGTGTTGTAAACAATGTGTCAGGCAGGACTGGCCCCTTGCCTTTTCAGGCTTTAAGTTGCTGAGATAATTCTTCAATATTCCCTGATTTCTGTGTCAAATTTCCCTGTGCATTGCTTGGCATGGTGGGGCTGTTGTGCATGTCACCTTCATCCCTGGCATCTTTGAGATGCTTTGTGAGAAGTCAGAGAGGCTCAGTGCCCTGGGTCCAAAATCCATGTTAATAAATTATCAATTGATTGAGTAGATCTGCTAGTCAGGCAAATCAGGATCTTTAACTCGTGGTTAGTGACCTTGGTCTGAAAGGGAAGGTTTGGGTTAAAATGGAGGAAATCACTGTGTCTCAGGCAGATGGAGGCTGTGCCTCTCCTTTCTGAGGCAGGCAGAGCCTGTTCCTGCCCTGGTTCAGGGGCACAGAAATGCCCTGTCAGCCTGAAATGCCTTCCTAGGACCTGGAGGATGCAGTGTTGAACTTGCCCCAGCTGAGCGCAGAGACTGATTGGAGCAGTTGCTCAAGATGGGTTCAGATTATCAGGTAATGTGGAACAAACATCAACAAAGGCAGGATGAATGACTGCAGGCCCAGCCTGGCAGTGACTGATGAGGCCTGGGCTGCTGATCATGTCCCAGGGGATGGTGCAGGGATCCCTTGGAGCATTCACAGGGGGGTCACTGACAGTGGCAGATGTGCTGCAGCCCTCATGTCCCTTCTGGCTGCTTGCCACCATTCCTGAACTCCAAATAGCATCTCCACTCTGAACAGGGTAATAACAATAATGCATATTTGAAATATTTTTTCAGAAATGTTGTAGCAGATAGCACAGGTTTAATATCCACAATATTTTAGATTTCTTTTCAAGAAACCAAGTATCTCTGAAACAGGCTCTCTGAACCTTGCAGTAAAAATTAAGTCAGACTTGACTAAGTTAACATCAAACCCAGTTATTTTAATGCTTGCTGGCTTTCTATTCAAGACTTTAAAAATTACAGTTGAAATAGCTAAAGAGAGTTGATGCAGTTGGAAGTAATGATTTATATTGAAGTCTTCAAGAACAAGACCTCTGAGTAAATAATGTTCCTGAATCATAACCATGATTCTCAAAAAAATGTTATATGGATATTTTCTATTTAAAAATAATGGAAGGTGTGAAAGGTGTTTTTCATTTTGGCCCATTTCACAGTCTGTGCAGTGTGAGAGCATCTTGTATGGTTTTTCCATGGTTGTTAGTTCCTTGTGGGCTCCACCTTTCAAGTTCTCTGTGTTCATGGAGTGCAGCATTGGGTTGTCAGAAGGAAAGTCAGGAAAGCATCCTGTGCTTGGTGGAACAGTGAGATATCCCCAGCACAAGCTGTTCTTGGTGGAACAGTGAGATATCCCCAGCACAAGCTGTTCTTGGTGGAACAGTCAGATATCCCCAGCACAAGCTGTTCCTGATGAAACAGTCAGATATCCCCAGCACAAGCTGTTCCTGATGAAACAGTCAGATATCCCCAGCACAAGCTGTTCCTGATGAA
>JAWWLW010000294.1:2830101-2845435 GCA_035041385.1 Myiothlypis coronata
GGTGGAACAGTGAGATATCCCCAGCACAAGCTGTTCTTGATAAAACAGTCAGATATCCCCAGCACAAGCTGTTCTTGATAAAACAGTCAGATATCCCCAGCACAAGCTGTTCTTGGTGTCTGCAAGGCCCCTGTGCAGTTTGCAGCCCTGGTACCTTGAGCTGGTGTTGATTCTGTAGGACTGGCTTGGGAATCTGAAGGCACCTGCTGGGAAAGAACCCAGCCCTGCTAAAGCTCCAGCACTGCTGCATCTTGTGTGAGTGAGGAGCAAAAACGTGGCTATCCAAAGTCTCAGGATATCAAATGAGTCTCAGGAGTGAACTCAGGTCTTTGTTGTGGTGCTGAAGGTGCTTTTAGGGCTGCCTGTGGGTTTAGGAGAATGAGGATCTCTAAATGGGTGCCTAAATCAGGTCTGTGGGAGTGCTTGAAAAATATCCCAGTGTGGGAGACCTCTGTCATGAGCATCCCTGAGGAGGCTGGGGGTTCCTTGTTCAGGTCTTTGTGTCTCAGCAGTGCTCTCTGAAAGCTTTGTTTGTTCATCTGGTTCAAGTGTGGCTTTGACTTTCCCAGCAGGAGCTTTGTGCTTTGAGGCTTGGGTTCCTGCAAAAACAACAACAACAACAAAAGGTAAAATGGAGCTTTAACAAATGCAGAATCTTGGAATGTGATATGGTTTCACCTGTGCTGCTGCTCCTCTGGAAGGACCTGCTATTAGTGAGTAGAAAGGTTGGCTCCATCTGGCCTGGCTGCTGTTCTGCTGTGTAAGTGAGGTAAAACTGCAGTTTTCTACTGGTTCTTGTTTTTGTTTCTGTGTTTATTTGGGGCTTTCTGTGGGTTTTCCATCCCCACTCAGCTGCAGTGTGTGCATTAGAATTAGGCAGAATTTCCCTATCTATTCTGTGTCTTTCTGGGTGCTCTATTTGAAGCTGCTTTCACTGGGTTCTAATGTAGTCTTGAGGTTTCAGTCTTCTGTAGCTACTGGTGAGGGAAATACCATGATTTTCAGTGACATGGTGGTTTAAATGTAGATTTTCTGACTCCTGACACTTTCTGTAAAGAACATTATAGCTATTGTATTTGAAATAAATGTCAGTTTTCAGTAATTTAAACCCCCCTAAAATGGCAACAATAGAACACAACATTTAATCACAAAAAGCTTCTTCTGTTTTCCTTCATGAGATGTTGTGTTGAATTGTCATTTCATACCAGATAAATCATCTGTCTTGTGCAGATGAGAGTGGCCCATCTGACCATGAGCTTGTTGGAGATGGGGAGGGCTCTGAGGTTCTGTGTTTCTCCTCAAGTGCTGACAGCCTCTCACCTTTAATCCCCATCTCCTGTAATCTGCCTTTTCCTTGTTCCTGCTGCCACTGTCAGCTTTTTAGTTTTTTGCTAAATCTGTCTTGCAAAACGTGAAGCTTGGGTGAGATGCAATTTTGCTTTAATTATGATTAAATTACTTTATGAATTAACCAGAGGATCTCATGGGACTGGAATCTTTTGACACATGAGAAAATTGCCTTTCTTTAACAAGCTGCTTCAAGCATGCAAGGTAATATTAGCATTTTTCAGTTATAGCTTCAGGGGATTAAATAATAAGGGGAAGTATTGTACCTACAATTACACGATGTGCATGTGTGTGTTAAAATGTTGAAGTCAAGTAGACACAGAAGGAATTAGTTGAACTGCTGAACCTGTGACATTCTGCACCAAGTGTGAGTGGAGATTTTTTCTTTATAAAATGGCTTTTAAAGAAAACATGTGGCTATCTGAAGGATTTTATGCTGTAGACTTGCAAAGGTTGAGTATATTCAGCAAAAAAAGCATCCTGAACTGGATCCACCTGTTTCACTGAGGGGTGATGAACTCAGTGCAACTTTAAAGGGAGTGAACAGTAATTTTCATGTGTGTTACTTTGTTTTCCTTGATTTGGTGGAGGTAGCACATAGGCTGAACCCAGGAAGTGGATGTTGAAAATATATCACACAATTAACATTTATGTGAAGTACACGTTATAAACAGTGCATGCTGTCCTCAGGTCTGTGAATAACTCGGATTTTTCACTATAAAACATTTATTGAGGTACACTGTGTCTGATGAGTTCCAGTTGTTCAAGGTGCTGCAGGAATTGAAGGTGATCATTTATTTTTTTAATGAGGGTAAGAGAACAGTGCCACAGCCTGTGTCAGATGGGGAGGGATGGGACAAGGGGAGCTGTGTGAGCTCTGCTTGTGCTGTGTTCAGGGTGGGCTTCACCTGCAGGACCCTGCTTGGCTTCAGAGGCTGCCCCTGCCTTGTGCTGTCAATTCCAGTGCAGTGGAAAATGGACAGGAAGGGATTGAAGCTCTTGTTGTCACTGCCCCAGCTGTGTGGTGTGGTTTTGATGACAGGATTCATTCATGTTCTACACAAACCCATAAGGTAACAGCAATTAGTGGCACTCAGAACTTGGGGGATTTGTGTGGGAATAGGGAACCGTGTGACAAAGGAAAAATGGTTTCAGCATTGCTGCAGTTGGGTTCTGAAAGGAAGCTGTGTGCACAATTAATTAATTAATGTGCTCCACTAGAAAAGGTAAATGAAGGGAGTTGGGAACAGTGACAGAACCCAACACCTTCATCTGCAGCTGTGATGGAGGCAGAGCTGAGTGTGCAGTGACAGCCCCAGAGCTGCTGGTGAGCAAATGCTCTCAGTAGGGCAGAACTTGTTCATTTCCATTTGTCATGTCTGCTTTATTCTAGAATTAAATGCCTGTTAGCCATTGCAGCAGTTGTCTCTGCTGGTGTCCTGTGCTGTACCTGGCCTGTGTGCAGTCACAGCCCAGAGACTGAATGAGGCTGCTGATTTTAACCCAAAACTGCTCTGTGCTGACAGCAGGCAGCACCCACAGACAAACTGCACAAATTCCACCATGCTGCAGGCAGGACCAGGTCAGTGTTGATGTTCTCTTGATGGCACGTGGCTGAATGGTGTCAGAGAGTTTGAGAAATCCTTCAGAAGGAAGCAGTGTTGTCTGGTTATTATTATTATTTTATGGTAACTGTAGAGGTTATTGAGAGGGTTCATATGGAGGAAGAGCAAACCCCTCTGCTGTGCTTCTTGTTGAAATCTTTGCTTTTGAGTTTGCCTCCATTTGTTAGTTGACACTGAAGATGTTTTGCTGCTGAGGGGAGCTTTGTGCTGTGTGCAGATTCAGCCCAAGGCTCCAGAAGTTTGTAATCAACCAAGTAAATTATTTGTGAACTTGGATAAATATTAGCTCTGACAAATTAAAAATGTTTTTTCCTGGTGTGCATTGCACTCCATCTCACAAAATGGTAATTGTTCTTACACTTATTGCTCTTGCTGGTAGTGAGGCATCTGTTTCTTGTCTGATTGCTAGCATTCACATCCCAGTCAGTGTAAAATAACTTTTTGAGGCTCCAAGATGGCATATCCAAGGCATACATTCCTGATTGATACCCTGGGCATTGTGCTTTTTGTGCAAATACATAAAAAAATCACCAAACCAAACAAAAAACTCCACCAACAAACAGGAGAGGTCGGGCATACATTGAGTTTTGGGCTGGAATCAGAGGCAATAAGCAGAAATCCTGGAGTTGGATCTGCCTTTCACCATCAGTGTCAGCTCATCCTCTGAGCTACAAATCCTGGAGCCGGGAATCCACCTCTGCCTCTTGCAGTCACTTGAAAATGTGTTCAATGACTTTTGCTCTCTGCCATGGCCTTGCATGAGTTAAGAGGGTCTCCTTTTATTTTTGACAGTTCATCTCTTTATTTTTTTCCGAGCTGGAATAATCATCTTTCTCCACACTTGTCCCCTGCAGCAGGTCCTGCTGCTTTGCTTCTCCACGTCCCTTGGCTGTTGTTTTAAAAATCTTCTTGAGGGTTTCAAGACTCTGTAGAAGCAGCTGGGAGCTGTATCTTTTCCCAGTCCTCCTTGAGGAGTGAGTTCTCTCACCTGCTGAGAGGATAATGATGATAAAAACACAGAGGCTCCAATTTTCCTGCATTCTCTGCAACTGGTGTGGGGATTTTTAAACTTTGATTACTGCTGTAAGCTTTCCCCTCATCTCCCATCAATAAAACAAGAAACACAAATAAGAATTTAAAAAATCCCTGTCTGGAGAGCTGAAAGATGTCAAATACCTAAATGAGGAACAGGAGAGCTGCAGGGGTGGGGGTGCCCAGAATGGGTTTGTTCTGTCTTTATCCAGAGATTTTCCAGTGCTGCTGCGCCAGCTGTAGTGCAAGAAAACCTCCTGGTGTGAGCACAAGGCCAGTTGTAATAAACCCTCCTGTGCTTATCCATGAAGTGCCCAGGTCAGTTCTGGTCCAGCCAACTTTACCCTCCCTGCACTGTCCTTTTTAATGTTTTTGTGCCATTTCCCAAAACCTTTTATGTTTTCCAATAGTAATTTCACAGCTGTGGGGGAAAAAAGAAACTGAGGGCTGAGACTTGAGGGGCCTGTTAAAAACCTTGAACATCTCTGCTTTGGGGCTGTGTAGGAGATGTGCAGAGCTGTTCCAGATGTTCCTGTGCAGCACCCCAGGACACGTGGGGTGTCACCCACTGGGGGTCTCTGCAGCTGCTGGCACCCCTGGTATGGCCAGCAAGAACCTTGAGCAGGTTTTGGTCCTCCTTCCCTCTCCCCTGCTTTATTTTGTGTTTCTGCACTCAGCAGAGAGCCCTGAGCAGTGTGGTGAGCACATTGCTGAATGAGGAGTTGATCAAGATGTGATTAATTGGAACAGGAGCAGTAATTGGTGTTGATCTGAGTACAATGGGGAGAGTTCTCTCTCCAGCTGCATGCTCTGGGATAGTGGCTCATGTAGGAGTTTCAGTGTTTGTGTCTGCCCTGAGGAAGTTGAGGAATAGAAATGAGATGTGATGGGTGTTAGTGCTCTGAAGGTGAAACAGGAGGTGCCTTGTTGCCACAGGACAGCAATGAGCCAGTGATGGGTGTGAATATTTTATCCAGAGCTTGCTGTTGCTGCTGAGCTCCTCAGCAGGTCCAAGGGGATAAATCTCTGTTTGGGAGTCAGTGATTTCTGTGGCTGTCAGGTGTGCAGGCAGGCTGCTGAGGCTGTGGGGAACCACTGGAACCTTCCCCTGCTCATGTGTGTTCCAATGCCTCAGCTATTGCCTCACTTGGCCAACAGCCTCTTGAAATGGGGCTGGACAGCTCTCAGGTGTCACATGTCACCTGTCTTACCTTATTTTTTTTTTTTCCCCAACAGTTTCTCATTTTTCTGGAACAAACTGTGAAATTTCATTTATACTCTAAGTGCACGTGTGCTTTCAGGTAACCTTCCTTACCCTCAAAATGTTTGTTTTTCCCTGGGTCAATTCATCCAATTTGCTTTTCAGCCATATGGTGCAGAAAACAAAGATGTGAGGGCAGCAACAAATGCAGCACCGTGTTTGTAAGGGCAGGCTGCTTCCTCTGGGGCCTGTTACCTTTATTGGAATAGGTGGCAATGCTGGTGCTGGTGTTGTGCTGGAGCTGGACTGTGTTCTAGAGCTTTGAGGGATTGTTGGAATTTCTGTATGAAGAAACCAGGAGCACTGCTTAGGGTAAATCAGACACTCTGGAATGGATCCTGGCCCTGTGAAAGACATGATTTTTTGTGTGGGTATTAATGGGAGCATTTTTATGGTAATTCCATGTGAGGGCCCAATGGCCAAGGCTGTCCCATGGTGTGTGAAACCCCCTGCAGGGTCCTTGGAGCAGGGCTGGCCTGTGGCACTGCAGGGTTTGGTTCTGCTGTCCCAGAACACTTTGCACTGTTTCACACATGAGCACAGCTTTGGGTGCCAGTGCTGTCTTGGTTTCTGGTGGTTGAGCAAACACTGCTTCAAGTTTCTGTCCTGGCACTTGATCCTGTGTTTCCTCTCTAGACTGAGTGTGAGCCTTCCCACAAAGCACAACTTGCATTTTAAACTCTACTGTCACTGCCAGCTAATGACTCATGTGCTGTTTTACCTGTGCCTGAAGGAGCTCTTTGGGTTAATCACTGAATGAGATTAATTATGCTGATTGCACACCAACCCTGATTCATGTAACTCATCACTGCCATCTTAGATGTTCAGAATGGGCTGATTAAACCCTTTCCAAATTCAGCTCTTGCAGCACCACTGACTATCCTGTTAAAAATTGCCTGGGACAAACATATGCTGTAGAAAAGTGTGACATGCATCAGCCTCATGCATTTCTTGTCCAAGCTGTGTGGCTCCTGTCACAGCTCCTCTCAGCTGAACCAGCCCGATCCAATTGCTTTCTTTGCTGGGCTGTGCTTGTGGTGGTTGGGCCTGCTCAGACTGAAATTTATTTATTTTTTTTGCCCCCAGCCTATGCATGGAATTCTTTTCCAGTGCAGGTGAAGAGTCCTGAAAGCCAATTCCTGAATTTCCAAGGGGAGTGTCCAAGGCACAGCAGGGTCTGTGACTGGCACTGGGGCAGCCCTGTGCTGTGCTGGGCACTGCTGCCAGCCCTGGGTGGGCATAGCCCCCCTCTGGGGCACAGGGAGCTGCTCTTGGTTCTCAGCCTGCCTGGGCACTGCTGCCAGCCCTGGGTGGGCACCAGCCCCACTCTGGGGCACGGGGAGCTGCTCTTGGTTCTCAGCCTGCCTGGGCACTGCTGCCAGCCCTGGGTGGGCACCAGCCCCCCTCGGGGACACAGGGAGCTGCTCTTGGTTCTCAGCCTGCCTGGCAAAGGAGGGAGCAGCAATGAGCAGGTGAGGAGGGTTTCTCCAGCTCCCTTGGGTACTTTGTGCCAGAAAATGCATTGCCATGCCAGGTTTTGAAAGCAATGTGTGTGTCTCAGTATTTCACTCTTTTCAAGGCTACACATGAGACTGTAATGTTATTAAAAAAAAACACCTCAACTTGCACACCAATGGAGCATCCAGAGGGCTTTCCTTTAGAATTGCAAAATTGTGAATCCCAGCAGTTCTGTGTGCACGTTCAGGGTATGAGCTTGGTAACAGCAGGCTCCTGGTTCTGCCCTGGGGTGACATCTGGTGTTCTCAGGGTTTATTTAAAAAAAAAAAATTGTCAAGGTTCTGAATAGGGCAGAAGCTGCACCTATAATGAGGAGAGTCAACACTAAAGGAATCAAACTGGAAATCAGACATATTCCTTAAGGTTTTCAGTGGATTCTCTTCCTGTCCCTGGAAAAGTTTCTTCACCTAAAAATCCTTTGCTAAAAAGGAAAACCAATATATGTCTCAAAAACTGTCTTTATTTATATCAAGACTTGTAGATGTAATGTCTAACCCACATTCAGGTTATGTTCTAAAGGTTCAGGATCTAAACCACTGCAGGGAGAAACTGTGCAATAGCCATCCATGCCTGTACACATGAACAGTTTCCAAAGTACAGTTTGGTTTCTGCTTTGTCTGGTTTTCTTTAGCTGGTGTGGAGGTTTTATTTACTCCAATTCCTCCCCACTCATCTGTTCCAGTCTCTTGCTCAATGACATTTTGACAGTCTCATCTCTTGTCATCTTAGCCTCATTTTACCAGTCTGCAGGAATGGAGCTGTACCCAAAGCTACCTTGAACTAAGAGAGTTGTTTCTCCTAATTATTCACAGCAGAACGTGTGCCAGATTTCTGTGGCTCCATGTGCCAGACAGGCACAGGCTGTTGTTATTTGTGCCCAGGATGGTGTCAGGGTGTAGCTGCTTGCCCAAGGCAGGTTGCTCTGCCCTTTGTGTGTGCTGGATGCCCTAGGAAGGGTAACAAACCCAGCCTGAATTACCTGCATTTCTGTAAATTAATATCTTGACATTCAGGTAACAAACTGCAGCTGGAGAGGGGTGAAGCTGATCTGGGGAATTGTTTAAACTTGGAGTGTGGGCATGAATACTGGATAGTGGAAGGAGTGGGAGACTTTGCTGTTCAGAAAATGATAACACTGCTTGTGGGGACAGCCTTAGGGACTGCAGGAGGACACATGCCATGGCCCTTGTAGGGGTTTGGGTAGTTATTAACCACTTGTGAAGGTGTGCCAAACCTGCAAGGCCCTCACTGTTCCACAAACGTGGGATGTGAGCTGTGCTTATTTTCTTTAAGATGGTGCAGCAGTGTGTGTCTGCATTTACTGCAGGTGTGTGATTTGCATGGTAAATTACATTTATTTCTCCAGTTTGATGTTCTGTTTTCCTTTTTCCTCCCCCTCATGTTCTTCTCTCTAAGGTCTCTGGTAAAGCTGAGGTTATTTCCCTGCTGTGAGGTGGAGCAGTGTTTTTCACTCCAGTTGACAGCAGTGTTGTGGTTTTCAGTTCATAGTCCCTTCTGTTCAAGCCCAGAAAGCAGAGGAGCAGCAGCAGCCATCCCTCTGGGCTGGTGCCAAGGCTGGTGCCCAGGATTGGCATCCTGGCTTGGGGGCACATGGAGAGCAGCAGTTTGTTCTGCTGCCAGGAGAGCAGGGCTGGCCAAGCCAATTCCCCAGTGAGGGCAGCTCCAGGGGCTGGTGCTGGGAGCAGAATATCAAATCCACGTGCACCACATGCTGCAAGGAGAGGGACTGAGAGCAAATACTGATTAGGAGCTGTTACCTTGGCTAGGGATATCCTTGGATGCAGGAGAGCCTGCAGCACTTGAAGATGAATGGATGCAAAATATTTGGGGTCTTGGAAAAAAACCCCAAACCCAGCAATTTGTTGTATTCTTGGTGTTGCTTTCAGTCTGAGCATGGCTTTAAGGCTGGCAGTTTCCATTGATATTTGTAGGGAATTTATTACCTGACAACTTCTGCTGGTGAAATCCAATTTATTGGTACTTTCTGATGGTTTATCTATTAAGAGGAAAGGAGTAAAGGAAATAGTCAGCTGTGGTCCTTGAGAAAACAAACCACCAACTGTGCAGCAGCAGTGACCAATGTCCTGTGCAGCTGCTGTGCAATAATCCAGCCTTTCAACAAGCCCTGCTGGTACCACAGGAACAGTGCTGAGCCTGTCACAGGGTGGCTGCTCGCTGCCACAGATGAGTGATGTGGACCTTGGAGCTGCAGGGATCCAGAATGGGTTTCTTGTGGGATTTTCCTCCCAGTTTGGAGGCAGTGATGTGTTCTGTACTGAATGGTTTGGTTTTGTGATCAGGATGCTTTCAGCAGAGCTCAAAAGGCAGAAGCAGATGATGAGTCACTGAAGACAAGGTTTTACAAGATGGATTAATCAAGACTCAGCAGTGTAGAAGAGCACAAAAAATGAGTGTTAATATTATATATAACAAAAGGAAGGGCAAGTAAGATGATTGCTCATAACAGTAAACAGGGTTCTGCATATTCATTGTGTCCTTTTGCCTTCTGCTGTGCTTTGCAGAGGAAGCAGCTGTGTACAGGGATCATGCCTGATTCTGTGATAAGCTAATCCTTGTAGCTGCAGATTAATCCAAGACCTTTGTCTTTAAGACCCCAAAGCATTTTCAAAATGGAAAAGAGGATTTTAGATTCCTGAGATAATGAATTATCTTTTAGGGGCAGTGCTTGTAGGTATGAAAGAGTCCTGCAGCTCAAGAACTGAGTATTTGTTATTTCTCCATCCCCTCATTATTTTGCTTTTTTTTCTCTTCTGCTCTTAGCTCTCTCCTCCTCCCATTTTCTTTTCTACCAATCAAGAGCAGACCTTTTGCATTTGGCAGGCTGAGGCTGGTGTCAGACTGGTGAGGGCAATGTTTTAACCAGAGCAGGATGTGTTGCCTCTAATGGGAGCCCTGATAGCAACAGGGGAGGAGAGCTGGGACCTTGGGGAGTCTGGTGGCCTCTTCTCCTGCCAAGGAGAAATTTATCTGGCAGGATAAATTGATCTACATTTATCTATCTATCTATCTAAATTTATCTTATCTAGCTCCAAAGCTGCTTATTGGAAATGACTGAAAGAGGGAAAGGACAGTGATGTGCAGGCTAGGTTTGTTTTCAAAAGTCTGTGTTGAATTTTTCCTCTCTCCTGTCAAGTAACTCCTTATTTCCCTTTAACACCTAAAACACTGGATTTTGCAAGAGTACTGAGCCACAGCTGAGATGTGCAGTAAGTGATGATTTGGAGCAAGAGCTGACACTTGAGGGTCCTTGGAGCTGGACCCTGAGTGACCCTCCTGAGGCTGGCCAGGAGCAATGCTGCCCTGGTGAAACCCTTGGAAGGCACAGAGGGGAGCAGCTCCTCTGCTGTTTGTGACACAAGGGCCAAAGAAGAAATGCTCTGTAAGATTCTATTGAACTCCCTAAAGACAATGGCTGCCTTGTTTCTCCATCTTCTCTCTAACTCCAGCTCTCAATCCCACCTGTGTGTGCCCATATTCCTGCTGCTTCAGCACCTGATTTCACCCATGGATAGTTCAGTGATCTCTCCCTTCTCTTCCACTCCATTTCTGCAGTAGCTGGGTGTCTGTCCCAGAGCTCATCTTGCCCTTTCTCCATCACTGCCCTGGTTTTCTCATCCTTGCACCCCAGATTGCTGCAGCTCCTTTTCCCACACCCTCCTCCCTGTGGCAGGAGTGGCATCTCCTACCCCTGGAACTTGAGGAAAACAATGAGAAACTGTTCTGGAAATGTTTTTCTCCTGATTGTGTTGTAGTCAGGAGGATGCAAGCTTCCACTTGAGCTGTGGAAGAAGCAGTTTCTAATCATTTTTCTGGAGCTGCATGGCCAGGACAGAGCAGGGGCTGGTGCAGCCCTGCCTGAGCATCACCTGTGTGGGGTCCCCAGCCCTGCTGTGGGACAGCTGCCACCTTGAGCAGGAGAAGTGGTGCTGCAATTGCCTCTTTCAGCCTCATCTTTACAGGTGTAGCTGAAATAATTCAGGACACCTTGTGTGTGCTTGGTGTGACTTTGTGAAAGGCAGCTGACCTTGCATGTGTTGTTCCAGTGGTCTTGTGTCCCACCTGGGAGTTGCAAAATGTGAGTGAAACGTGGGCATTGCCTTTGGATTTCTAGCTGCATGCTGAAGGGCTCACTCAGCAAATATGGATTGTTCTCTCTCATTTTGGAATGCTGATGCCCAAAGCCATTTCTTCTAGGTCAGAAAATAGTTTGGCCTCTTGTAAAAAGCCCTCTTGGAGCAGATGCTTTCTTGTAGCCCACTTGCACTTGGCTTTGTGAGCTTTGTACAGAGTGTGCTGTCCTGAGATGTGAGATCCACCCGTTCAGGGGCTCTCAAACCCAGCTGGGCTTGAGGTGAAGCAATGAAGATATTTGGTGTACTCCTAATACCAAAGGGGGCAGCTGAGCCTTCTCTTCCATTTGATCCCAGGGTTTTCCTTGCCCGCAGCCAGGAACCACAGGCTGTTAAACCCTTGTGTGCCACCTCCAGCTGTGTGAGAATCAACCATGGGGTGTATCTCTGAAATACAGCTGAGGTGACTGCTGGCAGCTGCTGACAAAAGTGCTCAGTTTTAGAGACTCCTCCAGGAGGGTTTTTCCCTCTTGAGTGGAAACCTGAATCCTCATTGAGTTTCTGGAGCTTGGCTGCTCTGATGTCAGGTGGATGCTGTGCTGGCAGAGGGGAGGATGTGAGCTGTGCTGGGTTATGGGAAAGCATCCCCTCCTCTGTTTGTGATGTGGGAATTGATTTCCTGTGTCTTTTTGACAGTGAGTTTGGCAGTGCAGGGCAGGTTATAAACAGTGGCTGCCTTGTTGGTTTTCCTCTTGGTGTGCCCCTTCCATGGAGCTGCCTTGCAGGAGCTTTAGGCTTAGGGGCTGCTGTCCTGTGCCCCTCCTGGCACCCAGGGCAGGGGGTGGATGGATGTGGGGATGTTCCATTCTGAGGTGTCCTTGCTGTCCTTTGAGGCCTTTGGGACGGGCTGTGTGTGTGAAATCAGGGAGAATTCACAAACTGTGCATATGCAAATTGCCTCAATCACTTGTGTGTGGTTTTATTGTTTTAGCCTTGTGATCTCATGGCTAAAAATCCCATTCTCTCCAGTCAGTGTCATTTGTTTTCTCTGTGTCTAATGCCACTTGTGTGTGGCAGAAGGGCACTAATGCAAGTTAGATGTGCTGAACCTGTGCAGAGATGGTATTTCAGGCAAAGCAGCTTAGAATTTATTGGCTTTGTTCTTTCTAGAAACCTCATTATTGTATCTCTGCAGGGCTGTCAGGGAGAAGGTTAAAGATTGTGTGCAGCTTCCAGGAGTGTGGTCCTGCTGAGAGCAGATGGTCCATTCTTGGGAGCCATCCCAAACCAGGGATTACTCCTCTGCTGCACCAGAAAATTGCAGATTCACCAGGGCTGCTCTTGGACTCCTCTAAAGCTTTGATTCTTTTAACTTTCTGCTTTTAGTTGTCTGCCTGGTTTGTTGCTCAAAAATCCTTCAGTAAAATCAGCTCAGCCAGGACCATAAAGACACCTGGAATTTAGAAGGGGAACTGGTATAGTGCATCTGAATTGAGGGAAGGCTTTGGAAGTGTGGTTTCTTGTATTGTCAGACTTAAAACAAACCCAGAAAATCAGTTTTTATAGAGTTTCCAGTGGGAAATCAGGAGCCCTGTAGTATAATAGAATACTTTTGTGCTTGTCAGTAGTATCACTTACTAATATTCCAAACCTGCCATCAGGATCATTTCTTCTATCTGTGTTGTTTTGTGTTTGCATTTGATCCTCACTGTTAAGCCACTTGAACAGTAAAAATGTGTTTGAATTAATGTGATACGTGATTAAGGCATGAAAAGCCAAGTCATAAGAAGCTGAGAAGTTGATTATTATTCATTGTAAATGTATTCAGTGAGCCAACCCTTTTGGGAGCTGGTGGCTGAGGGTGTTGCAGTATCTCATTTCTAGGTGAGTCCCTGACTGATGCTGAAGCACAGCTTTAAAGATCAGCTGTTATTTTTTCCTTCCTGTCTATTGCTCTGATTTTCCACGTTGTTTCTCAGTTGTCCTCCCTGCAGACAGCCCCAGCCTGCTGCTCCCCACAGCTGCAGTAAAACACCCACCTGTCCAGCTGCTCCAGTGGCACTAAATGATGGAAATGGATTTTTTGAGCCAGGTCAGAATTATTCCTCCAGAATTTGTTGAGTTCCCCTGGCTAGAAAGGAAGCAGTCTGGAGCAGGTTTTGATGGAAATCTGATGAAGTCACCAGGCAGGGGAAGGAGCAGCTGCACAATTCCATGTTCTCCACACTGGGCTGTCAGTGCTGGTGCACAGTTCCATGTTCTCCACACTGGGCTGTCAGTGCTGGTGCACAGTTCCATGTTCTCCCAAGCTGGGCTGTCAGTGCTGGTGCACAGTTCCATGTTCTCCACACTGGGCTGTCAGTGCTGGTGCACAGTTCCATGTTGTCCCAAGCCAGCCCTTGCTGGGCTGTCAGTGCTGGTGCAGCTGGAGGCTCTCTGGGTTGTGGACAGGGGATGTTCTCCTCCCTGTGCTGGGCACTGGTGGCACTGGGCTCCTCTGTAATGCCCTGGGCCATCCCAGCCCTGCCTCTGTGTGTGAGGGCACTGCCTGGCACTCAGGTGTTGGTGCCTCCTTCACCCCTGCCTGCTAAAATGTTTTACTTTTCCAATTAAAGGGGTCAAAGCAGTCATGGTGGTCTGGAATGACTGGGCATTGTTTTCTTTGCTTGTTTCTCCATGCATTTCATGGCTGTAGTGTTCATCTTTGGGGACTGGTTTAAAGGAGATTGCCCTGACTTTGTGAGAACATCTGATCCTCCCAGGATCAAGGCACTTGGACAGTTTCTGCCAGTGTTAAGTGATGAAGACTTTGTTGTGCCTGCACAAACACAAGAAAATGGGTTTCTTTTTTTTTTTCTCATTTACCCCAGTTTAACTCCATGAACTACAAGGGAATTGACTCTTCCTTCCCTCTTCTTCAGTCAGAAATAGATTTAACTGCACTGTTTTTAATCTGGTGAAGATTTAACTCTTTTATTAATACCACTGTTGGACTTAAGCCCCAAAAGCAGAACTGATTGAACTGGTTCATCATCTCCAAATTTTCACAAACACTTTTAAAAATGAGCTGTAATATGTTACTTGAAACTGTAGCTTCATGCTAATCTGAACTGTTGTTTTTGATAAACTTCATGAGAGCTTGATGCATGTGTGTTAGTATGCATATATTTTGAAATTCTCTAAGTGAAGGAATTTTTCAGTCTCTTAAGGTTCTTGCTATTATCATCTTGGTTGGTTGATCACAATAGCAAAGAATTATTCTCATTTAATCGAGTTCCTAAGCATGGTACCAGTTTTTGAGATCACAGAGTTGATTTCTTGGAGAACAGTTTGCTGCTAACAGAGCAGTAATAAAATGAGCCATGACATTAGAGCATCCTGCAAACCATGGGATTTGTGTTGCAGTGCCTCCAGTTATTTAACCCTAAAATAATTTCAAGTCCTGCTAATTGACAGGAGGTAGGGTGCTGCAGAAATGATCTGGAATGTACTTTATAGCCAGTCTTGAGTCAGCAGTTCAGATGTCATGACTGGAAGAGTATATTTGAACAAACATTAAAATAATACAGATTTTTAAAAATTGGATCTTTATTAGAAATTTTCCTTTATTTGTGCCTTTGTTATGTGCCTTCTTAATTACTCATCCAGAAATTATTTTATTTTAATCAATCACATGCTTATACCTTTGGTAAGAATGCTTTAAGGGCATGAATATTTTTTGGGAGTAGGGTTTGAGGAGATCTCATCACTGCTGTTTGGATCTGTTCCATTTGGAATTATCCGTGTTGTTTGAGGTTATTTTACCCTGTGTCCATACCCTGGATCAGAGCTGAGCTGAGTCCTGGCAGTGCAGGTTCCTCACCACACTGAGTTCCTAAAGCCCTGCCTTGCTGGCTGCCAGAGCAGTCCTGCCCCTTTGGCCAGCCTGATCAGAGTTTTACCTTTCCCTCTTTGATCTTTGGTGAATTAAAGTGAGCCAGATGGATTCTACAGCAGTTTTCTCCAGGGAATTTCCAGTTCTTCCATTAGCTGGGTGAGAAAGGTGATCTGACCCAGGGGCTGGGGTGCCTGTGCTCCCTGCAGAGGGAGTGGAATGATGTAGATGACTTTGGGGAAGGCAGCAGTGGTGTTGGGAGTGGAATGATGTAGATGACTTTGGGAAAGGCAGCAGTGGTGTTAGAGAGTGAAATGATGTAGATGACTTTGGGAAAGGCAGCAGTGGTGCTAGGGAGTGGAATGATGTAGATGACTTTGGGAAAGGCAGCAGTGGTGTTAGGGAGTGGAATGATGTAGATGACTTTGGGAAAGGCAGCAGTGGTGCTAGGGAGTGGAATGATGTAGGTAACTTTGGGAAAGGCAGCAGTGGTGCTCGGGAGTGGAATGATGTAGATGACTTTGGGAAAGGCAGCAGTGCTGTTCGCACAGTCTTGTGTTGTGTT
>JAWWLW010000294.1:2913823-2923939 GCA_035041385.1 Myiothlypis coronata
GCCATTCCTGAATCATGGTGTCCCCTCTTCCTGCCTTGTCCCTGTGCTAGAACCATTCCTGAATCATGGTGTCCCCTCTTCCTGCCTGTGCTAGAACCATTCCTGAATCATGGTGTCCCCTCCTCCTGCCTGTGCTAGAGCCATTCCTGAGTGTGGTGTCCCCTCCTCCTGCCTGTGCTAGAGCCATTCCTGAGTGTGGTGTCCCCTCCTCCTGCCTGTGCTAGAACCATTCCTGAATCATGGTGTCCCCTCCTCCTGCCTTGTCCCTGTGCTCCTCCCTGTCCCCCCCAGCAGTGCCACAGCTGGCTGCAGGGCTGGGTTTGTGCTCCTGCCTGCACACAGGCACATCCCTGCAGTGTTGGTGTCTGCTCTGCAGGGAGGAGCAGGGAGCCTGGGGGTGATGGCCTGTGCAGCCTGACCTGCAACACAGCCTGGGCAGGGCTCAAGAACAAAGCTGGGTTTATGAGGAAGCTCCTAATAAATGAGCACAAGAGCCCACCCCAGGATTTATTAGAAAGCTCCTAATAAATGAGCACAAGAGCCCACCCCAGGAGAACCCAAAATGGTGACAAAACATGGACCACTGGGTTTGGGGTCTCTCCCTTGGATCAGTTCTGCTCCATTGGCACTTTGGAGTTCACTGTCCCATTCCAGCTCCAGCCCATGCTGTCCCATCCTCCTTGTTTTTCTCTCTTCCTTTTGCTGCTGTTTGTGCTCCTGGGCTTAGGTTTGGATCCTGTGTCCCTGGTGCCAGCTGGAGCAGGAATTGTTCTGTCTCCCTGCTCACCATGCCCTCCTCTGGAGCCCAGACCCCCACAGAGTGTGGAACACAGCACAGCTCAAAGCCCAGGCAGCAGTGGGACCCTCTCTGCTGCAGACCTGGTGGTGCTGCAGAGTGTTGGTGTGGAACTCATCCAGCCCTAGGCAAGATGTGCTTGTTCTGATTCTTTTCTTCAAGGTATTGCTCATGGATTACTGCAAGTGCAGTGAGCTCTGGAAATGTGGATAAATGGTTTCCAGGTGGGAAGGCATAAATCCACCACTGGGCACAGGAGCATCAGTGTGAGTGTCCCCAGTTCAGTATGAACCACATTCAATAATAAATTCTCTGTCTGCATTATTGCTCCTTTGCCTGAGTATGAAAGTTGCAGTTTGTTTTATATGATAATTCAAAGAAGCAGAAAGGGACAGGAATTTGCAGAGCGAGTGGCAGTAGCTGCCACAGAAATAGAGATAGTAAGGTTTTAAGGAGCAATCAAGAAACAATTTCTGCTGAATTGATCTATGTATGAGCAGCATGCAGTCAGGGGGAGGCACCTGAGTGTGCCACGTTCTTCAGTAACATTTCTCATCTGTAACTTTGGTGGTTTGACACAAAGGAGTGTACCACGTTCTTCAATAACATTTCTCATCTGTAACTTTGGTGGTTTGACACAAAGGAGTAAAGTACTTTGGCTTGTATCAGATGAAATTCTCCACAAAGCAATTCTCAGCTAATTTCCTGGCTGGTCTCTGTTCTCCCTGCTGGGCTGTGGTGCTGAAGTTGGTGCCTCTGGTGGGGAAATGAGTCCAGTTTTGGGAGGGTGCCCTGCCCACACAGCATCTCCCTGCAGTGCAGGGTGCAGGGACATCCCAGCCCAGCATCCTCAGGTGTGTGCAGGTGAGACAGGAACACCTGAGGGGAGCAGCAGAGTTTGCCAGCCCAGTTTGCTCTGGAGTCACCTCATCTTGGGGTTTGCTGGTGCCAGATGAGGCAAGGGTTCCTTCTGGGCTGTTTTTGAAGCCTTCACTGCTCAATTCTGGTGCCTGCTATGGGTGGCTCTGGCTGCAGCCATGTCTTTGGGGGGTTTAATCCCATTTATGAACCCTGTTGGACTTTGGTGTTTGGGGCTTCTTTAGCACAGCTAAACCTGGCAGGTAAACCTCCTTTTGTTTTTGTCTTTTGTTCAAGCAAAAATTCCAGGCAGGAGCTGTTAAACTGTGCAGGGAAAATTGGAATGCTTGTCAGTGCTAACACAGGTGTTTTCAAAAGCTACAGCAAGTTTTGTTTTTTATGTAACTTTTTTTTAAGGTTGAATTTTAGGCAGACATCCCTTGGGGTCAGGCTGTGATAACAAAGAGCAGGGTGTGCCATCACCCAGTGACAGGAGATACATTTACTGGAAACACTGACAAAAACATACCCAATAAAACTACAAACCACAGGATTGTTTTCATAATTCACCAAATCTAACAGGTCATCTATTCAAGAGAAAAGCAAATTGCTACTTGTAAACAAAGTGAGTCTTCAAATGCCTTTTCCAGATCTTCATCTTGTAATAGTCTCTAAACAGCATCACATCAAATACTTGAGCAGAGCATTTGTGTTTGCACTGCAGAGCTTCACACCTCAGCCTCTTGTGCTTTCCCAGCTCTCTGCTCTGTGCCAAACCATCCTGGCTGTTACTGCTGCTGTTTCCAGGCATTTTCTCACCCAATTCTTAAGGGAATTGTTAATCTAATGAAAAGACAGGCTAAATTGTGCTTTGGCATAATACTCCACAAAACTCCTGAGATTTTCTTTTGTTTTCCTCTCTTTGGGATGCTGACTCATCATGTTTATGAAAAATGATACATCACTATCTGGAAATGGAATCATTTATTTAGAAGTGCTGATGCCACACTTTATCTGCTAAACTAAGCAAGGCCTAAACTGGCCCTGATCAAGGTGCTGCAGTTCTAAACTGGCTCTGATTAATGTGCTGCAGTTCCAAACTGGCTCTGATCAATGTGCTGCAGTTCCAAACTGGCTCTGATCAATGTGCTGCAGTTCCCTGGCTCTGATCAATGTGCTGCAGTTCTAAACTGGCTCTGATCAATCAATCAAAATTATTCCCAATTTTGTGTCTGTCACCTTCAGAGGTTGACACTGTCCTGACCAAGCTGTTTGCATGTTAACCTTGGAATGTGAACACTTCCAAGCTCTTTAATCCAGGGCAGCATGACAGAAATGACATTAACCTTGTTTCAACAGCTGGAGTAGTTTTATCTCAAACCTTGTAATTAAAATCACTTCCTGCTGTTTCTTTCACTGCACTGTGAGTCTGCCATGAGCTTCTTGGGTGGAAATCTTGTGTAGAACTGTGCATCATGCAGAATTTCAGTCTCTGCTCAGGCTTTTGTTTAGAACCCATTTTTGTGCCTCCCAGGAGGAGCTGGGAAGCAGATGTGGAGGTGTGTTTGGACATACCTGTACAGATTTTCCTGCTCAGAGCTGTCATGGTGCCATCAGCAGGTGTGGGGTGGTGCAGGTGCTCCCTGCTTGGCAGGGGTGACTCAGGATGGTGTTACTCTGCCAGGTCCCTGGGATGTGAGCTAAAATGCCATTTTCATCAGGAGTGCTGGGTGATCAGGGTGTGTGTGTAGGGCATGGACATGGATTCAATGCCATTTTTAATGGCTGGAGTTTGGGTCTGTGGGCATCATCTGTGCCCTGGCATGGCCCTGGCATGGCTGTTGTGTCACCCCCAGCCTTGCCCAGCTCCCCAGGGGTGACAGACTGGGACAGGAGTTCTCTGCCTCTCCCTGGCTCCCAAATGGAGCTCCCAAAATTGCAGCCTGGGGTTCTCTGAGAGGCTTTTGTTCACTTCAGCAGATGAATATTCATTTGTGCCTCACACTGCACATTTGCTGAGGAAAAATGAGGACTGAGGCTTTTCAGTGCTTGGATTGAGATGCAGAAATGAATCATAAATGACTTGAAGAGTTCTGTGATTAATCTCCTTATTGCTGGAAGAAATGTGTTGAACATCATCAGTGCTTTCCAGCGTGGGCTGTGCTTATTGCAGGGGAATTGTGAGCACCTGGATGAGGGAGACTTGCAGGAAAAAATGGTCACATAATCTGAGATTCACACCAAGTGCTTCCCTCTGCTTTGCCCAGATTGACATTTGCAGTGGGGCTTCCAGGAGTGGGGAGTTGATGGGTTGGGTTTAATTTGTTTTTGTGAACTGCAGTGTGGGCATCACCTACACTGAAAGTGGTCTGATCCCCCCAGCTGTGTGCTCCAGGGCTTCCTGCAGATCTAGAAATGTCATTTTCTCGATTTTATTTTTGCAATACACTTTCTATTTTTCTCATAACAAATGAGAAACATTAGCATCTGCTCTGCTTGTTTGGGAATACAGTTATTCTTCATGCACGTGTTTCGTTTCACTAAGCTATGAAGAAATAATTTAAATTTGCACAGAAATGATTGTTCTGGGGTAGTAATGACCTGTGGTGTGGAATGAGTGTGCATATGAGTGGAGAATTGGCTGTTACTGGGAGGACACTCCTTGGTTTGCTGAATGCTCTGGGCATTTTTGGAAGGTGTGATGAAGAGGCACAAGAATTATTCTGCTCTTATTGGCTTCTCCTCTTTGTGCCCCAAATACATCTTTCTTTTAGGAAATTGCTGGCAGTGAGCTTTAATGAATGAGTTTGATGGAGGCCCAGCCCTGGCCAGAGGATGGTTCATGCATGGCAAGGAATGCACTCTGTGCTCTGTGCTGTGCAAATTGTGCCTGGGAGGAGGTGCAGGACCAGAACAGGTCACACAGGCACCTGGGAATGCCAGAAACATCCCAGTGAGCAGGACAGGCACTGCACACAGAGCCTGGAGCTCAGGGATTGCACTGTAATTGGAAATAGCTGCAAATCTGAGCCAGAAACATCCCAGTGAGCAGGACAGGCTCTGCACACAGAGCCTGGAGCTCAGGGGTTTCATTCAATTGGAAATAGCTGCAAATCTGAGCCAGAAACATCCCAGTGAGCAGGACAGGCACTGCACACAGAGCCTGGAGCTCAGGGGTTTCATTCAATTGGAAATAGCTGCAAATCTGAGCCTGGCCAATTCCTGATGGGCATCTCTGCTCTGGCAGGCACAGTGGCAGCTGTGCCAGGCTGGTTCTGTTTCTGGTCTGGGAGGTTCAAAGTGATCCAGGTGATGAGATTTACAGAGATTTCATGTGGGGGAGAGCAGTGAAGGCAGGAATGTGCTGGAGGAAGGAGGCTGCTTGCAGGAAATCAGTAAAGTGAGTGCATGCCAAGGACATGTCCTTTAGGGAGGAAAAACATAGGAAAGCATCATTAGTATATATTTGAAAAAAAGAGCAAAGTTTTTTTGGTTGATTTAAAAAAAAATTCTATTTTAAATTCTATTTCCTATGAGAAAGACACAACCTCACCCCAAAGTGATTTTCTTCCATTCCCTGCCACTTTGTGTTTTGGCCTGCTGGCTGTGTGCAGCTCGCTGGTGTTTTGGTTATTTGGAGTTTTGAGCTGGGTGTTTATTGCCTCCTGTGTGTGCTGTGAATGTCAGTGAGGGCAGGGACATTGTGGTGAGGTTCAGGCTGGATCTGCCCTTGTGCTCATGTTCTCCCTGCTGCCTTTTGCTTCTCTGCCTTGGAGGAGCATCTCGTGGGTGGGAAGGAAATGCAGCCAAGCCAGCAGGGTTTCTAAATGAGGCTGATTTGACTCAGACAGGAACAGTGCTGTGGAGCTCTGGAGTGAGAAGATTGAACTTGTGTTGCCTTACACTGTGAGTCAGCAGCAAAGCCACAGAAAGATTGCACAAACTGGGAATCCTCTTCATTTCCTGTAGCACATGAAAGATCTTCACCCCTGAAAGCCTGGAGAGCAATACTGCATGTGCTTCTGTGCTAATGATGGCCCATTTTCATGGACGGGATTGTTCTAATTCCTTCAGCCAATTAATAGTCCTGAATTAGCAGACATTTGTGTGTGCTCACCTGAGCTGCAGCCATCAGCTCTGTGTGGGTGGGTTCAGCTCCCCTCATATCACCCTGCATCCCTTCAAAGTTATCCATTGTAATCTCAGCAAGTGGCACTTGGGCTTCTCTCCTTGCCCACCTTCTCCTCACACATTGTGAATCTATTTGATTTTATTTAAGATTTTGCCTGCTTTAGCCATGTGTCCCTGCTGAGCTCTATGATCAGTTATTTTTGCCAACAACAAAAATTGCAGTGGGAGCCCATTCTCTCTTAAACCTGCCACTGCATCTACCACATAAAACAAGCAAAATCTCAGTTAAAGGGAGCTCACATTGCACTGAACTCCAGCAATCCCTACCATGAACAGAAAGCCAAAGGAAAGCAGCTCTGGTGGTGCTTCACTGAACTTTACTGGACAGGCTCCAAGGGAAAAGAGCACCACACACAGGAGCTGAGTACTGTTCCACATGCTCCAGATTATTTTCTAACTTGTGTTTCTCCTGAGCTGTGGAAATTGGCCAACATCTGTGAGATGCTAAAAAACATTTCTGCTGCTGGAAAATGAGAATATTCTCCTTGTGCAGCCTGCCTCCCTGCTTCTCCTTCTCTCACCCTGCTGAGCCTGCTTGCAGCTCTGCTTCCATCTGCTTTGGGCTGTCACAGCTCAGCCTCTGCAGAGCTGCTGGACTTGGTCATCCCTGGCAGTTTGTAGAAGCAAGATGTTCTTAAGGGTCTCAGTTAATTTATACATATATATATGTATTTATATATGCCTATTCCTTATAGCAGAGCTGTGGCACAAATGTGCCTTTTTCTCCTTTTTCTGTGGTGCTGAGACCCCTGCACATTTCTGGTTGTTCTTAGCTCTCTTGCTCTGTCTGATGCAGCTCTTTCATTTTGAACAAGAAGTGTTTAAAGGGAAATGTTCAGAGGTGGACCATGGCTTTCCTCTTGTGTCAGTGAACCAGGGCACTGAAAGGAAAAACTCACCAGGAGGGTGTAAAGGAAAAACTCACCACGAGGGTGTAAAGGGAAAACACACCAGGAGGGTATAAAGGAAAAACACACCAGGAGGGTGTAAAGGAAAAACACACCACGAGGGTGTAAGGGAAAAACACACCAGGAGGGTGTAAAGGGAAAACACCCCATGAAGGGTGTAAAGGGAAAACACCCCACGAGGGTGTAAAGGGAAAACACACCACGAGGGTGTAAAGGAAAAACACACCACGAGGGCATTGATGGAGCAGCAGTGCTGGACTGACCAGGAGTCTGTCCTGACTCTGGACATCAGTGTGCAGTTTGTTTGGAGTTTCTTTGCAGGGCAGGGTAGATGTGATAATGCATCTTTGTCCCAGGCTGAGTTTTTATGAAGAAACAAGCTGTGGTTTTTTCCTGGGAAGCATAATGAATTCTTCATTGTGTATTTTTGGATCACAAGGGTAATTTACTTGCCTTTTCCTTATGGCTCTTGTCAGAATTCATGTTGCTTCATCTCCTTGCTCTGCTATTAAAACTCATCTTTGTGTTTACCACAGGCCAGGAGAGACTAATCTCAGCTCCTGCTAATTAGTGCTTTTTTAGCTCTTTGTGCTCCCTGCATGCCAACAGAGGCCTAATGCAGGATGTGCATATTTTATCTGCTCAGTAAGCTAACAATCCAACAAATGGCAAGCCCTTCTCTGTTTGCTCCATAATTCCTGTTTTTGCACCATATAGACCTGTGGAGGTACTGAGCTCACAGCCCTGAGCACCCATTGAGCTGAGCTGCCCCAGCAGCAGGGAGAGCAGGAGGTGACAGCAGGGCTGTGTGTGCCCAGGCTGGCAGCAAGGGCTCTGCAGGGCTGGTTCCAGCTCTGACAGCTGCCAGGGCAGCAATCAGCTCCATGGCACTGTGCAGGGCATCCCCAGGGACTGCAGGCACAGCCAGGGCAGCTGCCAGGGCAGCAATCAGCTCCATGGCACTGTGCAGGGCATCCCCAGGGGCTGCAGGCACAGCTCTGGGAGCTGCCAGGGCAGCAGGGGCAGCAGCTCCAAGGCAGCAGTGTCACAGCTCGGGATGCCCAGAGCTCACAGGAGCCTCCCATCCCTGCTGGCTGCTCAGGGATCAGAGAAAACACAGCTCAGGGCAGTCAGCCTGCTGACCCCTGCTGCTGCTGGGCATTCAGGGTGCTGCACAAGGGGGGTCCATGGTCTGGGGGCTCACAGCTGAGTTCAGTGCCTCCCACAGGGGAGCGTGTCTCACAAACTCTTGAATTACACGGAATCCCAGAATGGCTGGGGTTGGAAGGTACCTTAGAGATCATCCAGTCCCACACTCCTGCCACGAGCAGGGCCTCCTGCCCCACACCAGGATGCTCCAAGTCATGTCCAGCCTGGCCTTGGACACTTGGAGCTGCAGGGCCTCACCTGGCTCACAGGGAGCAATTTCTCCTTATATCCAATCTAAACTGCCTTGTGTCAGTCTAAAGCCATCCCCCTGCTCTGTGCATGCCCTGGTCCAGAGCCCCTCTCTGGCTCTCCTGTGGCCCCTCTGAGCACTGCAAGGGTCTCTGACACCCCCCCAGCCTGAGCAGCCCAGCTCTCAGCCTGTGTGTGCAGCAGGAGGGCTCCAGCCCTCTGACCATCCCTGTGTTCTCCTCTGGGCTGGCTCCAAGGGGCCCCTGGCTTCTTGTGCTGGGGCTCCATATCAGTAAGGTGGGAACCTTTTAACCTGGGTAGATCCTGCTTGTTTTAAGCCTGTTCTGGGGAACTAGGACAAGGAAAAGTAAAAAGGCAGTTGATGCAGTTGGGAATACCTTTAAAGTAGTAAGTTTATTGTGTTTTAATGGATGATTTTTGAACCTTGTAGAAAAGTTTGCTGCTGTTAGATGTATACCTGGACCATAAGCAGGGGTTTTTAAGAGAGATGTGCAAGACCCCAGCTCTAATCCCAGACAGCAGCAGCAATGGCTTTGTGCCATCCACAGGGAAGAATTGCTGCTGTGGGTTTCTGTGTTGGAGTTGAAGGCCTGGAGGTCTGAGCTCTGCAGTCAAACGCTTGGGGAAAGTGGTTTCACTCCAGCAGAAACTCCATTTCATTTCTGGCTTTCATTTCCCTTTGCTGTGCCACAGTGAACACCCAGAACTGTCCCACTGTGTCCTGCCTTTGTGTTCTCAGGGCCAGCAGAGGCTGAGTTGTTTCTGGGGTGACCCCAGCAGTGCCTTTGGGTTTTAGGTAGCAGTAGCCAAAGGATGGAAGCCTCCTCTTGCCCTTCTCCCATTGTCAGCTCCATTCTGTGAGATGGAACAGGCTGGAGAGCTGGGCTTGGTCCAGCTGCACCTGGACAGACACGTGCAGGGCACTGCCAGTCTGTGGGATGCACAAGCATCTCCTCCAGTAACAATCCTCCTCAGCTGATGGGAGCTGAACTGAAAGATGACAGAAATCTTCAAGGTAGGCACAGCCTATTGCTTCAGAGCAGAGAAGGCTGAATGATAAAAAAAATGTTGCTGAACAGGATGAATATTTTAGAGTAAAAGCAGACCAAACCTGCAGGGTAGTCATTGCAAACACTCTGCTCTCACTGCAGCACATTGCTGAATCCAGTGCCACTGGGTTAGAGTCCCACTCTTTGGGGCAGTGGGTGTGGAATCTCAGAAAATCTTGTTTGTGGGCCCTTCTCATTCTTCAGAGCCCTGTGCTCGGGGAGCTCCCTGCTCCTGATGTGCTTTTGTTGTACTGGGAAGTGCTGTGTCCCTGCTGCACCTGCACCTCACCTGCTTTTGTTGTACTGGGAAGTGCTGAGTTCCTGCTGCACCTGCTCCTCACCTGCTTTTGTTTTCCTGGGAAGTGCTGAGTTCTTGAGGCACCTGCTCCTGATGTGCTTTTGTTTTCCTGGGAAGTGCTGTGTCCCTGCTGCACCTGCTCCTCACCTGCTTTTGTTTTCCTGGGAAGTGCTGTGTCCCTGCTGCACCTGCACCTCACCTGCTTTTGTTTTCCTGGGAAGTGCTGAGTTCCTGAGGCACCTGCACCTCACCTGCTTTTGTTTTCCTGGGAAGTGCTGCATTCCAGGTGCACCTGCACCTCACCTGCTTTGGGGTATTTAAGCTACTGTCATAAGGAATTTAAATTGGTTTAGGGTAAATCCGTTTCTCCTTTTCTCTGCTAGTTCAGCTCTTCTCCTCTGCCTTGTTTTGGTGCCTTTAGCAGCCGTTTCCCAGTTTGCAATCCCCCTGAGGGCAGAGCAGATCATCCAGTCTGCAGCAATGGCTCAGGGAGGCTCATGAATGTCACTGGCCTGGAGGGAAGGTGCCCAAAATGATCTTCACCATGAGGGAAAGGTGCCCAAAATGATCTTCACCATGAGGGAAAGGTGCCCAAAA
>JAWWLW010000294.1:2967935-2980354 GCA_035041385.1 Myiothlypis coronata
GCTGTGTGTTCTGTGCTGTGTGTTCTCCTGTGCTGTGTGTGCTCCTGTGCTGTGTGTTCTCCTGTGCTGTGTGTTCTGTGCTGTGTGTTCTCCTGTGCTGTGTGTGCTCCTGTGCTGTGTGTTCTCCTGTGCTGTGTGTTCTGTGCTGTGTGTTCTCCTGTGCTGTGTGTGCTCCTGTGCTGTGTGTTCTCCTGTGCTGTGTGTTCTCCTGTGCTGTGTGTTCTCCTGTGCTGGTCACCCATTCAGATGATGGATTTCTGCAGTGCCTGTGCTGTGTGTTCTCCTGTGCCCTGCTGGTCACCCATTCAGGTGCATTTCTGCATGAACACTCTCACTCTTTGTGATCCCTGCTCTAGCAAGGGATTGCTGTCAGCTCTGCTGTGGCACCAGGCAGATGGAGGTGCAAGCATATTGATGGAGAATAACAGGTGCTGCTTTTGAAATCTGCTGGCACTGCACCTGAGCTGTAGTTGTCCAAAAGAAAAAATAGCTGATTATAAAGAAGTCTGATAAACAAATAATTCACTTTCCCCAAGTTTCAAGTATCTAGGAAGTAAAAAAACCCAAAGGAACAAATTAAAAAACCCCAAACCCCCCAAAGCAACTCTAGTTGTGCTCTTTTTGCCTGTCCAGAGGGTATCTCAAAAGAAAGCCTTTATTTGCTGAGATAGTGTGGATTGAATTCTGGGTTTTGGAAATTAAGGATTGGTATTGGCTGGTCTTAATTTGCTTTTAAGAGTCCTTTGAGAAACGTTGTCTACTCTGTAATTTTACTTCCCAGATTGTCTCACCACTAGATTTAAAGCTCTGAACAATTTGTAGAGAATTTTAATGCTCCTAGGCTGCAAGTTCCCTCTTCTTACCAAAGTGGAAGAAATTAAGGAGGTGCTTAAATCAATAATTATTTTGCTTGAACTTTCCAAATTTGCAACAGGATAAATATTGTAAGTGCTGCTTGAGAAGATCTATTTGTGAATTAAGCAACAGCTGGGCCTTTACTCAAAAGGTGTGTGTTCTGCTCTTGACCTTTTTCCCCTTTTTTTTTGGCTTCTTGAAGCTTTGGAGCTAAATCTTCTGCTTTTAATTTTGGTATAAATCAAGAGATGCTCTGAAAATTTTAACCCATTGATCTATTTTTTTTCTTTGCAACAAAATGTAGAATCTCATTCTCCTGAGAAAGGCACCTGGCTAAAAATAGCCTACTTTAATATTATTTTTAGAAACATCCACATTTGAAGTATATAAATGGTTAGCTATGGTGTGTATTATTAGACATGAACTGTTGGTACATTCTGTAACAGGAAGCTGCTGGTTTTCCATTCACCAAGGCCTGGAATTCACTCAAACACTTGGCACTTAGTTCTATGCCTCTAATTTTATCTGGAAATTGTTTTTTCTGAAACAGTTTGTGGAAACAGTCTCAGTTTCTTCAGTTTTGCAAAGGGCATGGAAATAACTGCTAAAACGTAAAACAAATAAACCACCTATTAAAATAAATGAGAAAACAGGTCACTCCTTATTTTAAAACAGGCTGAAATCTGAAGTTTTCTCCTGATTCCACCTTTTTTTTTTGCCTGTTGAAAGTATTTTTAGTTGTGTTATCCTTGGGTTATTTTTCATTTTAAGTTTGGGTTATTTCAGAATTGGAAGCAATGTGTGGGAAAACAATGCCTGAAAGGGAAAGGTATCAAACTTGTGTATTTGAAAATTCACTTTTAGCAGGACTTTTCCCCTGAGTGAGTTGAGTTCTGGACTGTCATATCAGCATGTTTTGACAGTGTCTTGTTTATTTGCATTTCTTAGCTCGTGCTCATCCCTTGCCTTGGATGTTCAGTCCCTTTCCCTGCATGGATTTTTTTGTCCCTAAGCAGAGGCTGTAAGTGTCCACATCCTCTGTTTCTCAGTGGAAGGAGTCTCCCTGGGTGTGTTTATTTCACCTGTGCTGTCCCTGACCTGGGCCAGTTCTCCTGTCCTGTCCTTGCTGTGTGCCAGCCCTGCTAATGCAGGAGTGCCTTGGCTCTGCTGTGAGGAACCAGAGGAGGAACCCAGAGATGTTTGTGTCAGGAGTGCCTTGGCTCTGCTGTGAGGAACCAGAGGAGGAACCCAGAGATGTTTGTGTCACTCACCTGTGTCAGGAGTGCCTTGGCTCTGCTGTGAGGAACCCAGAGATGTTTGTGTCAGGAGTGCCTTGGCTCTGCTGTGAGGAACCAGAGGAGGAACCCAGAGATGTTGGTGTCACCTGCTGAGGAGAGAGAGCTGGTCATGCACGTGCAGGCTCCCTCATGGAGTAAATAACCCATCAATAAATCAGAGAAGCCCTGGAGCAGCCCCTGACAGGCTGCCTTGCTCTCTGGCTGCAGCAGTGGCTCCTCTCCGTGCTGGGCTCTTGCCTTGGTTACCTTTTCTCCAAACACAGGGACTGACCCGGCTCCCTGCTCCTTTCATGTTCTCCCCCATCTCCCCAATAACCCTGGAGGCCTTCTAGCCAAAGGAGCTGGATTCCCTAGGGTTGTTCAGGAGGAATACCCTCTGGACAGCTCTGAGGACACCCATGCTTTGCTTGTGGGAGAAGTGGCAGAGCTCTGGGACAGGCTGAATTGTAATTTATGTATTTTTTGTCTCTTGGAGTGACATTCTCAGTCGTGAGGGCTGTTGTAGTAATACCTGTTTGTTTCACACAGTGAGGGGATCTTCCCTGATAGATTGCTTATCTTCTGGAAATGCTGACCAAAAATTATTGTGTTGACTTTTTCTGCCATCTATTAGTTCTATATCCTTACGTACTGGTGGAACAAAATGAACACCCAGGTGGGATTTCACATTGCTGATCTATTTGTGTGATGTTTTCTGGTGAATATGGGTGTTTAGACTTTGTTATACTTGCATATCTTGAACAAGTGTTGAGGAGCAGATTGCTGTTCCTTCAGCTGTCTCCCCTTGAGCTGTGTCCACTGTTGGAAGCTGCAGGTGGTTTCAGTGCTGGCATTTTGATCCACAGGGATCAATGTGCAACTTTGATTGCAGCTGTGGAGACAATAATTAATGGATCAGTCTGGTAAGACAAATTGGTTTGTTTTAAATTCTTCTCCATTTGCCAGAGACAAATGGATATTGAGGTCTCCAAAGCTCCTGGGAGCCGTCAGGTGTTGTGTGAAGGTCACAGGTGCGCTGGCCATTGGATGGGAAGGTGTGGAAATGAAGCTGTCCTGGCTCAGTGAGCAGGGGTCAGTCTGCTTCCCAGGACAGCCACAGGTACTCCAGACGTGGTGAGCTCAGCTGGATGGGTTATTTTGGCCAGGGCTGTTTTTGGCATGGCTGCACCCTGCTCCTCTGGGAGGGGCTCTGGTGCCCCACGGTGCTGTGCCACATGGGCTGTGCCAAACAGAGCTGGCAGCAAGGGGCCAGCTCCTCTGTGTGCAGCTGGACAGGGGAGGCAGCAGCCTCCTGGTCATGCCTGTGGAGCATCTGCAGGGGAGCTGTAATGGATTTGCTGTGTTCCACTGAGTCAAAGCTCTTTGTGCTGTTCAGGAGCAAGAGCAGTGGTTGCCTAGGATGCTGTTTCCAGGCAGTCAGATGGCAACTTTCCCCACTGCAGCAATGTGGATTTCCTTCCCTTCCCTTCCCTTCCCTTTCCTTTCCTGCCTGTGAGATGCCTTCTGGCCTTCCCCTGGGAGGGTTTGGACCATGTGGACTGGTGGCTGTGCAGCCCCCAGCATGCACTATGGTGTGCTGGGATGTCATGGCCCTGGCTCACAGCCCCTGCTGGCTTGGTTTATCAGGCTGGATAGCAAGGCAGTGTAGCCTATTTTTAACACAAAAATGAATTCCACCTTTCCCTTGTTGAGCAGGCAGACAAGGAACCTGCAATAATGTTTTAAAAAGTCTGTGGAGCTCCCAGACTTGTTAATAGCAGATCCTTCACTCTCACCGTTTCAGCTTGGTGCTGAGACTTAATCTCCTGGCCACAGCAGTGTGAGCTAAGGAGGATTTAGCCCTCCTGATTGCCTCCTGAGTGCTCTCAGATGGAGCAGAAGAGAGGTTTGTGTTGGATAAACACAGATTTTTCATCTCCTCCCTTCACAGTCTGAGAAATGTCCACTGGTGTTGGACATGATGGAGGGGACTGATGCCCCCCTTGGCTGCTGTGTCAGCATTGCTGGGCCAGTGACTGTCAGATCCACTTAGTGTTTATTGTGCAGCACCAGGCAAAGAGAAATTTGAAATTTCAGTGTTCCACTGGCAAACAGTCGAATTTTAAATAATTTTTCAGTGGTTCTCAGTAGCATATATTAAATGAATTTTCAGGAAATCAAAGCCCCAGGCTTGGCGTGCACACGGGGCACGTTTTGGTGACACAGATAGTACCTGTGGTGGGAGGAGGCTCTCCCAAAGCACCTTGTGAATGGCTGCAGCATCTCTCAGAGCCCTGCCTGCCCTGCTGCCTGCTCCCTGCCCTGCTCCCTGCCCTGCCTGCCCTGCCTGCCCTGCTCCCTGCCCTGCTGTCCCTGCCCTGCTGTCCCTGCCCTGCTGTCCCTGCCCTGCTGTCCCTGCCCTGCTCCCTGCCCTGCTCCCTGCCCTGCTGTGCCTGCCCTGCTGTCCCTGCCCTGCTGTGCCTGCTCCCTGCCCTGCTCCCCTGCTCCCTGCCCTGCTCCCCTGCTCCCTGCCAGCACTGCAGTGCCCAGGCTGGCTGTGGCATGGCTCCCAGCAGGGCTGGGCTGCACGGATGGCAGCTAATGATGCCAATTTGCATGATTTCAAATGCCAGCTCGGTTTAATGTAGAGCAGCTGGTATATCCTTAACTCCTTCAGGAGAAACCCTAATGCCCGCAGATCGCATTATCCAGGGCTGTGCTCCTGCCTTTATTCCTTCATCTGTCCCTGCCTCGCTGCCTCCCAGAGCCTTTGCACAGATCCTTTGTGCCTGGCTGGCCCTGGGCTCTGCTTGCTGCTGTATTTCTGGGTGTCAGAGTTCACAGAGTGACTGGTCTCACCCTGTGGCACATACCTGTTGCAGCTCCTGAGCTTCCACTCGCTGGCCTCGGCAGGCAGGACTGTGAATTAAGATGTGTCATGGTGAAGGGTGGTGAGATTAGCTGGGAGAGGGACAGGTGTAGAGGCCTGGATTATGTGGATTACCCATGCTCAATTTCTTAGGTTAGATTTCAAGGTTGAAAATGGCCAATTGCACAGTTATGGAATGAGGATGTGCTGTGCTGCCAGCCAGAGTCAGCTTGGAGGGAGAGCTTGGGAGGATCAAAGAATTCCTTTGCTCCCCTGCAGTAATGAGCATAACCTCAGTGAGAGGATGGAGGGAGCATAATCTTTTAATACCAGCCTTTCTCAAAATTGACCTTGTCACAGGCAGATTCAGCCTCTCAGAGGGACAGATGTGTGGTACAGTCACTTTTACTGCATCAGAAATGCTGGCACAGGGTCTCCTCCTCTGCCAAAATTCTCTTTGCCTTTCCCTGGGTGATCAGCCTCTAAAGCCAAAGGCTCTGAAGTGCCTTGGGATGAGCTGTGGGACAGTGATGGGTTTCACAGGGTCTGGGCTTCCTCAGGGCACTGACAATGGAGCGTTCTCCTTCTCTGGCAATCCTTTATTCTGGCAAGCTCCAGCTGAGTTGTCTCTTGAAACAAAACTTTGAGATGGTCACTTCTGAGGACCCTGCTCAGTCTGCAGTGCCAGCCATTAAGCTGGGGATGAAATGTGTGTTAGGTTCTTTGACATGGGTAAGTCCTTAAGGGCTGCATCTGGAATTGGAGCTTTACAGACCCTTGGGGTGGACAGTACTGTGTGGTTACCTGGCTGATAGCAGGGCTGGGCTTGGTGCATGGGACAGCAGAGTCATGGGGAGCAGGAGACAGGACGAGTCTTCCTAATGAAAACTGATTATTGTCTGTTTTGTTGTGAAAGGGAAACCTCCAAGAAGATGACCTCCCATAATCTTCTTCCGTGAATGCAGGAAAGATAAACTGTCTTTGGTGATGAAATATTTATTCATTCATCTTCTGTGGTCCCTGTGTAATGATGAAATATTTAATTCTTTCATCTTCTGTGGTCCCTGTAAGATCATTGGTGTACTTGCATGCTGAGGAAGATTACAGCCCTGCATTATACAGGCAAATTATTGATGCTGTAGAGTCTGTATATCACAACTAGGCTGAACATCTGGATGTTTTTGATATTTAACATGCAAATCAATTCAGCCATCTGAGAAAAAGCCTTTACTCTTGCAAGCTGGCAATAGGGCTAAACACCATGTGTCCATCTTTTAATAGACAGAAACCCTTTTGTGAGGCAGTTTGGAAGGTTCCTTTCTAGCTGGGCTGGAGCAGTGTGGTTCAATAATTGGCTGTCAGGCACCAGGTCAAAGCTTGGAACAGAAGAGGCTGTTTGTGACCTGACTGCAGGTTTCTGGAGCAGGAACAAATGAGCCAGCTTTGCATTTATGCTGTGGACAGAGCTGCCTGTGAGTTTGTAAATCCTCACCAACAATGCCACTTGGGTGTCTCAAGTACTGCTTGTTTTCTTTTTATAGCTAAGGGATCAGTTTGGTTATTTTAATGCTTTTCCATAGGTTAATACAAACTTTTCAGGGATCCAAGCTTGACCTCTAATTCTTGTTATGTTTCATTCCTTGCTATTTTCCACCACAGATATTTTTATTTTGCTGTTTTTAGGTCTTTTCCAACCAGTCAGAAGGTTGGCAAAGTCAGTTCCAGCAGACTGGAGGTGCTGTGGAACAGCTCCAAGAAATGCTCAGATGAGTTTCAGTGCAGGCAGCTCAGGTAGGGGGATAGCTGCAGCCATGGGTTACTGTAAATAGCCATCTGTGGGGCTTGTGAACCTTCCTGCATGTGTGATCATCTGCTATTTCCTTATTGATCTCTCTTCTTAAGGTAATTCTTGAATCCAAGCAAGAGGTACTCGATTTGAAGTCCTTTTCAGCAACGATTTCTAGGTTTTAATAAAACTTGTGAAAATAGAAGTCACATGGTTAGAAGGTTCTCAGCTGTAAGCAGATATCATTACTTTTGGCTGTGCCTTCTGAAAACAGCAGTTCATCCTTTATTGCTGAAAATAATTTGAAGGGAAGATGAGAATGGAAGAGCTGCTAGCTCTATTTCAAATTCTAATGAGGAGTTTGTGGGCTGTGCGTTCCCATCTGCACTCCCCTTCTCTGCCATCTGCCCATGAGGAAAAAAGCATAGCAGCTGAGGAAATAAGAGATGTCCTGAATGTAGACATGCACAGAACCATCAGTTACAGTGAAACCTTGTGAGGTTTGTGATGGAGCCTGAGCCTGTGAGCTACTGCTCTGAAAAGGACAAGGAGAAGGTAGAAAAAGGCCGTTGGGGTTTTGTAGGATGAAAAAAGGAGATTTTAAGGCTCATGAAATGCATGATTGACCACGTTAGTAGAAGTGAGGAATCGGCAGAGTGTTGATTTGTAGTATGTAAAGCAGCTGAGAACTATCTGTGAAGGCTGGGATTATGCTAATTTATGCAGTCCACGCTGCTACTGCTGGTTAAAAATAGCTTCTTTGCCAGAGATCCAGAGCTACTGCAGGGTGGCTTTGCACTTAGCTCTGCAGATCTGAGCACAGAACAAAGCCTGACTTAGGTGCTCTTTTATCCCAGAATCACAGAACAGTTTAGGTTGGAAGGAACCTCTGAACATCATCTGGTCCAAGGCAGAGAGCAGGTTACCCCTGAACACATCACCCAGAGCAGGTTACACCTAGAGCAGGTTACCCCTGGACACATCACCCAGAGCAGGTTATCCCTAGAGCAGGTTACCCCTGAACATGCCCAGGTGGATTTTGAATATTTCCAGAGGGAAACACTGCATGACCTCCCTGGGCTGGCCCTCCTGCTGTCCCTGATGTCCCCAGGACAGGGCTGGCCCTCCTGCTGTCCCTGGTGTCCCCAGGACAGGGCTGGCTCCCCTGGGCCACAATCTGTAGATTCTGAGTCTCCTGGCTGCTTTTGTCCAGAAGGTCACTCTGAGAGGCTCCATTGAAAGCTGTTCTGAAATGCCAAAAGATGACATCAGCTGGCTCCCCTTGATGGACCAGGTGTGTTCCCCTGTCACAGCAGGCCAGGTGTGATGGCAGGAGTGTCCCTCTGCAGGGCTGGCTGCTGTTCCCCTGTCACAGGTGTGATGGCAGGAGTGTCCCTCAGCAGGGCTGGCTGCTGTTCCTGTCACAGGTGTGATGGCAGGAGTGTCCCTCAGCAGGGCTGGCTGCTGTTCCCTGTCACAGGTGTGATGGCAGCACTGTCCCTCTGCAGGGCTGGCTGCTGTTCCCTGTCACAGGTGTGATGGCAGGAGTGTCCCTCAGCAGATCTGCAGGACATTGTTTTGGGTGCTTAGAAGGAAGGAAAAGGCTGGGAGGAGCAACCTCCCTGTACTAGTTGAGATTAAAACCAATTTTCAGGATGTCATTTGAACTACATTTCCCATGAGTGTGGGTGAAAATGGGAAATAAGAAATGAACTGCAGCTGGAGGCAGTGGCTGATTTCATCTTCTGATTCAGTGTTTGGAATTCTGAAGGAGCTAGAATGAATTTTGCAGTTCAAGTCATAATTTAGCTTTATGAATAGACTTACAGACAATACTGGAGCTGAAATTACAGATCAAAGCACTTTGGGACAGAAAGTCCTAGTGTGTAACTCACATTTGAGCAGGTGTTCCTCTGATAAGAGGATGCCGTGGGTTTTGACTACCAGAATATAAATCCATCCTAGGCATGAAAGCACTCAGTTTTAGAAGTCTACAGTGATGGGTGTAAGCCAAGAGAATGTAATTCCCCTTCCTCTCTTTTTTCTACCACCTTCAGTCACATTTCCAGTGCAGGGAGCCTGGATTAAAGAGCTCTTTACCCAGAGAATCATAGCAGAGAACAGTGGTTACAATGCAGATTGTTCCAGGTTCTCCTTTAGGGTCATATCCCATGGTTTTTGACTGGGGTCAGTGGTGTGGCTGTTGGGGGGCAGTGCTGGGGGGTTCCTGCTGCTCTGAGCTCATTGAGCACTCAGAGCTGTGAGTGTGAAAAGCAGGTGTGGATCAGTCTCTGGTTTTTCTTACCTTACTGTAATTCCAGAAAGGATTCTGGTGGGGTCAGCTAGAGATGTAACTTTAGATGTGAATTTGCCTAGCATTGTTTTTCCTGTAGCTCCTTTAAGAAAACCCCACAGATCTGTTTGCCAGACTGTTGAGAAGTTTACAAACTGCAGTCCTGGGACAGCGGGTGAGGCCAGATTGCTCTGTGATTTACAGCATCACCATTCTCTGTGATTGATGTCTGCAGCTTGTGTGAGCAATGGCAATTTCCACACCCCAAACCACCTCTGCCTCTTGCCTGAACTTGAGATGACTGCTAAAGCCAGACCATGCAGTCCTAACTCACAGAAAGAACTTGCTGAAATGTGAAAAATAGAAACCACTTTTTGGATCTAACCTTGTGTTCAAATGAGGCTGAGTTAAGTTCTAAAAAGCTCAGTGAGGGCCGAGTGAAAGGGAGAATGGGAATCGAGCAGGGAGTGCTGCCGTGCTGTGGGATGGGTTAGCTGGGCTCTGTTGCCACCTCGTGGTGCTCACACAGCCAGAGCACACCTCATTTCCTTGGCTCTCTCGGAGGAGGTGCATGGGATCAAGTGTCCTTTGGGTATGGATTGGATTTATTATGGATATACTTTCATTATAGAGAGTTCTTTCAGTGTTGGGGAAAAAAAATCTGCTGTATTTTATGAATGTCATTTGTTTTGGGAATAGATGCTGTTGTAAAAAAATACAGAATCGAGCCTTTCTTTGGGCATCACCATATTGTGAATTGCCAGGCACCAGTTCTTGTGTGGCTGGACACTCACATCCCCAACTGAGGGCTGTGCACAAACCCCAACAGGACAGGGCTGCTGGGACTGCCTGGAGCTCTTGGATGTTCCAGCATCAGCCCCATTCCATGGCTGTGGCAGTGGGAGGGTGCCCCCAGCTCACAGCCCAGCAGCACACACAGAACCCAGTGTCACAACTCACTGTAGGAGTTTTGTGGCCAATCCCACAAAGCAAAAGCCCATTGGCAGTATTTATATCTGTACAGTAAATATTCTATATTGACAGCAGTTCTGTCTAATCACTGTAAGCACAGGGGCCTTTGGTTAAACAATGCTGCTTATTTAAATACAGCACCTGCTTGTGAGCCTTAAACACAATGCACACAGCTCCATTATCAAGCTTCCACCTTCCCAATATCTCACTGATAAACTTTTCTGCAGCTCAGGGAGTTATTCTAGACAAGTGTTATACGCAGACCATTGTTCTGTTTGTCCTTGCTTTTGTACAGTTGAAATCATTTTCTGCTGCCCAATCTCGTGGCTGCTGCTCAGCTCCAGTCCCAGTTGTGCTGTCTCTGGGGCCCTGTGCAGCTTTCCCCAGCCCTGTGATTGTGTGCATTCCCACAGCTCGTGCAGAGACTGTGACTGATGGACCCAGATCGGCCTTTTGTGGTGCAGGGATGGGGCAGGAGGTGCTGTGGTGTGCTCCCTCCTGCAGTGTCTCCAGTGGGGACACGCTGTGGCCTGGTGGCCTCTGCTGCCACAGCTGATGGGCATCTCTGCATTGCTGCAGCAGGGCCCAGGCACTGCATTACCAGGGCAGATTTGATCACCACGAGTGATTAGTGTCTTATCTTGCTGGAATTAGTGCATCCTTATCAAATGATGACTTTTTGCACATAATGTGACTTAATTGTCCTTTCATTACAAAGGGATTTACTGCAATCCTTTCAGCAGGGGAATACAGATTGTTGTAGTTACCAAGAAGAAAAAGCAGATGACTGTTCAGCCCCTCCTGTGCAGTGCTAAAGCCACATTCTGTGCTTAATCTGTAGATTCTGAGTCTCTAGAGAGCACAGGCATCTGCTGGAGCAGTTCAGAGCTTCTCAGTGTTTTTCAGAGAACTGGCATAGGTTATGTGCTGTGGATCTTGCAGGCAGCCCTTTGGAGCTGAGACCAGCTTTGTCACATATGGAAATTTGATCTGTGGTAGGGCTCTGCCCTAAAAGTCTCTTGCCCTCTGTTGTAGCTGCCATGAACTGTGCCTCAACTCTCTGTTTTGGGGGAAAGATGTAAATCCATTAAAGTCACAGCATTTCCTTGGCATTCGGGCTGAAAACAATCTCCCTTGTGCTGTCAGCTGTGCAAGTTTTTCCTGGAGGTGTCCAGGGCCAGGTTGATGGGGCTTTAGGCAGCCTGGCCAGTGCAAGGTGCCCCTGCCCAAGGCAGAGCCTTTGAACTCCATGGTCTGTAAGGCTCCTTCCAGTCCAAACCATGACCCTTCACCATGAAACAAAAATATTTTTAATGGAGGAAAAATGTTTGTGAAGCAGCTGCACTGTTCTTACAGCTGTCATCTTGGGTTTCCAGTTTCTGTGGCAATTGAACAGCACCTGAAACCCAGTGAATGGTGCCCTGTGTGCAGAGTCCCCTCCCCAGGGGTCTCAGGTGCTGATTTCACTTGGCTCTCCCAACCACATCCACGTTGTGTTTCTGGCTGCAGCAGAACCATTCTGACTGCCCAGTGGAGCTGGTTTGTGGCTTGCTGTTCTGTATTGTTATTAAGGCTCATTACATTTCTGGGCTTATTAGCAGTAATCATAATTTTTGCCTGGAAGCAGTTAAGCCCGCAGGAAGCAGAACAGTTTTTGTCAGTCACTTGTTAACAATTTCTGTTATTAATATTCCTTCAAATAGAAGCCAGACCTTATTTCTTATGTGTGATGGTTGGGTTGTTTTTCTTTCTTTCTGGTTCCTATGTGCTTAACCCTCACGGTATTTGGAAAATGAATTGGATCACAGTGGCACAAATGCTTCCTACAGTGATCCCTGGTTGTAATGTGCAGTGAAAGGAAATATATTGAATTTGAGGTGTATTTTTTAGTGGGTTTTGGGGTTTTTGGCAAAGACTTTGTAATTGAACATTTCTAGTCTTTTCTGTGATTGTGCCAGCACACCAGAAGGTCATTAAAAGATCATTGTTGTTCCCAGTCCTTTGGTGGGCACCTGCTTGGTCCCCTTCATCCCAGGTTCTGCTCCCCTGGCACAGCAGGTGGAAGGTGCTGACCTGCAGGTGGCTGCTGGGGCTGGCTCAGGTGTGGCTCACAGTGCAGGCAGCCCTGGCACAGGTGAGTGCCCTGGCACAGGTGAGTGCCCTGGCACTGCTGGGTGTGCTCAGGGTGGGTTTAGCTGTGGCTCACAGTGCAGGCAGCCCTGGCACAGGTGAGTGCCCTGGCACAGGTGAGTGCCCTGGCACTGCTGGGTGTGCTCAGGGTGGGTTTAGCTGTGGCTCACAGTGCAGGCAGCCCTGGCACAGGTGAGTGCCCTGGCACAGGTGAGTGCCCTGGCACTGCTGGGTGTG
>JAWWLW010000294.1:3017455-3029430 GCA_035041385.1 Myiothlypis coronata
TGTGACCCTGAGAGCCTCAAACCCTGGGAGCAGCCTGGGCCAAGGGAGGTGACCCTGCCCAGGAGGTTGGGCCAACTCTGAGCTCCCTTCCAACCTAAACCACCCTGTTAAAGGTGAAGTGAGCTTGAAAGTGTGACCCTGCTGTCAGAGCCCTGGGGCAGAGCTGTTGGGGTGGCCCTGGCATGGATTTCACAGTAATTACAGTTAATTGTCATGCTGGATGTTCTGAGGTTTCCCCCTGGAGTTGGACACCTTGCATTTGCTCTGGGTGGATTTTAGAAAGACAAAATTCCCTTTTAAGTTCCCTTTTTTAGAAGGGAATTTAAAGCTCCTCCAGTTCCACCTCTTTCCAAGGGCAGGGACACTGGAGTCCTCATGGTTGTGTTCAGTTAATGGCTTTGCTCTCCCTCCTTTCTGCTTTTTGACCACTCATCCAAAGCCATCCAATGTGTGATTCATTGGAGTGGAGGCTTCCAGACCTGCAGGTCAAGGACTCGTGTCAGGTCCTCCACTTTCACTGATCTGCCACTTTCTCACACAAATATCTTGCCTGGGTGAATGAAGGATGAACATCCAAGAGGAGCATCCCAAATATTTGCCCAGCCCTGAGGAACATAAACACTCCACTGTTAATATCTGTGATTTTAAATAATTCTGCTCTGAATTATCTCAGCACTCCCTTCCTACTTCCCTTCTCCAAGAAAAAGTCTCCTTTTGCTGTTATTCCCCCAAAACCACTCCCTTCCCACACACTGACTGACACAACAATGAGTTGATAGCTCCTGCTGCTTTCCAGAAGGAAATAAAGGGAGGATTTGCTCTCACAGCCCAACCCTGCCCTTCCCAGAGCTGGGTGAGGTGGCACAGCTGCCTCTGTCATGGCACAGGGCACGGTCTGACCCTGCCAGCTGTGCCCAGCTGCAGAGGGAAGGAGTTCAGGAGTCTCCTCCAGTGGCCACTGCAGCCCAGCTGTGCTGACATTTGTTCATCCACGCACACAGCACGGAGCTGCAGGAAAGAAAACAGGAGGAAAACTTGGCTGGAAACCTTGTTGGCTGGCAGGGTTTTTATCCTGAGCCTGGAAATCTGCAGCTCTGGACATGCCTGAGCACACAAATGCAGCGTGGCTGGGTGGGGAGAGGCACAGAGCAGGAGCTGGGTGTTTGTTTTTCCTGGGGGTTTTAAGGGAAGGCTTGAGGCAACATCAGAATGTGCTAATTGGGATGGAAGAGGCAAAGGGGGCTTGGCACAGAAACAGGATGAGCTTGAATCCCTTGAAACAGGGAGCAGGGAGCTGCTGTCCCCTCCAGTCTCTCTGTGTGACATTGTGGTGCGACGTGGATGTGACAAAGTGACAGCTGCACAAGGCAGGAGAGCCCTGATGGAAACAGAGCCTGAGCCACTGGTGGAGCAGGGGAAGGCTCAGGGACACAACGGCCAGGAGTGACCAAAGGCTGTCCCCAGGGCTCAGGGGGCTGGGTGCCTGAGGGACACACACAGGTGACCCCCAGCCATGGGAGATCAACAGCACTGGGAGATCCCACAGTGACCCCATCAGCACTGGGAGATCCCACAGCCCTGGGAGATCCCATAATGATCCCACAGCCCTGGGAGATCCCATAATGATCCCACAGCCCTGGGGAGATCCCACAGTGACCCCCAGCACTGGACACCTCTTCCAGTGACCTCATCACTACTGGAGAGATCCCACAGTGACCCCAGCACTGGGAATGTCTCACACTGCCCCCAGCACTGGGAATGTCTCACACTGACCCCAGCACTGGGAATGTCTCACACTGACCCCCAGCACTGGGAATGTCTCACACTGCCCCCAGCACTGGGAATGTCTCACACTGCCCCCAGCACTGGACACCTCCCCAGTGCCCCCAGCACTGAGGTCCTGCCTGTCCCCAGCCCAGCTGGCAGTGCCACACTCAGAGCTGGGTCACAGAGCCCCCTCACGGTGCCAGGGGCTCTGTGGCACTGTGACAGCAGGGAGGGTTACTCTCCAGCCTCAGGGGGAGGGAACAAGCAGAAATACTTCCAGGGAAAATGCCTTTCCCCCTGCATCTCTAATGCCATGGATGTGGGGTATGCAAAACCCCACGAGCTCTAACGAGGTAATTACATTGCTGCTGATGTCTTCAACTGGTCTGGCAACACACGCTGGCATCAGACCAGAAAGTTATAGCAGCAAGGTGATTAGGGACAGGTAACAGCTAAAAATACAGAGGGAGATTAATTAATAATTGATGGTGTAGGTAGAACACTGCAGAAAGCATAATTAATGCTGAACAAACTTGATATAACTCTGTCTTGTTAAAGGCTAATAAAATGTTTCAGTGCTCTTCTGCATCTGGGCTTGAAAAGCTCCTGGGATCAGCCCATCCACTCAAGGGGGTCTGCAGAGCTGCCCCGAGCAGGGCAGACCCTGCTCTGTCACCTGGGGGGGCACAGGGGACATTCCTGAGCACAGAGTGGCACACACAGAGCTGAGCTGCTGCACAGAGCCCAGGGAGGCTCCAGGGTGAGCACAGGGATGGAGCAGCTCTGCTGGGAGGAGAGGCTGGGGCTGCTCTCTGGAGAGGAGACCAGAGGGGACCTCATTGTGGGTGATCCTGGGGGTCCCTTCCAGCTCTGGACGTCCCATAACTCCCTGACTGGTGGCTCAGCTGCCATTATTATTATTATTATTATTATTATTATTATTATTATTATTATTATTATTGTTATTATTATTCAGTGTGGTGACCTCATTGTGGGTGATCCTTGGGGGTCCCTTCCAGCTCTGGACATCCCATAACTCCCTAACGAGTGGCTCAGCTGCCATTATTATTATTATTATTATTATTATTATTATTATTATTATTATTATGTGTGGTGATTTCATTGTGGATGATCCTGGGGGTCCCTTCCAGCTTTGGGATCAGCCCATGACCCCCTGACTGATGGCTCAGCTGCCATTATATTATTATTATTATTATCATTATCAGTATCATTATAATTATTATTATTATTACTATTATTTATTATTATTCAGTGTGGTGACCTCATTGTGGATGATCCTTGGGGTCCCTTGCAGCTCTGGACGTCCCATGACCTCCTGACTGGTGTCTCAGCTGCCACCACCCCATTATTCAGTGCCAGCACCCCATTATTCAGTGTGGATGATCCTTGGGGTCCCTTCCAGCTCTGGGATCAGCCCATGACCCCCTGACTGGTGGCTCAGCTGCTATTATTATTATTTTTACTACTACTACTACTACTATTATTATTATTATTACTACTACTACTATTATTTATTATTTATTATTATTCAGTGTGGTGACCTCATTGTGGATGATCCTTGGGGTCCCTTCCATCTCTGGACATCCCATAATTCCCTGACTGGTGTTTCAGCTGCCACCACCCCATTATTCAGTGCCACCACCCCATTATTCAGTGTGGGGACCCCAAACAGAGGCACTCAGGACGTCCCCACCGTGACTTTGCTCTGCCCCTGAAGGAACCCAACTCTCCCCACCCACGTGTGAGGATTAATCAGGTTAATATTGACAAAGTGCTCTCAACATGGAAAGCTTGAGCTGCTGGGGCCTTTGTTTACTCATCTGCTAAGTCAGGAGCATAATACCCAGCCCAGAGGGCTCACAGGAGGCTTAGGGAGGTTTTGTTTGCAGAGCACTCCGAGATCCTCGAGCAGAAACGCTGCAGGAACATCAAGGGTTGCTGTGCTCAGCCAGGCAGGCACCGGAGACCTCTTGGCCAGCTCTGGGTTTCAGGAATGAAGTGGGAACAAATCAAGGCTGGCTCTCAACCCACGGCTGGCTTTGTTCTATCAGAGGATGAAGAACAATGGATGGACCAGGGGGAGCAGGGGAGGATTCCAGCCAAGGACAGCTGGGAATGTGATGGGCTCCCAGTCACCTCCACCACCAGGCCAGGCTAAAGCTGCACCCACTCACCTGTTTTGCAGCAAAATAGCAAATGGAGCATTTTAAACCAACACTGGTGGTTATTTCCTGGCTTCTCTCCTGCAGCACACACGAAGCACGAGGCTCTGCTTTAATCACCACGAGCTCCTAATGGATGCTCCAAGGTGTTTCCTTCCATCATGGGGCTCTGCCAGGTGCCTTCAGGCTCCTGAGGAATCCAGTGATGAAGGGAACTGCAGGAGGGCCTCTTCTTCTTGCTCTGAAGAGAAATGCTTCTCCTTCCTGGAGACACCTCACCCCACCAAAGCCTCCTCTGCTCGGCATAATGAGGGCATCACTCTTTGCAGGTAGTTTTTGAAGCAGCTAATTATGCTGTGCTGTGGGAAGCTGCTGCACATTCCTCATGTTCTGGGTGATCCAGGAGAGTTTAACTAGGAATAATGGCACAGAACTGTGCAGGGAATATATTAAGCTGAGCCTCAGGCAGGGATGCACATCCTGAGGAGAGACAGGAGTGGGATTATTTTATACTGGGCAGGACCAGCAGGATGGGAACATCTCTCAGGGGTGCAGGAGCTGCTATTTCATCTCTAATATTGGGACAACTTGCACTGAAGAAAAGGAAAACTGAGGGAATTAAGGAGACCAACTTCACACAGCAATAAGTGTGCACCCTGTCACAGACATATTTTATGGAAAATCCTTTCCTTAAGATTTTTCCTCCTGAGAAGCTGAGAGGCCTCAGGAACAAAATGAAAACATTGATTATCTGCTGCTGTGGGATGCAACAGGTGGGTCTGTGATTGGTCTCATGTGGTTGTTTCTAATTAATGGCCAATCACAGTCAGCTGGCTCAGACTCTCTGTCCGAGACACAAACCTTTGTTATCATTCTTTGCTATTCTATTCTTAGCCAGCCTTCTGATGAAATCCTTTCTTCTATTCTTTTAGTATAGTTTTAATGTAATATATACCATAAAATAATAAATCACCCTTCTGAGGAGTCAACATTATCATCTCTTCCCTCATCCTATGATCCCTGCAAACACCACCACACTATAGAACACTCCAAGTAGTGATTCCTTTGACACACTGATTGTGGAAGGCAAAACTGGGTCACCTGAGCAATTCTGAGGAGCAATCTGGCCAGGATTCCCCGTTTGTCTCCCGGAGAGGCCGCGCTGCAGCCGCTGCTTGTCAGCACGGATCAGTGCCCAGGCAGCAAACAGGAGAGGGCATCTGGACCACAACAGCATTGTGCTGCAGGGCAGCAGCACACAGCCCAGCTCAGGGCTCTGCATTAGGGCACTGAGCTGTGCCCTCCTGTCACTCTGCACTTGTCCATTAACGGGCCTGAGGTCACTGCAGGCGATTCTCTGCTCACGTGAAGGACACAGACATCTCACAACAAAGCACAGAACGGGGGCTGCCAGCACTTGGCACCAATAATGGTCCTACTGCCAGCACAAGGAAAGCACATTCCTGTCCTAAAAACACTCCATGCTCAGCAGGAAAGGAGTAAGGACCATGGGTGTTGAGTTGGTGAGGTCCCCAGGACGAGGTGAGGAATCTGACTCCATGTTCTCACAAGGCTGATGTTCTATTCTATTCTATTCTATTCTATTCTATCCTATTCTATCCTATTCTATCCTATTCCACCCTATTCTATTCCATTCCATTCTATTCTATTCTATTCTATTTCTATTCTATTCTATTCCACCCTATTCTATTCTATTCCGTTACATTCCATTCCATTCCATTCTATTCTATTCCATTCCATTCTATTCCGTTCCATTCTATTCTATTCCATTCCATTCCATTCTATTCTATTCTATTCTATTCTATTCTATTCTATTCTATTCTATTCTATTCTATTCTCAGATATCATATCATATATCATATATCATATCATATATTACATAATAGCATATAATATAATATTATAGCATGTATAATATCATGTTATATCATATTACATTGTATTATTAAATATGATGTAATATGATACTGTTTATAGTATAGTATATGAAAACTATATACTAAAACTATACTAAAAAGAGAAAGGATAATCAGAAGGTTAAAACAAGAATGAATAATAAAAACCTGTGACAGACTCAGAGAGTCCAACACAGCTGGCTGTGATTGGTCATTAATTTAAAAACACTTCACATGCTGGGTAAACAGTTCTGCAGATCCCATTGCAAAGCAGCAAGGCAGGGAGAAGCTGAGGCTGCCAGGAGAGGAAATGCTGGGGAAGGGAATTTTCAGACACTATCCCAGTGACAGGAGTGCAGGGCTGGAGATGGTTCTGGAAGGAGGAGCTGTGGGCAGCAGTGGGAGCCTCGGTGGTGGGTCTGGGAGGGCTGGGGGGCTGCTGCTCCTGAGCACGTGGAGCTCCACCTGCTCACTGCCAGGCTGCCTTGGGATCAGGGTGTTCACAGCTCTCCTGACACCTTTCATCAATATCTATCTATTTAACAGGTAAAATCCTGATATTTGTTCTTACCCTGTTTTTTGGGAACATAATAGGTAATTTTACAAAATCTTAATTCAGGATATTGTCCTATGCAAAGAATAGTGTTATTTAATTCATAATGAAATAATTTAGCTTCTTTTTGATAACCTAGCATGAAAAGTTTTTACAGATTTTCTGGAGATCTTGAATAAGTTGTGCTGGCATATGATGAGCAGTACTTTAATGCAAATTAAAGAGATTTTGGCTGCTTGGTCTGCTTAGTTTTCAGGTAATGCATTTTGAAATGAATTCCAACAGCTGGAAGTTTGCATAAGAGATTAAAAGTGATTTAAGGGGCCTGTTTAATCTGTGAGATGGAGTTTATTAAAATTGGTGAGCATTTAGGACCTTTACAGGTTTCTTTGGTAATACAATGAAGGAAATTCCTGACAATGAAACTTTAAAACTTTCTCAATAACAGCTATGAAGAAAAAAATGTCCAAGGGAAAATGAAAAAAAAAAGCTTGGGTGTAAATGGAGATGCCTGGTGCACACTCAGTGCTGCTGTGGAATATCCCCTGACCCTGGTGTCCATCCCAGCTCCATGGCAGGAGCTCAGTGTCACTGCCCTGGGCTCTGATGCCAGGCTGCTGAATAACAAAGTCCATACCCAAAGCCTTGAGTTTCAGTGCTGTTGGCAGTGGTGTGAAGCTGTGAAACCAGCCCTTTGCATCCTCCTTTCCAGGGTGAGTAACAGTCTGGGTTTGCCTGTCTCTAACAGATTTACACGGACTGGGCCAATCACTACCTGGCCAAATCGGGGCACAAGAGACTGATCCAAGACCTGCAGCAAGATGTGACTGATGGAGTCCTGCTGGCTGAAATTATCCAGGTTGTAGGTGAGTGCCTGTGTGTGTTTGTGCCCAGCATCCTCCAGCTGGGTCAGCAGTCCCTGTTTTTATCTGCTGCACTAGCACAGGGTGCATGGGGGCCATCCCCCAAACTGCATGGGATTATGGAGATCCTTTTCCTTCAGGGGCTTTGGTCATTAGTTTGAAAAAGCCTTGTCTTGTAGAGGAAAATACTGGATGTTGCTGATAAGATCTCCTGACACAGCAGTGTTACTCCACATGGCTGAATGTTAGAACAAACAGCTCATGAGATATTTTGTTTTCCTGCTAGGATGCTGTTAGCCCTCTCTATTTCTAATACCTCTTGGGTGCTGGTCTGGATATAATTCACAGTGATGCTGCCTCCTGCCTCCAGTAGGATTTGGGAGATCCATACATATACACAGCTGGGAAAGGAGAAAGGGTGCAATTTTTGTGTGGCAGAAAAAGAAATGTTTCATAACGAGGTTTCAGATGAGGAGAATCACTTGCCATTGGGACAAATCTCAAATGCAGGCTCAGTTATTTTATCCAAAGCCTTTATTTCTCTTAAATTAGTGCATTAATGCTCGTGGATAATGGAAGTTGTGAACAATTTTCTCCATGTAGAGCTGCATATTGTCCCTGTTCCCGTGGGCCTGGACCCTTCATTAGTTCCTTCAGAGGCTCATCCATCTGGGGATGCCACACACAGGCATGGGCCAGTGGAGATGGATGGAATGGGAAAGCTGCTGCTGGGAATTGGGACAGCCATTGTTAGGAGCAAACTGACAGATCTGAGCTGCCAATTAGGGAGCAGGACATCAGTGCATGCAGATTGATTGTGTGTGCTCCAGAGGCTGCAGGGGAGCTGCCCCTGGCTTGGGGCAGGGATGGCCTGTGAGACATCTGCAGCATTGTGCAGGATGTGTGAAGAGGGTCCTGTCTCTGTGGAGCAGCACTGCACACCTGATTTACCCAATTACTGTCATTTACAGGTACAGAGGTGTGAAACCAGGCCAGGAGCTAACTGCTGACTGTGTTGGCAGGCATTCCCCTGGGCAGTGCTCCTTCCTACATCCCTCTCCTTCAGCAGGAAGGGATTTGCAAACCCAGGAGCAGCTGGGTGTGGGTTCCCTTACTGCCTGTCTGGGTACCCTGCCTCAGCACAGTCCAGGAAACTTCTGCACCAGAACATGTGTGCAAGAGTACCACCAGTTAAATGTGGTGTTCTTTAATGTGAGAGAGTGCCACCAATTAAATGGGGTATTCTTTAATGTTAGAGAGTGCCACCAGTTAAATGTGGTGTTCTTTAATGTGAGAGAGTGCCACCAGTTAAATGTGGTGTTCTTTAATGTGAGAGAGTGCCACCAATTAAATGGGGTATTCTTTAATGTTGGAGAGTGCCACCAATTAAATGGGGTATTCTTTAATGTTAGAGAGTGCCACCAATTAAATGGGGTATTCTTTACTATTAGAGAATGCCACCATCTAAACGTGGTATTCTTTAATATTAGACAATACCACCATCTACATGTAGTATTCTATAATAGAGAATGCCACCAATTAAATGTGGTGTTCTTTAATATTAGAGAATACCACCATTAGAGAATGTGGACTTGGTTCCTTCTACCAAATATTCAAATCTAGCTCTTTTGAGTATTGACTTGTGGAAACCCTTATGAAATTCAAATTATTCCTTCTAAGTACATAACCAGTTATTGCTTTGATCACCTTTGCAGGGTTTTTTTGGTCATTTTTATAGCTGCCCTTTGGCTCATATTTAAGATAAGGTCTGCAAGGTTTCAAAAGTTAAAGTATGAGGGGAAGGATTTCTTTTTCAAAGAACCTTTCTCATGTGGAAGAAAGGTCATATTGGAACATTCTGAGTTTAATCCAGCAAATTAATAGTGCAGAAAAGTAATTTGTTTCTGCTGTGTATGGCTTTAGGCAGCTGCATCTCATTGTCCCAAAGATGAGGAGGGCTTTCACACATAGAACAGCTTTTTCTGTGGCCTGCAAAATCCCAGCTTTTTCCCTTACTTACATAGTGAGAAAGCTTTGATATGCAGTGCAGGAGAGGTTTTTTTAATGCTCTGGTGTGCTGTGTGCAAAAGCAGCTATTTGCAGTCAATTAAAATGCATTCACATCATGCTGGTTCATTTCAGTTCAAAATTCATGAGCCTGTAGAAGAACCCATGAGTCCTACATGCCCTAGCAATGCCATTTATCACAGCAGCTGTGTTCACATCCATGACTGCACACACTGGGTGGGACCTGGGTCCTTGCAGGTGTCTCTGTGCCTGTGTCCCAAACAAGGGACTCCTCCTTCACAGGTTCATTAGTCTGCTTTCAATGGTGCCAATTTATGGCAATACAGCCAGCAGTTTTTGAAAGTGTTATAAATTTAATATTATGAAATGGCTGCACAGGACTTGGAAAATGGGATTGAATGAATTATCCTTGTTTCTGTGTGGCCAAAGCTGAGATGACATTGCTGGGAGCAGCGTGTGCTGTTCATGTGGAGGTGATGGGGTTCACTGTGGGTTCAGCATCAGTTTCTGATTGCACTGTGCCCTGTGCCATGGGTGTGAGATGGGAGCTGGCAGGCAGAGTGAAGCTGTGTCACTGCTGTGTGTCTCGTGGCTGTGACTGCTGCTGGAATACTGTGCCAAATGGGATCCTCCTGGCAGGGGATCCGTCAGGTGGATGGGTTCTGACTGGTGTCCTGAGAACACATGAAGGAAATTCAGCTTGGAATGCATGAAGCAAATGGGATGGCAGTGCCTGCCTCTATTACAGTGAAAAAGCTGTGGGAGGCTGAACTTGGGCTGGAACTGCTTCTTCAGGCTCAAACACAAAGGCATTTCAGCATCCAGGGCTGAAAGGTGAAACAAAGCAGACTCAGACTCTAAGGCAAACATTCTCCACCTCGAGATTTCATTGTTTTACCTCTGACCTCAGAGATGGAAACTCTGCTCTTCTAAAGATGCAAACTCTGCTCTTCTGAAGATGTAAACTCTGCTCTTGGGCAGGCTGGGCTAGCACGTGAGCCATGGCCAAGAATCTTGAAAAGTTGCTTCATGATTTGTGCTTTAAAAAAGAAGGAAAGAAAGATGTTAGTATTGATGGCAGATTTGCCATTTGGATTTAAACTGTGCTCTCTGTGCAGGCAGAGCAGCTGCCCTGCTGCCCTGGCATGCTGACTGTGAGCAGTGCTCACTGTGCAGCAGTGGCTCATGGCACAGCTCCCTGCAGGAATTCCTGGCCCTGCTCAGGGCTCCCAGCAGTTCCTCTGCCCCAGCTGTCCCTGAGGCAGCCCCAGCACTGAGCTCCAGCTGCTTTTGCTCCTTTTGTGGCTCTCAGTGTTTCACACTGGCTCGGCCTGGACGGCCACAGCCCAAACCCTTTACTGGGCTGGCAGCAGGTGCTCAGGAATCACTGCAATAAATGCCCTTGCTTTAGGCTTTTGCTTTATTGCCTCTTCTTTTTGCCTTTCAGCAAATGAAAAGATTGAGGACATCAATGGCTGCCCAAAAAACAGATCTCAAATGGTGAGTAGGAAAGTGGTTTGTGTGTGACAGTGTCAGACTTCAGTGTCTGAGACTTTTAGTAGCAACTTTAAATTAATTTTTCACAGTAGTGGACTAAAAGTATAATCTTCAGAACATCAATATTACAGTTCTTGCCCTGTTGTACTCCACAGTATTTGGATCAGGCCTTATAATATGTCACATATTTACAATTGAGATTATTTTTACATTGCTACTTTATATTTCTGAAATATCACATAATTAAACAAATATATAGAAATTAAGAATTAGATATTTGAAAGTATGATTAAGAGTTTCTATATATTTTGAAGTGAAAGTAACTAAATGAGAGTATGAATGAAATGAAAAAAATTCATAAAATTCAAGGTGCAATTTGTTGACAGATAAGAAGTTGGTTTGTATCTTGCTTGTATTTAATACTCAGACCTGGAGAACCAAAAATCAGTCCTGGGAAATTAAAAGTATAATAATACCTCAGGAGTGTATTTGCTGTGGGTATTGCTGAAGCTAAAGGCATAGCAGAATTTTATGAAGAACACAAATAATAAAAAACTTGTTTTTAAAATGCATTTAAACAAAGAGCTTTTAAAATTTACGATACTTCAAACAAGACTACTTCCTTCTGTATCTTGAGAAAAAGTCATTTTGCAACATAAATTCTATTGTCTTCCTTTGGCATTGCAAATACTTGCTTTGGGACACTTGGATCCCTGTTCTCTGTGGGAAGCTTTTTTAATGTTTTTTATTTTTATGAGTGTTCCTGTCTGCCCCTGCCTTCACGGCTTCAGCATGAGCACAGCCACTGCTGTAGTGAAAGGAAATAAAGATTTAAGGAGAGCTTGACATCCTAAGTCAGAGCTCACCCTCTGCTCTGCTCTTGTCTCTTGGCTTTCCTGCTGTCCTGGGAGCTCTCAGTCCTGTTGGGAGTGTGGAGCAGGCCCTGTGTGGGGAGGAACCCTCAGGAGATTGATCAGGGCTCCTTTCCTGCTGTCCCTTGGGAGCTCTCAGTCCTGTTGGGAGCCTGGAGCAGGCCCTGTGTGGGGAGGAACCCTCAGGAGATTGATCAGGGCTCCTTTCCTGCTGTGTCCTGGGAGCTCTCAGTCCTGTTGGGAGCCTGGAGCAGGCCCTGTGTGGGGAGGAACCCTCAGGAGATTGATCAGGGCTC
>JAWWLW010000294.1:3033259-3058767 GCA_035041385.1 Myiothlypis coronata
TGCCAGCCTGGCCTGTGGCAGGCCCCAGCTGAGGGGAGGGCATCCCCCAGGGCTGTGCCAGCCTGGCCTGTGGCAGGTGCCAGCTCAGTGCCCGTGCAGGGACACGGCCCAACAGCAGTTGCAGCGTGCTGAAAGAATTTTCTCTGAGCTCTCAGGGTTTCTGTTGGTCGTGTGTGCACCCACGGTTGGTTCACACCACCCCAGAATGCCAGGGGAGCTCTGCCAGGTTGCTCGTGCTCAGCTGCCCCTCAGGCTCGGTTTGCAGAACTCTTTCTCCAAGACAGGGTTGGTTTTACTGGCTCTGGTGTTGCAGAGCCCCAGACTGTGGCTGTGCTGCCCATGTGTGCGTGGCAGGCAGTGGGCCAGGGCTGGTGGGACCAGAGCTTCCTGTGCTGCAGAGCCTGCGGCCCAAATGAGCCCCAAACCCCCCGGGCCCCGTCATCCTGCACAGGACATTGCAGGAGCAATGGGCTGGGGCAGCTCAGGAGGCACCAGGGGCACATCTCCCTGTGTGGGGCATGGCAGTGCCACCCAGCACAGATTTGGCTCATTTCAGTGTAAAGACAGAATTAGATTCTCTTTGGTCATTGATGTCACAGTTCAGTGGAATTACTGCAGTTTGAATACCTGTGGTCCTGGCCACCCTGCATTCATGAAACAACAAATGGATTGAGGGGCCAGGGTCATTCCACAGGTGATGTGGGGGTGTCTGGAGCCTCCCCTTAGATATCTACACCTGCACCAAAGTCCTGAAGCACCATTAACATTATTTTCTGCTGATATAAAATTATTACATTAATGTGCCTTTTATGCAATACTTTGCAAACACACAGCTTCTTATTGTGCTTGGCATAAATGGGGAAAACTGTGAAATCATGGGTGAGAACCTTTTCTAACTAAGAAGAAAAAGTTTGCTTGATTTGAGGACAGGTAGAAGTAAAAATTAATTTATTATCCTCCTTCAGCTTGGTGCTCTAAGGATTAAGATTGTTTGTATGGAAATTACTTCTCCTGCCTGAGTGTTTATTTTATGGGAGATGCAGTGATCAGCTTTTCACTGTGGAATATCTGTGTAAACAGATCATAGCTGTCACAAGAATTAAACAGTCCAGAGAAATAAACTTTTTGTGTCTGTGTGCTGTCACAGATCTTTCATTTGCAGCCATTGCTTATACAGTGTAATGAGTGATAATGGTTGTTTTAATCAGCTATTCCTTGATGCAGTGCATATCTAGAGCGTTTTATTCTTCTGGTTTTTGTGCAGAGCTATTTTTACACGCACAAGTGGTTTTATTGCACTTGCTCCGAGCAGTCATGCAGGGAATTTCAGTAGGAGGTGTTACCCAGGTGCAAGGAAGGAGGGGGCACATGGTGCTGGTGGCACTGGAACAAATCCTGGGAGCAGGTGAGGCTGGAGCCCCAGGGTCAGGAATGCCCGTGGGGAGGGGACTCAGTGCCAGGGGCTCTGGGCCTGCTCCCTGCAGGGCCCTTGCTCAGCAGTGAGCAGCTGCCAGGGCTGCATTGCAGGAGCTGTCTCTGAGCAAGGCTCGTGGATTCTGGGTTCCTCTGCAGTTCCTGACTCACAGAGCCCTCAGCCTCTGAGCTGCTGTCTGGGGGCAGAGCCGGGGCCCTTGGTGTGCTGGGTGCTGTGGGTGTCAGCCCTTCCTTTGAGCATTTGTGCCTTCTGGAAAACATTGCTTTATGTAAACTGCAGGGGTGTTTCAGGAATTCCCCTTTGCTAGATATTGGTGCCTCTCGGGTCTGGTTGTTGCCTAATCATAATTTAGAAGGTCTCACAAATCCAAATTCACAAATTATCTGCTTGAGCTTTTCAATGGTCTGATTCTGAAGAGCTAATAAAAAAATCAGTATTTCCAGGAATATTTTTCAAAGAAAACGCTGTTTTGTTTTTCCCCATGGGAGAATTTCAGTTTTAAATAAACAAACCTGGAAGAAAGCTGAATGGAGCCAGGAGCATTTCTGCAGCCCTCGGTGTGTGTGTCCCTGAGCAGATCAGCTCTGGCAGGGCAGGAGTGTCCCTGGATCATTCCCAATACAAGGTGCCCCTTGGATGCCCTTGGCTGTCCTCAGGAATTTTGGCCTGTGTGAAGCAGAGTTTTCTCTGTGGGGTTTCCTGCCCTCATTTCTGTTCACTCTGGGCATGTTGGAGGGAATGTTGGATATTTGTCCCATTATTTCTGCAGGAATGGCTGCAGACACAGGACAGCAAAGGTTTCACCAGGGTCCCAGAGAAGAGGATGCATGAGGTGAGGCTTAGGCTGGTTCTCCAGCCTTAGACTGATGCCCAAACTCTCCTTGTATTTAAAACCCCAAAGTAAGGCAATTTTAAGAGAAGACTCAACTCTTCATGTATATTTGAGCAGATTTTTGTTTGCAGGGGTATGTCTGCCACAACCTGGCTTCAGAACACAGATAAGCTTCATTTACCCTTCCATTATGTCATTTAATTTAATTTAATTTTATTTTTATTTTAATTTTTAAGGTGCCCACCAAGTTTAGTCAAAATCCTGAAACTTAATTTTGGGAGGCATTTTTATCCAAGTAGTCAGGAGCAGCAGATGAGTGCTGGGAGCAATGTATTATTTTCTTTTTAAAAAGATACATTTTGAATGGGATAACTGCTAATGAAGATTTATTTGAAACAGAGCAATAAGAGTTAGTATTTCTATCCTTCTGGGACAAATGGAATTTGCAGTTCTGCTTTGGTATTTTTTAATCTATAATTATGTTTAGGAAATAGAGGAAATGAGATACTATTGGAATGGAGAGCCCTTCCTCCCCCAGAACTCCAGGATTCTAAGGATTGTCAGTGTAATGACTTAAGATTTTAAGGCTCTTTCTAAACTTTTGGCTATGAAATCTGAGGGTGAACGCCTTATTCAAAAATACAGACAGGAATAAATTTTGTCCTGAGGAACAGCTTGTGTTTCTGCCCTGCATGTGAAGTCAGCTGGAATACTGCAAAAGGTTTGTGAGGCCATAAAAGCTTTGCTATGGATTCCTTCCTTTTTCTTTTGAAAATTAATATCCTGCACATAAAATTGAGCCACAGGCTGCATGAGCACTGGTTTCAGTATTAGAAGTGAGTTTTGTGGATAAGCTCACCCAAATCCCATTTATCACTGTGAAAGTTGGGAGCACAGGTCTTGCATCACAATAGGAGAAACCTGCCTGGTGTGTGAGCGAGGGAGCCTGCAGCAAGTTGAATTCTGGTTTTGTTTAGAAGCCATCGTGTCTGTGCCAGGGGCAGGGTTATCCTCCACCTGCTGTGTTTGGCTGGGCAGAGCTGGACAGGCAGCTTGGCTGGAGGCTGTGGCCATTCCCAGCTTTTGTCTGAGATACTCAGGGTTCAGCATCCAGTGCCCACCTGTGGGGCTCCATTTATAGGCTGCAGCATGGGGATATTTTGGCTTGGTTTTTTTTCAATTTGTTTCTGGCAGATCCTGTTCTGCTCGTACAGGCCAGGGCATGTTTTCCCTGCAGCACTGGCAAGAATAGAAGTTGAAATTGCTGCTGTGTGCCGAGCACAGTCTTGTGTGATTGATTATCTGGTCCTGGGCAGTTCTCCATGTGCAGCACTGAGCCATGGTGCCTTCTGCTCCCACCTTGTCGGGTTATTGGTGTTCAGAGGAAGTTTTCAGGTGGCTTTTCCTTCTCTGAATCTGACAGTGATGACGCTTGATACATTATGTCTGAGCAGAAATTTAATTTCACAGCGGTGTTGCAGTTTTGTCTCATAATCTCCTAATTAAAAGGAAGCAGGGGGAGGAACCCCAGAGGCTGCCGGCTCCTCTGGTGTGGGCTCAGCTGTCCTGGGTTGGCATTTAGGGACATTTCAGAATAAATACCCATCATAAAAGGATGTGGCACTGATAGCTCATGTTGATAGTAGATTATACCTGAAATAGATGTAATGGGATGATCTAGACTGCAAATTCATTTGAATATTTTGTCTGGGAGGTTTAGCAAAGCTCAGTTCGGGATACCCCAGTAATGTTTCTGAGTGAGATAATCACTGTGGGTGGCTGTGCTTGGTTTTCCTTCTTTTGCACAGCTTTCCCCTGGTTTGGGTAGGCAGGCAATGAGAGCACCCAGCTGCCATCTTCCCTGCCTTGCTTCTGCTGTGTTAAATGTGGCTGACAAAGCAAGTGAAAAGTCAGAATTGTCAGCCAAAAAAACAATGGTAGCTCACAGTGCAGCAGAAAATATCCACTCCCTTTGGCAAATCTGGTCCTTGCACATCTGCTTGCAGGGTTTAAGCAATGTGTGGGCTTGGCAGGAAAGGGGCCTGTGGAGTCTGGGGATGTTTGCTGCTGAAGGCTGTGATTACAAGGAGGCAGCTGTGCTCTGGGCTGGGGGCAGTCATTGCACCATTCCATGGCTTGGGTTGGAAGGGACTGTAGAGCCCATCTTGTTCCTGTGCCCTGCCATGGCAGGGACACCTTTCACTGTCCCAGGTGCCTCCAAGCCCTGTCCAGCCCGGCCTTGGGCACTGCCAGGGATGGAGCAGCCACAGTCCTGTGCCAGGGCCCCACCACCCTCATGGGGAAGGATTGTTCCTACCATCTAGCTGAGATCTATCCAGAAACTGCACTTCTCAGCAGTGCACATCTCAATGGTCTGATTATCATTGCTGCTTGTCACAGCCTTTAGCCAGGAATTACCAGTGCTGTGGCAAGGCAGTCCATCTGAGCTTTTGTGTGGCACTGAGGCTCCAGGGTGCTCAGCCTGTGGTTCAGATCCAGACCTGTGATGGAGAGCCACCCATCAGCCTGAGGATGGCAGTGATTTATGGTTCAGACACAGACCTGTGATGGAGAGCCACCCATCAGCCTGAGGATGGCAGTGATTTACCTTAATTCAGTGGTTACAATGCTCAGAAAAAGTGGGGGGTTAAGCCACAGGAGAAATGGAATTGTTTTAAAGGGGACTCCCTGAGTCTGAAGAGGATGAGATTAGGAAGTCACCACAGATTGCTGTATAGCACCAAGAATGGGGATGTGGATGAGGAACTCACTACCCAGATGTAAATCTTAATCTGTCCTAAAGGGGAGTTTGTGCAAAGGTGAGGGGCCTGGGAAGAGGAGCCAGCAGAGCAGGATGAGAGCTGCTGCAGGTCTGGGGTGAGGGTGGGATGTTGCTTATCTTAGTCACTAACCTGCCTGTTTGGAGAGGAGGCATCTCCCCACAGCTGTGCAGGTCTGGAAATGTTCTTGGAGTGATGCAGCTTGTTAAGTGCAGGTCCTAGGAATGGATTGATCCTTTTATGTGGTGTTTATTCTGGAAAAGGTGAACTTTGGTTTTCCAGCCAAGTCCCCAGTCACCTCAATAAAAGAGAAGTGCTGGAAACTTGAAAGGCTTGTTGAGTACTGAAGAAGGAAATGTGTCAATTGACTGTTGGCTCTATTGAACTGTGGATAAATGAGCCTTTGAACTGCACCCTGCTCCAGGCCTTCAGGTCTGAGCAGTACAGGAGATGTGTTCTTTGGTCCCTCTCTGGGTTTTGGAGTATATCATTTACTCAAAGTGTACTGTACACTTTGTGTACTTTATATTATATCTCAAACTATAATGAGGTTGATAAAAGTGTTTCTAATTGTTGAAATCACAGTTCAGCAATGCCAATAACTTAACTCCACCCCTGATAGAAGAAAATGTTTTTATTGTTATAGTTATAGACAATAAATTAATGTGCCCTGAGAGAAGTCCATGTGGAAGGTTTCCTGGCAGCTTCCCTGGTGCTTTTTTTATTACTTTGAGAAGGACCAGGAGCTCAGGTGAGGCGCTGGGAGCTCAAGTTCTAAACTGCTGCCTTAGCCCTCAGTGGTGTGTTTTTTCTGAGGGCAGGCAGGAGCTGCCAGGGCAGCTGGATTTTTGATGTCTCCATGCTTTGCAGAATAAAGGTAGTTATGTGAGACCAAGTGTGGGGCTTGGTGTCTGTCTCCTTCCTTATCCATATGGTGGATGCAGTGTTTGGTTGCAATGTTTCAGGAATTAATAAACTAATGTTTGAGAGATGTTCAAACACAAAGACTTTATTTTATCACTTGCTGATTACCATGGTTAAATAAAAGAATTGCTCGACAGTATCATCCAAGAGTGTTTTGTGTAACTACACACAAAGCATGGTATTTCCTCTGATGTTCATGCAGCCCCTCGAGGTGTCCAGGCTCAGGCTTTGCATGGAAGTGCTGTCTTTGGTGTGAGGTGGGGCTGGCATTTCCCTGCGTCTTGTGGTTATGGCAGCAGAGCTGCGGTGGGAGCTTGGTGTGAGGCAGCTCCAAGATTGTTACCGAGATGTTGGGATGGGGTGGAAAACACTCCTGACTCGTTCGGCTCCTCTCAGTTCCCTTTGTTGGGTAGGTGTGAGTCCGGTCTGTGTACAGGAGCACCTGTCGGGCAGAGCTGTCGTGCCCGTGTCCCTCCCTGGTGAAGGCTGACATTATCGGTGCCATGAGGGCCGTTCCCTTGGCCCGGTCGTGTGAGGGCAGGCGGTGCCCTCAGCAGTGCCCTCAGCAGTGCCCAGCGCGGCCTGGCGTTCCGGCTGGGTCTGCACTTACAGCCCTCGTGTTCTGCTCCTGCTGTGCCCTCAGCGGCGCCCTCAGCAGTGCCCGGTGTGCCGGCCGGGTCTGCAGGTACAGCCCTCGTGTTCAGCTCCTGCTGTGCCCTCAGCAGTGCCCTCAGCAGTGCCCGGTGTGCCGGCCGGGTCTGCAGGTACAGCCCTCGTGTTCAGCTCCTGCTGTGCCTGCAGACCTGTGCCAGCTGCCAGCTTCAGAGCAAGCAGCAGTCTGCCTTCTCGAGCAAACGGCCTCCAGGTTTATTTTCAGTTTCATGTTTGTTGCGCTCCTTGTAGGTTACAGTCCTGGCACGGAGCGTCCTTCACCCTGGAGTAAGAACCTGGGCTGGAGCTCACCTGCTCCGTGCAGATGCCCGTCCCAGAGAGCCCTGGCCCGTGGGCAGTCAGTGTGTAATCAGAGCAATAATCATGCAGGACTCGGGCACTCAGAGGGCTCACACTGTGTTTCCACAGCACGAGCAAAGGAACTTGTTTATGGGATGCAAAGACTGAGCGCACTCAGGGGTGGCGGTGGATGGAAGTAAATAATTATTACAATGTGTTTTCTTTTTGTGTCTCTTTTTTTCTGTTTGTTTGTTCTTGAACAGATTGAAAACATAGATGCTTGCCTGAGTTTCTTGGCTGCTAAGGGGATTAACATCCAGGGGCTGTCAGCTGAAGGTGAGTCCATTGGTTGGTTCAGATTTCATGTTAAATGAGGAACCTAAATTATTACCTGTGATTGCAACTAGAACATGGAGTGTAATGGAAGATTAATGAGGTCAATTTAAACTTCTCACTATCTTTATTTCTTTTTTCCCCCATCTCAGTGTGAAAGGTAGATAAAATATGTATCTAATTTCTACACAGCTGACTTGTAAAAGTAATCATTGTGACCAAATTAGAATTCAGTCACTTCTTTACTACTTTCTGTTGAAAACCAGAAATTTCTTATCTCAGTTCTATAATTTGCACATTGATCAGTGTATATTTTACAGATATAAGTGAACTGCTGTCAGTTGTTTGCCTTTTCAGAGAAAAAAATTATTTCCTTATTCTTCACTTATTCTCTTACCTGAACAACCATCCTGCTTCCTGTTTCCAAGTGCACAAAACAATCAAATCCAAATGTTTTGAGTCAAAACAAAGCAAAACAAGACATTTTGACCTCTAATTAATCACTCTGCTTTTGAAGAGCATCAGAATTTTCTGAAACCAAACTAGGTTAACTCTGTTCCTTTATGCCAGGATGTGTGGCACCTGTTGGCTCAGAAGCTGTTTAGCTATTATCTTATTAGGAGATCAAAGAGATTTCTGTCGTCCTCAACACCAGCTTTCACTTGTACTTTCATTTAAGTATGCTGGAAAAGCAGCTGGGTTCAGTAGCTGAATATGTGCTATGACATCTCCATCAGGGCTTTGCAGAGCACATAATTGACTGTGTGGCATCAGGTGAGACTTCAAAGTTATATTTGATGACTGAGTCTTTTCACAAACTTAGTTTGGAGGAGGAGGCTGCAGCAAAAGAGCAGGTATTGAGTGTTCTAACCTGAGTGCACCACAGCTAGCAGAGGAGGAGGCTGAATGTTAGGTGTATTCTTAGGCTGGATTAGAACAGCAGTAACAAAATAAAAATTCCTGCAAAGTGAAGCTTTACTATGGTCCACCTGAGTGCTGCCAGCATTACATGCCTCAGTTGCTTGGTTATAATCAGAAGGATTCTCATGCCAGGAAAAGAAAGCATGAGCTAAAACTTCAAAGAGCAGAAAATTCGTTTGCCAGGAAATGATTAAAAAGAAAATGTGGCCAAGTCAGTTGTAAAGGCCAATTCTGACCGTAGCATGGAAATACTGTGAAAATACATTGACTTTATTTACCTGTCTCGCTAGAAGGTGAAAGTGGAAGGGCAGGTCAGTGATGAGGGAAATGCATGCTCCTGGCTCTGCTCTGGTCACAGGCCAGAGGGGCACACACACAGAGTGCCTGGGGCACAGAGCTGGCAGTGCTGTGCCCATGCTGGGGAGGCACAGCCTGATCCATGCTCCTGGCACACACACAGAGTGCCTGGGGCACAGAGCTGGCAGTGCTGTGCCCGTGCTGGGGAGGCACAGCCTGATCCATGCTCCTGGCACACACACAGAGTGCCACGGCTGCCCTGCCTGGGGATTGATTTCTGCCTGGCTCTGACACTGTCTGGGAATCAATGTATTAAATCATGCAAGCTAAGAGGGGACCAGCAATGTTTGCTGCCAGCATTTAAATGAGAGCATTTACTGGCTCCACCACTAGCACTGAAGGAAGAAAGTGACAGCTAGAGCAGGGGAGGGAATGAATGAATTTTTATAAAATAAGGTGAAAGACTTGCATGCAGCAGTAAAGTGAATTTCTCTTTCTAGCTGCTCCAGCAGTGTTGAGGAACACAGAACCATGTAAAGTGAGGAATGTTGTTACCAAACAAGCCAGTGTTTCTGTGCCAGTTGCCAGGACCTGCTAGGTCAATGCAAAGAACTGTATTTAGCTCACTGGCACATCCTCACCTAGGAGGAAGGCACAGGCTGTGGTTGCTTCCAAACGGGAATAAGCCCTGAAGTCCCTGGGTTTGTTGGACCACGTGTTTTTCAACAGTGCAGCTTCAGTGTGGAGGGAAGGTAATGACTCAGAACTGGAATTTGGATGACTCCTAAATGTTGAAATAATTGGGGACTGCACGTGTGTATCCTTCCAGTGTTGAAAAATCCTGCTTTGATACGTGTGTGCCACTGACACAGAGTCTGTCTTGATGGATTTATGCAGTGGAGATGCTGAGGATCTGCAATCACTGATGATGGCCATGCTGTGCTAGAGGCTCCCCTTCTCCAGAAACATGAAGGCAAAAAGGGATCCCCTTATCAAAGATTCTTAAAAATCTAAAATCTCAATTTCTAGTTACTGAAGAAAACTGTTGAGAGCTGGAGATCTGTTTTGACTTCTTGCTGCAAACTTTTATTGTCCATTCTTTGAACTGTCTTTCTATACCCCTGCCCTTAGACCTGCTTTAGACTCCTGGAATTGCAGCTGCCCAGAGAAGCTTGCTGTCCTTCACACAATATCTCCTTGCTCTCAAGATATTGAAGATATTGGAGGACATAAATGTGCATTAGAAAGTCAAACTGATATCACCCATAAGCAGCTGCACAGCTTCTGGGTAACAGATGAGCTGGGTGATGATCAGCTGAGCACATCCTGAGCAGGGATCCCCCTGAGGATGGGGAAACAAGCAGCAGCAGGGATATCCCAGGATGGAAATCTCTAACAGTGGGTTTGTGGGGTTTCCTATGAAAACCAAATTGCAGTTTCAAGTGTCTGGAGTGTTTGTTTCCAGTATCCAGGACAGTAAGTTTTGGCTCCACATTTGGAATGGCTGGCTGACATCCTTGTCCTTAGCTAAGTCAGTATGATACTGGAGCTGACTGTGGGCTGTAGAGGACTTGATGCAGGAAGCATTTGAGACTCTGTGATGTGCAGAGTGCAGTGAGGCTGAAGTAGTCTTTGAAATCCTCCTTTTGTAGGAAATGTGAGGTAGAACTGCCTGAATTACCTCCGTTTTTAAGATAAAAGAAACAGAGGTACTGCTGAAAGTCTCATTTAATTTTTTTTTTCAAATCCAGAGAGGAAGAGACTGCTTTAACTCATTAAAAGTGTTCTTTGGATTATTTAGTCAAAAGCAGTTGCCCTTCTGATAAATGCAGCAGAAAACAGGCAGCACACGTTGTAGGTGGATTATTGTTATAATTGCCTTTCAGTTCCCAGAGGAATCAGTTTCCAGTTGCATAGAGCTTTGCTGAATTTAAACAAGCAGGTCCATGGTCACTTCTTTTGTATCTGACCTGTATTTGTGCAGTTAAGCTTCCCAGTGCCTCTGGATCTGTTTAGTTATGCTTCCACCTGTGGTGGATGCTGCCTTCCTCCCAGCTCCCATGAGTCATTTGTGTTCTTTGCTGGAGATGAGGAAATCCTTCTTACAGTGTTCTGCTGTGTTTTGTGTCTGTTTTACTCCCATCCCTGTCCTCCTCAGCTACACAGAGATTATTGAGGATGCTGCAGATCAGAGATGGAGCTGCCCAGTGCAGTGGGAGGAGGCTGGGCCTGTGCATGGCACTGCATGGGAGCAGCAGGGGGCTGGGAAAGGGGGACAGGCAGGGTTCACTGGGACCCCACTGCTCAGGAGGAGACTGAAATCAGCCAGGAAAACAAAGGAGGACTGAAAATGGCTGCTTCAGGGCCTGGGAATGATGATCCTTGAAACAAGGGACTGGGGGCTCAGGGTGGGAGAGGGCACTGATGGAGGGACCAGGCTGCAGGGAAGGAAAAACAGCTGGGGAAGCTGAGACAGGTAGTGGGACAGGAAAGGAATATCCTGGGTCAGGGCCACTTGGAGAAGGGCTGATGTTCTCTGAGCACGTGGGCATGGGTTGAGACAAATTTCAGAAAGAAAGTAAATGATATGAGTGTCTGGGAAGGGAAAGTGCACTGAGGGGCAGGTAGCCAAGGGGAGGCTGGTACAGAATGGGTAAAGAACAGTTTCAAACCTTGAGCCTCACATCTGCTGGGTGAAGTGCTTGGGAGCAGGAGCAGAATCTTGTTTATACAGAAGAGAGGAGCAATGTGAGCAGAAATGTGGCTGGGAGAGGGAGTAAAGGATGGGGTGGGGCCCATCCCAAACTCAGAGCAGCCTTTCGTCCAGAACTGGCAACAAATGAAAATTCTGTTCTTGCCTCTGTGCTTGGCCACTGTCTTACACGTGTCCTTTTCTTCTACTTTCTCACAGGGCAACAGTCAGCTTTTGGTTCAAGTGATCTGTACAACACAGGCAGAAGTTCAGCTGTTTGACTGTAGCTTTTTTAATTCCCTTTTTTAATTTAGGAAATTAAACACGCTCAATAATTAAGTCACAGCACATTAAGGTTGTCTGCAAGGAAGAATTTGCCCTCTGGAGTATTAATGATGATACAGTGGTTAACTGCATGGTCTGGTACACCTCTTCATCTTAGCATTTCTGATTGCTTTTACATTTTTGTATTTGATGTTGCACAGAGGAGCAGGGTGACATTCAGGAATTGAAAAGTTTATACCTTAACTGCCGAGCTATCTTTAGGTACATTGGGTGCCCATCCCTTGTCAGCTTGTGACAGTGTCAAAGCTGGTAATTATGTTTGAATACAGCTATGACACCCAATAACCATATTTTCTAGTGCAAAACTTGCATCAAATTTTCTTAGTGGAAACGATTATTTTGATATTCCAGAAATATCAAAATACTGAGATGTGATACCAATGTGAGAACGGAGAAGTTTCCTCTTTGTGCAAGTTTAGGACTGAGAAATCATTTACTGCATGCTGCCCTTAAACAGTTGTTGTTGTGGGGGCTCTGTTTTGGGTTCTGTTGGTTTAAAGGAAGGATTTCAACTTTTCCAGCACACTGGCATTAACACAGTGGAAATGTGAGATAGTGCTCAGTGGCCAGAGGGGAGAGATGAGTTATTTATTTGTCCTTGGTGCTCACTGGCAATCAGCTGTAATGCCAATTAGATGTGCTGGGAGAAACTCATCCTAGAGGGTGTCCCAGGGAGCTCAGTGCAGCCTGGCATGCAGAGGCTGCCCCAGTGCCCGTCACAAAGCCCCTGCTGGCTGCCCGTGACCTGTGCCCTTTGCCTTGCAGAGATCAGGAATGGCAATCTGAAGGCCATCCTGGGCCTGTTCTTCAGCCTGTCTCGCTACAAGCAGCAGCAGCAGCAGCAGCAGCAGCAGCCCCAGCCGGGCGCCCCTCAGCAGCCGGTGCCAGCCCCGCTCCACGCGCCGTGCCAGCAGCAGCAGCAGTGCAGAGCGCAGCCAGACATGCAGTCCAGGTGGGGAATCTCCTTCACCTTGGCTTTTCCCATTATTTATCTCGGGTTTTTTTCTTTCTTTTTCTTATTGCAGGTCTTAAAAAGCCAAAGAAACTCCTGTCTTTAGTTCTGCTCTAGAATAAAGTGTGTTGGGAATGGATTGCTGGGTAGCAATTGGCTTCAAGCCTTTGGAAATCAAAACATGTGTTTAAATATGTTCTCAGTGCTGGAAATGTGCAGCCCAATGGGTGTGACATCCCTGCTGGACCAAGGAACCACAGGATTGTACAAGGACGTTTTTCTCACTATTCCTTTTGCTTCTTTCTACTCACAAAGCGTGCACATTGTTTCCCTTAGAAAACATTCATTTTAGGCATATGAAAACCAGCTTCAGTTCTCAGATTGCAGGGGTTTCAGTCCTCACTAAGGAATGGAAGGGTTACCTTTCACTGTGGGGAAGGTTACTCTGACAGTGCTGAAGAAACAGAGCTCATAACGCCTGGTGGCAATCAAAACCAAATCTGGACTTTCTGGTCAAAAACAATATGCTGCTGGCTTTCCATGAGAAATAACTTCCATCACTGGTGTTTGCTGGCACTCCTAGATCAGAGCACAGATGAACAGAGAAGGGTTTTGTTCTTGGATGTCTTTAATACCAGGAGTGCTCTGGCCAGCTTGCAGTAACAGCAATCCTCTGAGGCAGTGCCACAGTAAATGCATGTGCAGCCTTCTGCTGCCTGACCCTTGCACTGCTGAAACAGGGAGGGTTTAGTGGCTACAGGAAAGAGAATTAAAAGCAGAAATCATGTTTGCACAATTGCTGAAGTGTGGAGGCTTCTTGTTCTTAAAATGTCACACTGAGGCTTGCTTGTGTTAACACAGCTGAGGTGAGTGCTGGCTGCAGTGCTGCCCTGGGAGGGACAGAAACTCAAGTTGCACTGAAGCCTCCCCAGTGGGATCACCCACAGGTTATTTGGGTTTGGCTTTTGTGTCTTTCTGCACAAATTATGCTCGTTTGGGTGTAAACAATAGTTTTGTATAGTTGGAAAACACAGAGTTCCTACAGCATGCATAAACAGGAAACAATGACTGTAAAATAAAGATGTGTTTGAAGAGATTTCTGCAGCTTCTCTGTCAAACATGCAGAGATGCTGAACGCTGTTTTGCTGTTTTCAGCCCAGTGTGTAGATTGGGCTGGGTTTCAAATACTTGACAAATATCTATATCCTGAAGATCTTCAATGTCATGTTTTCTTAATATGTACTAAAGTCAAATGGCTCAGATTCTACAGAAAATATATCTAATAAAGGAGTGAGAAGGAAAAGAGGAATAGAGTTGGGGGTTGCATGCAGATTTGCATGTTCATTACTCTGTAAAAATTAATTTCAGACTGTAGTGGTTTTGACCTGAAGTCATACTTGGGCAAGAAGCTTATATTCTTGTGAAATTAATGAAAAACCCATATTTTCCCTAAAACCGGTTAGTAAGTTCAGTGGCTTTAAAAAAACAAACAAAAAGTTTCTTTGTTCAATGTTCTCTTCGCTTTTTCTTTCCTGTCACAGTGCATCTCCCAGGGACTCATCTCAAAGCAAAATCATCCGGTTCACTCTTGGTCAGAAAAGGTCTTCTAGGTTAGCATCTCTTCATCTTTGCAAAGCATGAATAATCCTTCTGCAATATTTCTGGCTGCATGTTTAGGGTTCCTGTGAACAGCTGTTTGTACCTAGGCCTTTACAAAAGGCTCCAATGGCAAAGTTTTGGATGGATTTTTTTTTTTTTTAATTTTTTTTGAGGTGTGGAATGCATTTTGGCCCTGAAGGAAATAATTTGATTTTTTTTTTGTTCTTAGGAGCTTTTGCTTTTGAGAACAAACCATGGTTCTGGGAGTATTAATTCTGGTTTGAGCTGCACTATTGAAATGATAGAATGAGGGAATGTTTTGGGTTGGGAATACCTGCAGGATCTGCTCCTGGTGAGGGCAGTGTCCCCTGCATGCTGTGAGCCCCAGCAGGGCTGTCACACCCAGCCCCTGTCCCCTCCCTGGAGGGCACCAGGGGCACCTCAGTCCCTGTGGCCCTGGATGCCAGCATGGTGTGCATGCAGGTCATCTCTCCATCTCATCTCAGTGATCCTGAGGGCTGCTGTGCTTCTTCATCTGGGTAATAATCCTGTCATTTTATTATTATGTGTAACTGTTTGACTAGAGTATAGCTTTTCACTGGTAAATTATACCCTATCATTTTTGCTAAGCCTCTGAGCTGTAGCTTATGATCTTTATTCAGTTTGTATAGATTGATTTATCTGCATTATAATTTAGATTTATTTCCCTCATCTCATTTCTTATATGCTACCGGTGAATCTCTGCAGAATAATCCCTGTTAAAAAGTTCTGCATTTCCTTTTCATGTTCTTCCTTGATCTTAATTGTGGCTTGACAGCTCACATTTGCTTAGCAGGGTGCTGCAGAGCAGTAAGAGTGTGTTCTCCAGCTCAGCACCTCCTCTCAGAACTGCCTCCCTGAACCTGATTTTTCCTTAGATTTCACAGACACTGCTGTGAGGAATCTTGACCTAACACCAAAAGCAGGAGCTTAAGAGCAGTTAGTGAAACTACAGTGGGGAGGAAAAAAGTCTAAGAGAAGGATATCTTCAGGAGAGCTTTTGGCACGTTGGTTTTTATTCCTGCTGTGGTTTTATTGGCAGTGGCAACACTGACTCAGATGGAAAACTTGTCACTTCTTAAGTGCTCACATGGTTGGAGGAGCTTTGTTTACTTAAAATGTGACAGCTTTGCAAAGCCCCTGTGGATATGTGTGGGGAGCCTTTTCTTATTGATTAATAAGATGAATAATAAGATGAATAATAAGATGAATAAGAAGAGGAATAAGCTTGTCCCTTGCCTGCTGCTGGAGAGCTCCCCTCCCATCCCAGGGCTCCTGGGGTGGGTGCCCCATGCTCAGTGTCTCAGAACTGGGGGGCAGCTTTGGGCTGAGGTACCTCCTAGAAAACCCAGCGTGTTTCCTGTCCAACAAAATGGACTTTTCATGAACTTCCTTGTCTTGGGGACTTTCTCAAGGTTTTATTTGTCACTGGTTCCCCTCAGCCTCTTCCCCTGCAGTCTCCTCTGCAGTGGATGAAGCCCCTCTGGGGTTTTCTCATGGACCCTTTGCTGCAATGATGAGTATGGACAATTTTTCAGCACCCCCCAGTGCTGGAAAAAGCTGGATAATTTGAGAGACTGGTCTAAAAGTCAACCTCAGAACCATGATGGGCTGTGCTGGATCTATGGTGCTTTGAGCTTGTAAATTAATTTTTGGCTTTGTATTTGAATGGTGTCCTCATGTGTTGGACTCTTTTGAGCTTTCAAAGCATGTGCATGCAGCTGCTGACATTTTGGCTTTTTCTCCATGTTTCTTTTTGTATTTTCTATTTCTTCCCTGGTCCTGGATAAATCAGTTTATTTAGGAAGCTCTGCCAGGTTTCTTCCTGGCTTCTCTTCCTTCTTTTAGAGGCACGATGGTGATTTGGCCAGCTGCATCCCCACTGTCTCTGACAACTGGGAGTTCTTCCTTTTACTTTATTATTGGCACAAGTTATTTGAATTGTTTTTTGTATTTTACGTGAAGAAGCTTTAAAAAGGTTCTGTGTGTGAATGTTGGCTTTGAGGTGTTCTGAGATGTGATGCCAGTGGCTTTCCTGACTCTATCCGGCTTTTTAACCAAGTCTTCCACCTTCCTTTTTGCCTGAAAAGCAGAAAAGTTTGTGGACTTACTCCAGAATAACTACATTTTTTTTCCTAGTTAATCAGCTTACCCTGGTAAGTACAGGCTATGGTAAGAGCATGCTGGAAGGGGCAGATGCCCAGTTTAAACCAGAGGCTAATGCCAGCTCACTGATAATGTGAGAGGGTACTGAAGCTTTGTGTGATTTACATAGGCTCAAATAATTCGATCAGGTTAAAGTCCTGCTGGGCTTGGCTGCTGAGCTTTGCAGCTGTGTCAGGGCAGGATGTGATGTGCCTCTCTAGAAGGAAAAGGGCTGCAGAGTTCCATCTCACTGGTGTTTCTGAGATCAGGGCAGCCTCTATGTGGCCAGCACGGGATGAGGTGTCCGCAGTCCGGTTTGAGAGCAGCCATGTCTCCCTTACTCTGAACCTTTTGCCAGGGGTACTGCTCCCCTGCATTCACCTGCAGCTATTTCTGATTCCCCAGACTTAGGCAGGTGGCTGTTAGTTTTGGCTGTTTTCCTGGTGTAGAACGCTTCCGACCCCAGCCTGTTGGACAGACCCTTTTCCTCCAAGATGATCCTGTGATTTGTTCTGAGGGAAGCAGAGCACCCTTGTGAGCCTGTACTTGTGCTGGTGATGCTTTCCTTTTCAGCTTGTGCACGGTGTGGCACAGTTGGTCGCCCAGGTGCCTTTGCCCTGTGTTTAAGCTGCTGCCCGTTGTTCCCCCAGGCTGCCAGGCCCCGCCGTGAGGGCGTGCGCTGCGGGCGGCGAGGCCAAGGCCCGCGGTGCCCTGGGTGCCAGCCACCGGCGCAGCCAGAGCTTCAACAACCACGACAAGGCCCGGCCTGGCCCTCCCCCTCCAGCCCCAGCAGGCAGCAACGACAAAGGTAAGCAACTGCAATTTGGGGTTTGCTTAATGATGGCTTCAGTTTGGAGCAGATTGCATTTGAGACTGTCTCGAAGTGGTGTGTTGTAAATGTGACATCTGTGATCCAAAAGCCAGCTGGCTCTTCTTGAAAAAAGTATAGTCCTTCTTTAATGTATCTGAAGTTGTGACTTGCTGGCCTGAAGGTGCATCCAAAAAAATCACTTGAAAATGTCCTGGCACTGCTGAACCATGTCTTTTCATTTTGCTTCAAGCACAGATAAGGGGGAAGGAATTAATCATAGAACAAGGCATTTTGATGATTAGTTGGACAAGAATGAAAAATGACTGCTAAAGATTTCTGCAGAGTTTTTATATGTTAAATGGTATAATTGGATTTCACTTCCATTCCTATTGTGGACTATGCTGTAAGAGACAAAATTACACAATTCCAATCTGATTTCAGGAGTCATCTAGTGTTGTGTGTGAAGGCAGGAACACGTTATGTTTATAAACGTTGCAGTGAAGTGATGTCTGTGCAGCACATCAGGAGCACTCAGAGCCATGCTGTGTGTGGAGCAGAGCTTTTCTGAATGACATTTCCTGACTTGTGTCCCTTCACTCACTCAGTGATCTGCCAGCATTCATCAGCCTCAGTTGTAGCTCAGAGTGGGGCTGGGGGCCGTGGCTGGTGAGAGCCCAGCCTGGCACGGTCAGATTGTCAGCGTGGGCTGGCAGCACAGCCCACACTGCCAGAGCCATTCTGCTGCCAGCAGGGGCAGCTCTGGGCTCAGCACAGGCTCCTGCACTCCCCTGGCAGGGGCAGCCCTCAGGCTCAGGTCTCCTCGCTGGCCCTGCAGGGTTCTGAGAGCTGTAATGAGCGTTCTGCTCCAGGGAGAGGCACTGCTCTGGGTCAGCTTCTCTGTAGTTCTGGTGCTTGGCTCTTTCCAGGAAACTCTGCTCTTCCTTCTCTGGAAATTGTTATCTGGGGGCTGCGTGTCAGTAGCTTTTGGAATGTTACCCCAAAAAAGTTATGGTGGCAGCAGAGGGCCCCCCCATTCTCCAGGGCCATTCTGAAACACCCTGATCATGTTTGTTTAACAGAAAAATAAAATTCACCTCTGTCTAATATAATTATATTACAGATTCATATATTAGCATAATAAGCAAATAATTTTTCAATGTTCTACCATGGTAAATCCATGTGTACTCATGTAAACAGTCATGATTTAACTGTAACATCAGCATGTAATAGTTATCCCTACATCTGGATTAGGTCTTGCTTTCAGTTCACAGAACAAGCTAACAGGTTCTGGTGTGAGCAGTAGGAACCTTGTTTTCCTGTGTCATACCTTCCCAGCCTCTTTGTTGTCCTCCTTGTGAACATTGTCCTGCTCCTGTCCCCTGAGCCCTGGGCTGGGATTTGTTGTGTCCTGTCCTGCCCGTGGCTGGGCTGGCTCCATCATCCCTGCTCCATGTGGGGTGTGTGAGGCTGTGCTGCAGGCAGGAGAGCACTTCCATCTACTTTAGCTGTTTTCTCAGTTAACAAGATTACTAAATAAGGCTTTAGTCTTCAGAAAAGAAAAAGAAAGAAAGAAGTCCTTATGCATACAGAGAAATAGCAATAATTTGTCAACTAACTTAAATATCAACTGCTTTTAGACAGTCAGTTCTGGGAACCCTCATTCCTCACTGTAATTCATCTCCTGAGGAAGATAAACTGGTTGCTGAAGAAGCACATGAGATAAACTGCTTCCTAAAATATTACACATGACTAAAGGAAACAAGGCTGGCTCTTTAGGCTGACAATCTACATAAGTTGCATTAACTGCTCAGAGTTTTGCTCTGGTCAAAATTTCCAGTCATAAATTAGGGCCTTAAAAAAAAAAAAAAAAGAGGGCTTATGTAGAGTTGAACTTGAACTTTTCTTTAAAGTATAATCATGACACAAAGTTGGCCTGCATCCATGAGAAACAAAAGCAATTGGTTTGACAAAATTTTGGCTTATTTTGAAGTTAATTGTAAGATTGCCACGCAAAGTTTATTGTCAGAGTGCTAGGACAATTCAGGTTTTCTGACCCATATCCTGTGTTTTGCCTAAGAAAATGAGACTTCATGCCTGTGCTGTGTGCCAGGCTGGGTAAGTTTTCATCTCTTTACCCAGTGCCTGCTCTGCTGTGTTTTTGAGGAAGGAAATGGCAGAAATAAAAACCAGCCTCTTTTGGCATGGTTGGTCACTTTGTGATAGAAGGTGGCCTTCAGTGTTTGAATGTTTGAATCATTTCTTACAAATGTAGGTTGTCATTTTTAGCTGTTATTAATCTATGGCCCTTTCTCTCCGAATGCAAATTGTCTTGTTAGTCAGTGGTCTGTGTCTTGTGGCAATGAAAGTGCTTTAATTGAATCAGAAAGCATCAGAAAGGAAAAGGACAGCAAATGGAGCGTGGAAGAGCAGCAGCTACTGAGAAATAAATAACCCAGATTATTCACAGGATTCTGTAAAGCAGTTACTGATGAGACCACTGATTTCCTGGAAAGCTGGGGGAAAGGATTTGTGTGGTATCAGAAATGGCTGCAGCACTGCAGAAAATATGAGGCTCTGGGAGGGGTGGGTGTGTTTGAGGTGGGGTGCACAGGGCTCTTAGCCAAGGAAGGAGATGCAGATCCTCTCTTCCCCACAGCTGGCCTGGTGGTCTCAGGATTGTTTTCCTCAGTCTCCACGTGCTGTCTGACAGCCCTTTCAATATACAGAGAAAAGTGTTCTCCAGTAAGGGTCACTCACACACCGAGGTCAGCCCCATGTGCACCTTCTCTGGGGTCAGAGCCTGACAGCTTTCACTTGCTTTTGGGGTCAGAGCCTTGGTTTATGTGCAAAATTCCCCTTTTAGAGGGAATTTACCTGAACTCACAGGAATTTCAGGACCCTCATTCCTCACATCATGAAATGATAACACGCTGTAGTGGGGTTTTTTATTTATTGTCATAGTGATTAGCCATTTATAATTGCAGTTACATTCCAGAGAGGATGTTTTTATATGTGTAATTGGTGTTGCAGGTTTTTTTAAAGAAAAATGCCATTGAAGTCTTAATTGCATTTTTGTTTTGTGGGCATTTGAGCACTTAGGCTTGTGGGTTTTGGAGTTTTTTACATCATCCCAATCCCTTCATACAGCTGGAGCCAGTTCTCTCCTGAATTGTCAGAATGAGTCAGCCCGTGCTTACCTGGGAATAGCTTTGGTTTAGTTCCTTGTCCTTTGGTGTCCCTGAACAGCACAGGTCCACTGTGGCAGGGAGGGCATCAGACACTCCCCATGTCTCTGCTGACCTCGTCTAGGTCATCAAAAACTTTCCTAATGAATGGAGGGAGGCAAATGAACATTGCCTTTCTGTGCCTGTGTGCAATTGGCAGGTGTTTGAGGCTCCTCATTGCCACATCTTCCTAATTGTCTGACAGCATCACCAGATAAAATGCAGCCAAAATTTGAGTTGCAGATGGAATGCAGAAACCCATCTGCAGTTTGGCATACATGAATGTACTTGTTATCCATGGCAGTGAGGAGCAGAGCTGCGTCCTAGGCGGTGTCAGGAAGGAAACTCAAATGTATTGAAACCTGCAAGTTGAATAAAGACTTGGATGCAGTGGGTTTCTCAGGAGCTGATGGCAGATTTTTGCCTGCACACAGCAGAGTGTCCTGAGCCAGCTCTGGGAGCCTCTGCAGCTCTGCCCGGGGCTGGCTCTGTGGCCAGGGCTGAGCACCCTCATGTACCCCTGCTCCTCACTGCTCTTCAGCACCCACTTTGCCTTGTGCAGCCTCCCAAGGCTGATGCTGTTGGCTGGGAATATTCTGCTTGTTACTTGTGTCAAATCTGTAAAATCAATGAAATGATGAATTTCATCAATTTAATAAGCCACCTCCACCGTGCTGATGATGTGATACAGTACTGTGACAGGCTTACATGCTTTTTTATTATTTTTTTCTTCTGCTTTGTTCCTAATATTTTATTTAAAATAATCCTACAGAGGGCAGTAGACATCTGTGGGAAAAATTACAGTATTCCTGTGGATTGAGTGTTAAATAAAAATATCAGTAGGAAAAAAACCTTATTAGCAGACTCTGCCCAATTCTGCTTGAGAGCAAAGGAAATGTTTATTACTCAGGTTTATAAAGAAGGTAGCTTGATGTCAGGTTTCTCTTAGATCAGAAAAAGGTAAAAAACCCAAGAATACATGCCTACAGGTTCAGACAGTGAGGAGAAATAAATAACTGTTTTCATAGCAGTGTCTATATGGGCAGGAGATAAGAAAAGTGTGTGTTCCTTTTATTTTATTTTCTTTTATTTTCTTTTATTTTATTTTCTTTTATTTTATTTTATTTTATTGTATTTTATTTTAGTGTATGTTCCTTTTATTTTATTGTATTTTATTTTAGTGTGTGTTCCTTTTATTTTAATGGGGTTTTTTTGGGGTTTTTTATTTTATTTTAGTGTGTGTTCCTTTTATTTTATTTTATTTTAATGTTATTTATTTTATTTTATTTCTTTCAAATTTTGGGTAAACCTTTTTAACTTGGAACAGTGTGTGTGTTTAATAACTGTGTTTCAATATGTAAAGGGCAGTCACTGTGTTCTCAAGGAGGTGTGATGGCAGTCCAAGGGGCACACATTCCTTTAGGGGAAGTCAAAAGTCTGGAAATAGGAATGAAGAAGAATAAAACCTTGGAGGAGCTTGCCCAGAGCAGGGCTCAGATGTCACTTGGTGGAAGTGTTGAGGGCCTGCCTTGCCAGGGCCTGGCTGAGCTCACCTGGGGCTCCCCAAGCTCACCTGGGGCTCCCCAAGCTCACCTGGGACTCCCCAAACTCACCTGGGGCTCCCCAGGCCATCCCCATCTCCTGCTCCCCAAGCTCACCTGGGGCTCCCCAAGCTCACCTGGGGCTCCCCAAGCTCACCTGGGGCTCCCCAGGCCATCCCCATCTCCTGCTCCAGCTGAGGTTGGCAGGAACATCTGCAGAGGGTTCTGGGCACCTGCACTGCTCACCAATCTTCACACCTGGAAATACTATTGCCTTCCAAATCTTTCCTAAGTGTAAACTACTGAAAGAGGCAGAGTTACTGAGGCATTTTGAAGGGCAGTCAGGGGATTTCTTTCCTCTTCAGAACTTGATGCTGTGAATACAGGACTGACCACATCAGTACAGTGTTAGTGAGGACCTGTCAGCCCTGCTGCAGTGAGCGAGCTGGGGTGTGGGTACACATGGCATTGTGTGTGGGTACACATGGCATTGTGTGCTGAAATGGTGTGTGGGTGCACATGGCATTGTGTGTGTGCCATGTGTACACACACCATTGTGTGTGTGCTGTGTGGGTGCACATGGCATTGTGTGTGTGCCATGTGGGTACACACACCATTTGAGATGTGTGCCATGTGTACACACACCATTTGTGATGTGTGCCATGTGGGTACACACACCATTTGAGATGTGTGCCATGTGTACACACACCATTTGAGACGTGTGCCATGTGGGTACACACACCATTTGAGATGTGTGCCATGTGTACACACACCATTTGAGGTGTGTGCCATGTGGGTACACACACCATTTGAGGTGTGTGCCATGTGGGTACACACACCATTTGAGACGTGTGCCATGTGGGTACACACACCATTTGAGGTGTGTGCCATGTGGGTACACACACCATCGTGTGCTGCAATGCTGTGTGGGCAGTTACCTTTACCAGGGTCAGGAGCCAGGGCCCCAGGCTCACGGGCACAGCTCAGGGGCCATGGCAGATCTGCCAGAGCTGCAGCAGGAAAGGCTCAGCAGAGATAAATCAGAGTCTTCATGGCAGCTGCTCCAGGAAATCCACATTGATTTCCCTAAATGCTCTCTTGTGAAAGAGGAGAAAATCCTACAGCTGGAAATGAGCCGTTGGAATTTCTGCTCCTGATGATAAAAATGTTTCACGTTCAATCCTGTACTGATAGAAAGATGCATGACAGTAACAGTACACTCCCATGACTCCGTTCTGTGTGACACTGAGCTTGTCCTGAACTCAGCCCTGCCTAAGGTCATGTAAAATGGCAGATTTGCATTATGTCAAACCCTCAGATTCTATTGAAAAAGGCTGCTTTAGCAGCTGAGAGGAAAAACTCTGATCTTGATGTAAAGCAAGGTGAGAGATGTGTACAAGGAGATGAGAACCCAGAGTTCTGGTGGGTGGTGTCCTGAAGGCTGAGATACTCAGGAGTGTTCAAATGGGCTTTGAAACAGAGGGATGCTGAGAAAACACAAAGAGCTCTGCATAAATAGAGCTTTGCAAAATCTCTTCTGCTGCTTGCTATTTGAAGGATTAATTTGTGTTCTTTGTCTAAAAGAAAGGTTACAAGGTTCCCTTTTTACCTGCAAGATACCTGCAGTGACATTTATAGCAATAACAATTCTTCCTTATCTCAACAGATAGTGTGTGGGTATCCATTGCTCAGGAATTTGATAGTAGCCCAATTAAGACCACAAATTGGATAGAAATTTTAAGAATGAAGGTGTTTAGCCATTGGAAGAGATTAAATCAGACATAATGAGTCAAAATTTAATATTTGCCCAGAGCTGGTGTTCAGACAGAGGTTCCAGTTTTGGCTCAGAAATTACTGAGCCCTTTTGTCTTTAAGATCAACATAAATGATCTGGAAAATTTACCTGAAAGGAAAACCTTTCATTCAAGCACATTAAAATGGAAGACAAGTCTTCTTTGTAGCTTTATGTAAAATGAGATGAAATACTTGATGTTCTGAATGATTGGATTTGGCTTCTGTACCCAGTAAAGGATAATCTAGTGACATTGCACAAACTGCCTTGCTGGAAACATTCTGTTTAACCTCATGCAGTTTTTCCACTCCAAATAAATTAATAATTATAAAGAGAGACAAAACCCAGGCTTTTGCCTTTGTGCCCAGTAATAGTATAAGAACTACAGAACCCAGAAGTGGTGAAAAATGAGCTGTGAGCACGGCTGAAATTTGTCTTAGGGCATTTAAATGTTTTAAAATAGCCTAATTTATAGAAGCCTTCAGCTGAATGGGCAAGAGAAGGCTTCCATAGCTTCAGGTGCAGGGGTGGGTGTCAGGGTGGAAGCTGGGATGTGGGATGCCATTCCTGTGGCTTGGAGCCAGCTGCCCTGGCTGGCAGAAGGGCACTGGCATGGCTGAGCAGGCTCTGGTTTTACACTGGGCATGGGGCAATGGCTTGGAACTGGCAGAGGGTGGTTTACATTGGACATCAGCAAGAAATGGTTTCCTGCAGGGTGGTGAGGCACTGGCAGGGTTTAGCTGTGGCTGCCCCATCCCTGGAAGGGTTCAGGGCCAGGTGAATGGGGCCTGGAGCAAAAGGGTCTAGGGGGATGGAACTTCAGGTAAATACAGGTGGTGTAGAAAGTAATCTCACCCCCTAAGGAGCTGCAGCTGAGCAATTCCTGAGGGTTAGGAGCAGGCTGGTGTTAACAAGCTGCACCTGTAGGCAATCAGGAGTGGTATAAAAGGGTGCATTGGGGCACCTGGAGTTCTTTGGCTGCTGTGAGGACAAGGGAGTCAGGGCCTGGAGGAGCTGCCTGCAAGGAACATCAGGGAGGTACAAAACTCTGTTCCTGTGGAGGAGCTGCCTGCAAGGAACATCAGGGAGGTACAAAACTCTGTTCCTGTGGAGGAGCTGCCTACAAGGAACATCAGGGAGGTACAAAACTCTGTTCCTGTGGAGGAGCTGCCCACAAGGAACACCAAGGAGGTACAAAACTCTGTTCCTGTGGAGGAGCTGCCTGCAAGGAACACCAAGGAGGTACAAAACTCTGTTCCTGTGGAGGAGCTGCCTAGGACAGTGGAAGGTGTCCCTGCCCGTGGCAGCAGGTGGGACTGGATGAGCTTTCAGGCCCCTCCCAGCCCAGCTGCTGTCCTGTGATTCTGTGATTATGCATCCATTGTTACAATAGTCTAATATTTTGAATTACACGTTCACCAATCAAAGCCTGGCCAGTCCTGAGGTGTTCAGGTGCTTGTGGAAGGGAGAGTCCATGTCCCCCCAAGTCAGTTTTGCAGTGCTCCCTGATGAGGGAGTGACTGCAGGATCCAGTGGCTCACAGGTGGGATATAAATGTGACATTTGAAGCCTGGAGTCCCAGCCCATGTCCTCTGTGGGCTGAGGATTTCCAGCTGAGGACTCTCCTGCACTCAGGTTTCTGCTGAAAAGGCTCTGGCCCTTGGGGTGCCAGCTGCCAGCTCATCCTTGGGCCAGGGTTGGTGCTGGGCCAGCTCTGTGGGGCTGCTGGGGACACCTGGGGACAGGAGAGAGGACAGAGGGCAGCTTTGGGAACCAGGAGAGAGGGCAGCTTTGGGAACCTGGAGAGAGGAGAGAGGACAGCTTTGGGAACCAGGAGAGCAGGAGAGAGGACAGCTTTGGGAACCAGGAGAGCAGGAGAGAGGGCAGATTTGGGA
>JAWWLW010000294.1:3058867-3071474 GCA_035041385.1 Myiothlypis coronata
AGAGAGGACAGCTTTGGGAACCAGGAGAGCAGGAGTGGGGACAGCTTTGGGAACCTGGAGAGAGGAGAGAGGACAGCTTTGGGAACCAGGAGAGAGGGCAGCTTTGGGAACCAGGAGAGAGGAGAGAGGGCAGCTTTGGGAACCTGGAGAGCAGCAGGAAGATCCAAACAATCCACTTGAGACCACAAAAACAGGGAGAGTTCCTGAGACTGAAAGATCCCTGTGCTGATGAATGAACAGTGTGTGGATGTCAGGAAGATGGGAAATCATTTCACAGAATGAAACAGTTGGCGTGTGCAGCAGAGAACAGTAAGTTAAATTTCTCTTATTTATTTATGCATTTATTATTTATTTATAATTTTGAGTAGCTGTAACTTTCTTCATGACTGAAAATTAATGTTCTTATAGGCTTAGAAAAAAAATCCCTTTCTTTGACTTTTTGAAACAGTCACTTTGACTCTTGTTCTGTATCCATCTTGGGGGTAGTATTATTTTTAGGTTTCTCTTTCTATAGAAATGAATTTAATAATTATTGAGAAATGAATCTAGTGTCAAATGAATCTTATATTTGCTTTGGAAATGATGACTTGGTAAGACTATGCAAAATTCACTAAGATTAAAAGGATTGCAACAGTAGAAAAGATTTTATACTTTAAAGAGGCATGAGTCTGTAAAATATTAAACCAATTTGCCCACACTTTAGAATTTTCACTGGAAATAAATGTGATTGTCTCAGCACTGTGAAAATGTGATAATTACCTAAATTTCAGTCATCCTACCCTGTAAAAATGTTCCAGTGCTTCATTTAGGTCAGACATGAAGCAGACCTTGCGTTCTGCTTGGTGTGTGGGGTGCTGCCTCTGTGCTGGCATTCAGGAGCTGATCTGGTTTTATTGGCCAGGGGTTTTCCCTGTGAGTCTGACATGTAAAATGGATTTCCAGGGTTTGTCTCAATAAATCCATTACCAGAGTAAAGGGTGATTTCTGTTCTGCTGTGTGCATTACCAAAAGCAGGTGCTGGAGTAACCCTATCCAATTTTATAAATACAGATGCATTGAAGGTATTTACTAAATGCTCAGGGTGATTTATTTTGCCTAGAATATAGTGCAGTGATGATGAATTTGATGGTGCAAGAGTAGAAACAAAAGCCCAGAGAGAAAGGAAGGACTGGGAGGTTTTCTGATCTGCTGAGGAGCCTGGTGCTTTCCTTGCTGAGTCATAATAACTTCAAAGTGCAGATGTGGCTCCTGGCCTACACTCTGCTTAAAGAACTCTGCTTCACATTTTCACAGGTTTGCAGCTTACACTAAATATTTGTAGGATTGCATCTGTAAAGAACATGGGCAGTCTGTGCTCCAGCTCTGAAGGAGAATCAGCTGTATCCATGTAGATAAAATTTCTTAATTGTTTTGTGAATTTCTAAAGCTTTACAGACTATGGTCAAAGTCCTGTGGTCCTGTAAATCTCCCCTTCAGCCAGGCTTTAAGTAGAAGAGGAGGGACTATTTTGAAATGCCAGGTTCAGCCAGCTGACAGGTGTTCACACTTGTGAAGTGTTCTGAAATGTCTCCTGACAGGGGGTGACCCTCTCTTCAGCTGTATCCCTTCCAGGGTCTTTTTGGTCTCAAAAGTAGCTGTTAAAAACATAGATATAAAGCCATTCTGTCTGGCTAAAAATAAGGAATATTTTTTCCCTTCCTTGATCTCTGTCCTGTTTATAAGAGCCTTCATGTATTTGAAGGCTTAAAATGTCTCTTGCAGCCTTTTCTCTTCTAGGCTAAGCAATCTTTACTGCTCCATCCTTTTTCTTACAGGTTCCTTGTGATAAATCCTTTAATGTGACAGATCTCTTGTATGTGTTGATGGTTTCTGCTGGCCCCTTGCAGTCTGTCAGTCTCTCTTAGAGGGGTGCTGCAGCTGGACACAGCACTGCCCCTGATGCCTGATCTTGCTGCTGAATGGCATGGAGGAGTCAAGTTCTTGGTCTTCTATCCTGTGATTCTCCAGACCTCTGATTCCATATGTGATGCTCCTAAAGCATTTCTGAGTGGCATTTGTGTTCCTTTACATTTCTGAGTGACACTTGTATTCCTTTACATTTCTGAGTGGCACTTGTGTTCCTTTACATTTCTGAGTGGCATTTGTGTTCCTTTACATTTCTGAGTGGCATTTGTGTTCCTTTACATTTCTGAGTGACACTTGTATTCCTTTAGTATCCCTTTACATTTCTGAGTGACATTTGTGTTCCTTTAGTATCCCTTTACATTTCTGAGTGACATTTGTGTTCCTTTAGTATCCCTTTACCTTTCTGAGTGGCATTTGTGTTCCTTTAGTATCCCTTTACCTTTCTGAGTGGCATTTGAATTCCACATTATGGAGTGTGCATCTGCATTCTGCTGGGACTCCTTTTGCCTCAGTGAGGTTGCACAGCTGATGGTTTGACCTTTTCAATTTAGGCCTTCAGTTTCTTCTTTCTCAGCACACACCTCTTCATTGACCCTCAGTGAATGAAGTCTTACCTGTCTGGAGTTTATTTCTCCAATTTACCAAATGTGTTAATGCTGAGGAATTCCCCTGGCACAGGGCTCCTGCCTCGTGTCAGAGGGTGACCCTTGGAAGAGTCATTAGTGTCACACAAAATTCTCATCTTTGGCCAGCTGAGATACATCCTGGGGTATTGTTTGCACCCTTGCACTTTTCTTATCAAAGATGCTTTTCCAAGGTTGGCTCACCTCAGTAAATCCTCAGGGACATATTTATGTTGGGTGTGTGCCCATCAAACAGCCTAAAGACAGTCAGGAATAGCCAGCAGCATGGCATGTTTATAGGGCAAGATGTGAGTCTGCAGAGAATCATATTTGTGCTTAATTTTACAGCTGTTCAACTGGCTGAATCTGGCATTTAAAAATAGGTCCTCTTCTACCTAGACAAAGCCTGGCTGAAGGCTTAATCTTGGCTGAAGTGGAGCTTTACAAGACCACAGGACTTTGAACATAGTTGGTGTAAGCTTTAGAAATACATCAAATGAGGCTAGGATGTATTTAAACAAAGTTTCAGGGGAAAAAAATACCCTAAAAATATTAGCCAGTGACATGTTCTTAACATTCCAGTTCATGAGGATAAAGATCCTGAGCTTTGAAGTAAAATTAAACCTTGAGAAGCAGCTTCTTGCCCAGTGTGCATCTGCATGGCTGCCTTGGAGGTGGTGGAACCGTGTTAATTCATAGCAGCTGGAGAGCTGGTCCAGCATTTCATGGCCTTTGCAGAGCCTACATGTTTCCTTTGAAAATCAGTAGTTACAATTTCTCATAAATGTATTGTGTGGTGCAGTGTGCCAGAAGAACGGCCATGGAAACAAAGGTTCACTGTTAAATCATGGGAAAGGAAAGGGCAGGGGTTGCACATCCCAGGCTCCCCAGATGCCAGTGTGTTCCACCACCTCTGTGGAAGCCCCTTCCCCCTGGGGCAGCAGCACTCTCAGCCTCCCTGGGCCCTTCCCTGTGGGGCTCCTCTGCTGAGCCTTCTGCCTGTCCTCATCCATGACCAAGTACTCCTGAGGAGTCTGTGGCTGGCAGCAGAGAGCCAAAGGAGCAGGGCCCCCATGAACTGCAGTGTGTGCCTGTCCCTGGGTGACAGGGCCCCCATGAACTGCAGTGTGTGCCTGTCCCTGGGTGACAGGGCCCCCATGAACTGCAGTGTGTGCCTGTGACTGGGTGACAGGGCCTATGAACTGCAGTGTGTGCCTGTCACTGGGTGACAGGATCCCCCATGAACTGCCTGTTCATGTGTGTGCCTGTCCCTGGGTGCTGATGCACATGGGCAGTACTCCTGAGTGCAGCTCTCAGCACACTGATGTTCACAGTGCCTGTTCCACACAGCCTGCAAGAGGGATGTGTCAGAGCAGGGCTGCTCGCTGTGCAGACAGTGCACTTGCAGTATAAAGTCTAATGAAAGCCTCCACAACAGCCTCCTGCCTGGAATCCATTAATGCTTTTGAATAAGCCTGTTATGAGAAGTCTTGGGGGATTACATTGTACAAATAGTCAGAAGGAAATGGGGAAGAATGAACAAGATTGGTGTTTGTCTAGTGTAAAACGGAGAGTGCAACTTATTTTAAATGCCACAGTAAATTTGGTTTTGTTATTTTTGTGATCATCTAACTGGTGTGTGCTCAATAGAGGTCCCTCCAGCCTTCCTTTAGGCATTCATGTCGACAGCATTTTGAATTTTACAGTAGCTAAACAAAAACAACAAGGAATTGAAATGTCTTAGTTGGTTATGGCGAGACAATGAGGAAAGGGGCTGCCTATGCTACAGTTTTATTTCCCCTCACCTCAGCAGAAATGCTGAGTGCTGGCTGAGTGAGCTAGCCAACAGCAGAACCCTTGTTCCATGTGCTGGAGCCCTGTGTGAATGGAGGCAGCTTGGCACAAATGTGGGAGCTGAGTTTGTGACATTTGCCTGGGCTTTGTGAGGGCTCTCAGGGGTAGAACACATTGCTGGGAGTGCCTGGAACTGTGCTGAAGGTACACAGGTTCCAGCACTGGGATGGAAGGGAAGAAAAATGTCATGGAGTAAAGGTAATTTTTCTGTTGTGTTACAGTGAATTGAATCCCTGTTAAAGGGAAAATCCGTGGGCAGAAGTTGAAGGAAACATTTCTGCTCAGTTAGAAAGGGTCCTCAGCAGCCTGGTCTAGGGGAAGGTGCTCCTGCCCATGGCAGGGAGATGATCTTTAACATCTCTTCCAATATAGCTCCAGCTGTGATGCTAAGGTTTCATCCTCAGCAAAGCAAAAATCTTCCCTATTCAGGCTTTTCTCAGGTTGTACAGGATTTCCCTATCTGGCAATCTCTGCTTTAAAAAATGATTTCTGTTGGGTTTTTTTGTGGTGCAGGATAGCAGAGAGAACAGAGAGCTCCTCTGGGGGAGGCCATGGCCACCCTGGATGGCAGCTCAGCCAGTGCCTGCCTGCCAGCTGCCCCTCTCCAGTGTTACCTGGGCATGGGGATTGCTGTGGGCCAGGAGAGCTGTGCTGGTTTTGAGGAGGGACTGAGCCAGTGCCAGGCTGCTCACGTTGGGCATGTTCTGCTCTACCTGCTGGTGCTTTGGGGTATGGAACATTGGGGTTTGTGTAGCTGGCTCCTGGCAGGAATGCAGACATTTCCAGGCTTACAGGGTCTGATGGATGATCACTGGGAGAAGAGAAAACTCAGCTCAGGAGTTCTTCTCTGTAGCACTTTATGTGTTGTGCTTTAAAGGAGAATCTTGTGCTGGGTGGATGGGAAGGGTCAAGTTTGACCATTTGTTCTTCTAGATGGGAGATGATGGAAGTGCCACAGTGGTGTCTGCAGTTCTGACACTGCAGTGTCATAGAGCAGAGCTGCTTTCATTTCCTAAATTAGAGGCTGCTTGTGGATTTGCTTTCCCATCTGCTATCTAATCTATAGGCTGGACTAAGAGATATTTCTCTTCATAAGAACTTTTCCCATAGTTGTGAAATAAAAACTAAAAGTTTGTTCATTCAAAGATGGGTAAAAAAAGCTTTTAAGTTCTTGACCCTCCTAAGGAGAGTAACTATGAGAACATCCTTTGTCTGTGTGTTGCCTTTCATGCTTATAATGATGGATTTTGAAAGTTTTCAGTTGTAGCAAATGAAAGTCCACTTGCTTAGAGTGAACATGACAAATGATGGGAAATTGCATATGTTTTCTCCTGACCTTATTATAACATAAGCTCTCAAAGATTTCTGTGGAAGAATTAAATCATAAGCTTTCAGATTGTTGTTTTTTTTTTCTTCTTCACACACGGGTGGGTTTGCAGATGCAGTTCAGTCTTTGCAGGAGCAGCTGAAATCAGATTTACCCGTGCTGCAGTCTGTATTGGCATTGGAACTGGACCACCAACATCTTTTTTAACAGGAACGCTAGGAACAAAATAGATTTCAGGCCAAGATTTGACTTTGAAAAGAGGAAAGTCATCATTATTTATTGTAGACTGTAGCTTGAGTTTGAAAACATTTCTTTTATAGTCAGTTTTAGTTAATGCAGGTTGCTGAAGAAAGAAAATTGCTTCCTCACAAAGGACCACATGGGAAATAATAAGCTTATTAACTGAATGCATGAAACCTGCTCCCCTTTTGATGAAAGAAGGGTCTATGCTATGCTGAATAAACCTTTCCCCTCTGCATGCTGATGTGTGCTCCACGCATTGATGCTGGGCTTCATTAGCAAAGCCAGCATTGGGAGCTGCATTCTGGCTGCAGAACTCCTGCTTACCAAACTTGGCCAGAGGAGTACAAGAGCCAGCTCTTGTTCACAAGGAAGAAACAGGGAGTCTGGAAAACTGAAGTTTGCTTAAGCTGGAGCAATTTTCATGTGTTTTAGGGTGAACCTTTAATTGCTTGCAGTAACTGTGTGTGGTGCAATGTAATAAATCACTTGAGGATGTTCAATTTCTAATTTCACTGTGTTTGACCCAAGTACAAACCAAAATCCACAACAGCTGTGTAAGAAAGTACCTTCTTTCCTTTCCCAAAGATTTCCTGCTTAACTGTAGACTCTCTGAATATTTTTTATTCATTTCAGGTGCATAGCATCCACTATTCACAGAATTCACTTTGTGGAAAACGTTAAGTCAAAACTCTGAAAATTACATTCCTGTTGCAATATATTCTATTTTTTAATGTTACAGTCACAGTATTGTCCCAATTCTGGTTTCTCTGACATGTTTGTAAATGGAGCTGCACTGTGCTCCTCCTACACCCCTGGCAACAGAAGCAAAATTCACTTCCAGACAGGAGGGTGGATGTGGGGGCATTGGGACAAAGAGAGCTTTGTGTTTATAAACAAATAAACTGGGGAAACATATTTTAGTCAGTGACCAAAGAGAAATAACTAACTAAATAAATAAATAAATTTCCTGAGCAAGTTAAAAAAAAATTTAAAAAAAAGAGAAATTGAAAAGTTTTGGATTTTGCTGGGAAATACATTTTGAGCAATGCTTTGGGATTTGGAAAGCAAGCCATTTCACTTGATCCAAGCCAAGCATCTTTTCCCAGAGGTGTGTGACTGGAGCATTGATCTGTGCTGTTGGGATGTAGCTGAGGTCCCCAGTGTAGCAGCCCTTGCATTCCCTTGCAGCAGAAGGCTGGGGACTGGTCAGAGCCCTGTCTGAGGTGGTGCCTGTGCAGTGCCCCAGGAGCCAGGGCAGGTCCTCAGCCCCATGATGGGCCTGGGGCCCTCAGGGCAGTGACCTTGTGGGGCTGGGAGTGCTGGGGAGTGCAGGCTGCCTGTGTCCATGCCATGCGCAGTTTCTGTACTGCTCTCAGACTGTTGGAAGTACCTGTTTGAGAAGGCTCATTTCTTTCCTAAGAAATCTTCTCATTTCTCTGCATGCTCAGGCTTCCAGCTGAGCTTTTGTGCCTGCATATGTTGTACTAACAGGGTGTACAACCAGCTCTTGTGCTTTATAGACACAACCCTTACTGCTCATTTTTATTTTGGCACCCTTCTATTGCCCCAGTCCTGTTTTTCTGAGCAGGTGCCAGCTTCCCTATTGCTCAGAGCATTGGGTCCCTCCCAGGACCTGGTTGTAAATCCATCCTAGGCATGTTCATGAGTCCCAGACAGCTGTGATGATTTCTGGGCATGGCTGTTCTTTGTGCTGAGATCAGTTTAGCATGATGAGGCCAGAAGACGTGGATTAGGAACTTGGTGTTGAAAGTACTGTCAGTCTCCAGTTCCTATAGCAATATCTCAATATTGAGATGGGCTATTACTATTTAAAGAAATAATCTATACGAATTAACTGTACAATATGCACCAATGGGATTTTCATGAAGCTTTCCCTTCATTGCTGGATGTCTTCTGTGGAAGGCAGGCTGAGACAAAGGCTTGCTTGTTCTGAGTGTGCAAGAGGAGCCTGGTGCAGTGTGGGGATGGAAGTGGACTGTGATGAGCAGGAGGACTTCAGGAAATGAGAACAAAAACAAAGAAGCAGTGTATGGTAAGAGGCACGAAGGAAAGAGTGGTGCACCTTCTGACAGCAGCTCGTGAAGAGCTTGTCACCTTCCTTCCTCTGTGTGTCTGTGTCAGGGCCTGTGTCAGGGCCTGTGTCGGGGCCTTGTGTCAGGCCCCCGTGTCAGGGCCCCCGTGTCAGGGCCCCCGTGTCAGGGCCCCCGTGTCAGGGCCCCGTGTCAGGGCCCCGTGTCAGGGCCCCGTGTCAGGGCCCCGTGTCAGGGCCCCGTGTCAGGGCGCCGTGTCAGGGCGCCGTGTCAGGGCGCCGTGTCAGGGCGCCGTGTCAGGGCCCCGTGTCAGGGCCCCGTGTCAGGGCCCCGTGTCAGGGCGCCGTGTCAGGGCCCCGTGTCAGGGCTCTGTGTCAGGCCCTGTGTCAGGCCCTGTGTCAGGGCAGTGCTGCTGCCCACACCCGAGGTCACTGGGACTCCTCCCGTAGTGCTGGAATCCCTGAGGGGCTCAAAGGAAGGTGCAGGTGTGGTGCTCAGGGATGTAGGTAAAGGACAGCCTTGGCGGTCTGGTGTTAATGGCTGGACTCGATCTTGGTTGTCTTTTCCAGCCTTAATGATTCTCTGATTCCTGTGCCATTGTCTTTTTGGTCCTCCTTAACACATTGGGTTGAATTCAGCAGGCTTGAGCAGAGCAGCGAGAGGCCAGAGATCTCTGTTTGAGAGATTTGATTTTCCTTCTCTGTCAAACAGGAGCAGTACTCTGGAAGTCAGCAGGCTGACACAAGTTAAAAGCAGAGTGATCCCTCTCTGTGTCTGTAACCCAGCTCCTGATCCCTTCCAGCTCCGTGTGGGCACTTGGCCACAGGAGAAAGACTGGCAAACCCAGCCAGTATAATAGTGAGTTACTGGTTAAGAGTCCTGGAAACCTTCTGACTTCAGTAATAGTTTTAGAAGTCTCATTAGTTCCTGCTATTCCACTTTGTCCATAACCATGTGAAATGGCTGAGTTTATTGTTAAGGAGTCTCTAATACTGTTAGAAACTCAATTCTGTGCTAAGTCAGGAAGATGTATGTGACTGAAATCTTCAGTAGATCTGGTTTGGATCAGAGGAGGGAGTTTAACAGAGCCGTATCTTCAGTGAGCAGCTGAAAGTGAAGTAAAACAGTCCCTGTGTGGCTGCAGCAGCTTGTGATTTCCAGGGCTGAACTCACAGGGCTGCTCCTGCTGCCGAGAACGCACGCTCTGCACTGCTGTTGATTTTTGAATTAAAAAATGCAGCTCTGTACACAGTTTACTTTGGTGCTAGAGGGCAGGGAATATAGGTAAGAGCCGTTAATCCCCAGCAGGCTGCTGGGCAGGCAAACAGACACAGATGACAACATTTAATTGGAAACATGAGCAGTTTAACAGAAAACATATTTGTGATAATTGAGAGAGTAACATCTCCAAAAGGGAAACTCTGCAAAGAGGAACTGGTTCAGAGGAGAAGTGGCCACTGGTAGGTGAGTGTGATTTTTCCAGCTCTCTTTAGACTTGGAACTGATTTCTTAATAAGAATAAATGGCATTAGAAGGAGCTAACTAAATAATAGATTTGTTTTTTGTGTGGGGGAGGGCTGTACAGTTACTGCCACAAGTTTCTCTTACAGCTGCATTAGGATATGTGGTGGTACTTAATTTAGGTTCTTTACAAAAGGGTACGATTGGTTTTCTTTTTGTACGTGGAGTTTTCTTCTACCTTTGCTTTATGAAGATATTACCACCCCCACCCCTAATAACTGAAAGGACTTTAGTTCTACTTTTTTCCTTACTCCTGCATTTTTTTATGTTTGAGGTTTTTCTAAGAATCGAACTTGGACATCGAGTATTTTGCCAAAACAGAGGGAACCCTTAGTTAGAAAATAGTGCTGTGTTCTTGCTAATGAAAACGTATTGTGGACTTAATAAGGGAGAGCACATTTCAGAACACATTTTGGTTTGAATTGGAAGAGATTCCTTTTCTTCCTTCTTTTTCTTGAAACAGCAAGTAAATGTAAATTATACAGTAGGAGCTCATTGCTGCTCTGCTGGGTAGGGAGAGAAAGCTGGCTTTTATTTTCCCTGAGTTTCACTGATATTGAAAATACTGATGTGTCTTTTTAATGTTATCAGTGTGAAGTTCTTGCTGTTTCATTACAGAAAGAATCTCACAGCAGCTCCAATACCAGGTACTACCGTGTTGATTTATTGGGTTGTTTTCTGTGCTTTTTTCCAGAGCCTGCAGACAGCACGGCCTCCCAGCCCACAGGAATGAATGAAAATGTCTCATCCCCAGCTCCAGGCTGCGGCGGTGCTGCTCCCTGCAGTAACTCCTCAGCCATCCCCCAGCCCAGCTCTGCTGTCAAGCCCTGGCGCAGCAAGTCCCTCAGTGCCAAGCACACGGCCACGTCCTCCATGCTGTCCGTGAAGCAGCCGGCGGAGCCCCCAAAGCCTCCCTCGGAAACGGCCAAAGCAGCTCCCAACAGTCAGAAATCCATGCTGGAAAAACTGAAACTCTTCAACAGCAAGGGGGGCTCCAAAGCAGGAGGCTCTGGGACGGCGTCGGACTGCCCGGGCTCTCGGGACAACAGCTGTGAAAGGCTGGAGGCGCTTCTGAGCCTCGAGGAGAGCGACGAGGTCGATGCCACCAACCTGAACCTGAACAACCCGGCATCCATGTCCAGCAGCCCCAAAATTGCACTCAAGGGCATCGCACAAAGGACTTTCAGCCGCGCGCTGACCAATAAGAAAAGTTCTCCAAAGGGTAATGAGAAGGAGAAAGAGAAACAAAAAGAGAAAGAAAAGGATAAAAGCAAAGACATTACAAAGAGAACATCCATCACCGAGAAGCTGGAGCTGAAGGAGGAACCTAAAGAAGAACAGACAGCACTAACAGCAACAGCAGAGATGCCAAAAAAGTCCTCCAAGATCGCGAGCTTTATCCCTAAAGGAGGGAAGCTGAACAGTGCCAAGAAGGAGGCCTCTGGCCCTTCACACAGCGGAATACCAAAACCAGGAATGAAGAACACCGCAGGGAAATCCTCAAGTGCCCCTGCTCCTGCCAAGGAAGGCGAGAGGAGCCGGGGCGGCAAAGGCAGCTCGGGGCTGTCCCATCAGAAGTCCCAGCTGGACGGCCGCCACTCCAGCTCCTCCTCCAGCCTGGCTTCCTCCGAGGGCAGGGCCGCGGGGGCCCTGCAGGGCAGCGGCAGCGGCCAGGCCGCGCACGGGCCCGCGGTGGGCACGCACACCTCGGGCAGCCACACCGCCAGCGTGCAGCTACCTCAGCCCCAGCCCCAGCACAGCCACCCCAACACCGCCACCGTGGCGCCCTTCATGTACAGGTACGGCGCCATGGCCCTCGGGCACGCTTCTTCACAGGGGTTCCCGGGCTCCTCTGAACCTCAGAGAGAGGAGGAACAGTTCTCATCTCACCTGCTGTGCCCGTGTTTGTGCCACAGCACAATGCAGTGTGGGGACTGCTCGCCCACAGTGATGGGGTTTGGTTCCCTTGGCCTGTCAGGGCCAGGTGGGTGTGTGTGGGGGGACTGTGGGTGACAGTCACGAGGTTCTGGGCACTGTGAGCAGGTGAGTGCTGGGCAGATTCAGCTTAGATGTAATGTAGTGTTGTGCAATATAGTACTATATAGAGTGATACAGAGTAGTACATATAGTATTATAGAAATACAATAAATAGAATATATTTATATTTTTATATAAATATAATACTATATTTATAAAATAGTATTAGAAAGTATTTCTAATACTATATTACTCTATTATATAGAGTAATATAGTATAATAAAGTGATTAATTAACCTTCTGAAAGAGTGATTATTTAGCCTGCAGTGCAGGTGTGTGCAGGGTTGTATGCTTGGCAGATTCAGCTTAGCTATAATGTAATATAGTATAGAGTAATATAGTATAATAAAGTAATTAATTAGCCTTCTGAAAAAGTGATTAATTAGACTTCAGTATGGTGCAGTGCAGGTGTGTGCAGGCCTGAGTGCAGATTCAGTTTAGATGTAATGTTATAGAGTGTAATACGGTATAGAATAATATAGTATAATAAAATAATTAATTAGCCTTCTGATAAAGTGATTATTTAGCCTGCAGTGCAGGTGTGTGCAGGGTTGTGTGCTTGGCAGATTCAGCTTAGCTATAATGTACTAAAGTGTAATATGGTATAGAATAATAGAGTGTGATAAAGTAATTAATTAGCCTTCTGACGAGGTGGAGTCCTCCTCACCATCCCTCCTTGGTCAGGGCCCACAGCACAGTGGCACAGGACACATCCCTGGGGCTGCAGGCCTGGGGTGCCCAGGAGGGGCATTCTGGACCCTTCCAGGGGGTAGGAGCAGCAAGGGAAATGCCACATCATGGAGACCCTAGGGAAATGTCACATTGTGGAGACTCTGGGGAAATGTCACATCGTGGAGACTCTGGGGAAATGCCACATCATGGAGACTCTGGGGAAATGCCACATCATGGAGACTCTAGGGAAATGGTACATCATGGAGACCCTAGGGAAATGTCACATCGTGGAGACTCTGGGGAAATGGTACATCATGGAGACTCTGGGGAAATGCCACATCATGGAGACCCTAGGGAAATGGTACATCGTGGAG
>JAWWLW010000294.1:3084677-3102834 GCA_035041385.1 Myiothlypis coronata
AGTCCCTTTGCCGCCGCTTTCTCCTTCTTTGTCCCCGTGTGTGTTCTGAGCAGTCCCTTCGCCGCCGCTTCCTCGGGTTTCTCCTCCTTTGTCCCCGTGTGTGTTCTGAACAGTCCCTTCGCCTCGGGTTTCTCCTCCTTTGTCCCTCTGTGTGTTCTGAGCAGTCCCTTCGCCGCCGCTTCCTCGAGTGTCTTCTCTGTCCCCGTGTGTGTTCTGAACAGTCCCTTCGCCTCGGGTTTCTTCTCCTCTGTCCCCGTGTGTGTGTTCTGAGCAGTCCCTTCGCCGCTGCTTCCTCGGGTTTCTTCTCCTGGGAAGATGAGGAGTCTCAGGGAAAATATTATCTCATAATATATATATTATCTCACTTGCTTAATATTATATAATATTAAAATTTGTTTAATATTATATAATGATATTACCTATTATATTGGTCGATATATAATAATAATAGTATCTATAAAATTTCCTAAATATTACATAATAATATTATGTCATTTGCTTCTCCTGGGAAGGTGAAAAGCCTTAGAGAAAATAAAACGTCATAATATTTAATATTATCTCATTTGCTTAATATGATGTAATATTAAAATTCGCTTAATATTATGTAATAATATGATCTATTATATCTGTAGATAGAATTAATATATCTATATATATTATATAATATTATCTGTAAAATTTGCTTAATATTATAGAATAATATTCTCTCATTTGCTTCTCCTGGGAAGATGAGACGCCTTAGAGAAAATATTATCTCATAATATAATATTATCTCATTTGGTTAATATTATAGAATATAAAAATTTGCTGAATATTATATAGTAGTATTCTCTTATTTGCTTCTCCTGTGTTTGCTGCTTTGGATTGTGGTCTAGAGACCGTTTGCCAACAGGTGCATGTTTGATTGGTTCCATGTGAATTGTTTTCACTCAATGACCAGTCACCCCAATCACCATCAGCTGTGTTGGACTCTGAGGAGTCAGTCACGAGTATTTCATTATCATTCTTGTTAAGCCTTCTGTCTGTATCCTTTTCTTTTTCTTTAGTATAGTTTTAGTATAACATTCTTTAATATAAGTACATAAAATTAATCAGCCTTCTGAGAGCATGGAGTCAGATTCTCATCGCTCACCTTGTCCTGGGGATCTCAGCAAATTCATCAACTGTTTGTTCTGTTTATAGCCCTGTATTTCCGTGGTTATTTCAAGAAATGAAAGCCAACACCAAAGGTCTTCTACTCATTTAATGGACCTTTGGAGAGACAGCCCTTTATCACAGAGGGATTTGAACAAAATTCAGTTTTTTAAGCCCGTGTTCAGGAAGTGTCCCTAGACATGAAGATGTTCAGGCTTGTGCTGAAATGTTTTCAGAGCCGAGACGTGCAGAGGTTGCAGCGTTGGTTGGTGCCCAGGAGATGGAGGGAGTGAGTGAGGCACATTGTGGAGGGAGGGAGGCACATTGTGGAGGGAGGGAGGCACATTGTGGAGGGAGGGAGGCACATTGTGGAGGGAGTCAGGCACATTGTGGAGGGAGTCAGGCACATTCTGTACCTGCCTGACCTCTCCTGCTGCCTCACTTTGACAGGATGTTTGGCTGGAAGGGAATGAGTTTGTGTCTCTGTGCTGGGTAAAGTAGGAGTAGGAGCAAGAAAACGTTTAAAGAACAAGTCAGTGTGCAGAAATATGAAGTGATGGACAATTTTCAACAGGGTTTTACATCAGCATTTTATCTCTGCCTTGAGTGGAAAAAGCATTTGTTCTTTGCTCCAAAGTCAGTTTTCAATTCGTCTGCTTTCAGTTCCTACTATAAAAGTAATTTTTTCTTAGCTCAAGTACGTTAGCATTGGATTGATGTTAAAAATTATCTTAGAGATGAAATGGTTTGGTGTTTTGTTTGTTTTTCCTTGTTTGGTTTGGTGGGGGTTTTTTGTTTGTTTCCTTGTTTCTGTGGGGTTTGTTTTTGGGTTTTGTTGGTTGGTTGGTGGTTTGGTTTAGGTTTTTTTGTGACGGTCCTGTCTGACCATCTTGCATCTTTTGCTTTTTTGTAATTTTTTTTTTATTAGTGACATTTCTAGTGCTGTTTGCTTTTTTAAAAGACATCATGTCTCTTACTGGAATCCAGCTGCTGCTTTGTGATTAACTTAACCAGTTCAGTTACACCATCTGGGAGCCTCCATTAATTCTGCCTGTTATGAATATTTGGATATTTTCACACTTTTTGAGAGGTCAGACACCTTCTTTATATGCTTCATTAGGGAAAGCTTCATAGTAAAGTAGCTGATGCAAAAATCAGTGTGAAATTCTGTTTCAGATAAAACAGCAGTAGCTGTTGCTGCATTAATAATGCATCAAATCTCTAAAGCACCTTGTGTTTTCCTCATGTGCATCAACTTACACCTGGATTTTGTAATGTTTTTTGTAGGAACAGTTACTGCTTTTCCTCTGGACTATGAATTCTGTTTAAATTTGTGGCTGTAGGTTTGGTCTGGAAGCAAGGAAAGCACATTCTAAGTAGCAGTGTGGTTTTCATAAAACACCTTGAGTGGTAGCTGAGAATTTCCCCTGGCAGAACTGTGTGAGCTCAGAGTTCTGCTGCTCAGAGAGGAGCCCAGTCTTTGCAGACCTTTACTTCGTGTATAGAATTCAGATTCCAGGTTGAGGAAAAGGAAAGAAAGAGAAAAGCTGTCAAGTTTGTGAATGGTTTAGGCAGAGAAATCTGCACCTTTGCTCATCTCTGTGTGTCATTTCCTTTTCTGTGTCTGGTCATCCTGCAGGGCAGGAATTGGGAGTCTCCATAGTCTGAAAGTGCAAGAGTGGTGTTCAGATTCTGGGCAAGAAGATGGTTGTGCCAGTTGGTACCTCTGTCACCAGAGCAGTGAGTTACATACCCAGAGTGATTAACACAGCACAGGAGTCTCACACTCTGCCCTGCTCACCCCTGGCCTTCAGTGCTGGGGTGTCTTTAACTGAGTGTCTGACTCTTCTTTCCCCACCCGTTTTTAAAGGAGTGAGATAGTTTTCACTTTTTACTCATGTAGTAGCTACATACTGATAAATGAGATCTCAGTTTAAGGTTCTTAGGACAAGAAGTGCATACAAGTAAGTTTTTCTTTTCCACATCTTTTGCCTTTAGCTACAGGAGTCAGTTTCCCTAAATAGTGTGAGTTGATTTGTCAATTCCTGTAGCACTGCTGGAGTCAATGACTGATTTCTGGTTGGTGTTGTAGGTAAATCCATTGCTGGAAAGATGTAGCTCCATTTGCAGGCTTGGACAGGGTTTGGAGGGGCAGTTTGGGGTTCCTCCCCTTGCTGCACCCGTGGGCATTTGGAGGGAGCCTTGCTGCAGGCAGCCCCTCAAGCCTGGGCTTGGTCTGTGGAGGGTGATCATGTGAGAAGGGAATATTGCAGTATTGCATTGCAATAACAGCATTCCAGTATTAGTGGAGAAGAATAAAAGCCAAGGTTGTTGCCTTTGGTGACCCCTGGTGACACTGGGTTGCCATCTCCAGCGTGAGCAGATGTTGGGCAGCCTTTCCTGTCAGTTATGTTCCCCAGTGTGTGCTTCATTCAGACAGTCAGAAACAATAGGAGGGCATTGTGCTTTTGTGGGAGAGGAGTAAGGAACTGCTTAGAAATCAGAGAGGTTGCTTGTAAAGAGAGCATCCGTGTGACCTGCTGCAGAACACATCACCAAGATCAAGGTAGGGCAGACAGGCTCAGCATTTCCAGAAGCCCAGCCACACTCTGTGCAGAGCAGCACAAGAGGGTATTTAGAGCATGAATGGCTCTTTATTAGCTGGTGTGTGTTTCACTTTGTCATTTTTCAGAATTGCTGCAATCCCGGAGTCTGAAAACCTTGGATCTGTGTTTTCATTGGCAAACTGATAGGGAAGGAAGCCAAAATATTTGTTACAGCCAAAATAAATCCAATAGCCAAGAAAAACTAGTGTAGCCCTGTGATCCTGGTGCTTTCTCTGAAAGGCACTGGGTCATGGGAAGCTTCGTTTGGCCTCCCTTGCTGAGTCTGCTCAGGCAGGGCTCTGGCACACACCAGGATTGCTTTCCTAGGGTTGAGGAAGAGAACCTTTGCCAGAGGGACCGAGGACAGCTCTTAAACTAAGCAGTCTCCAGGGGTGGATCAAAGGTAAGGAGCTGGCTTTGTGCAGGTTCTAAACGTGAGCCAGTGCTGAAGCAGCAGCAGCAGGATGTGTGGGAGCTGGGCAGTGAGCCCCCAGCCCACCCTTTGCTGGCTGGTGAGCTGGAGGCTCAGAGCCCAGACCTGCCTCCCCTCTCTGCCCCAAGGATTGTCCCAGGTGCAGGATCTTAATTCTCATTTCTTTTTTGCATTTGTTCAGAAGGTTTTTGTCCACTTCAGTCTCCCTCTGGCTGCTAACATACACATTCCAGACCTTTTTTTTTGTCTCCTTACTCCCAGTTCTCTCTAATGAGATGTAGAGTTAATTTCCTTTATATCTCTTATTGGAATGCAGCAACAGTTGATCCAAAAAAAAAAGGCCTTTTATAATTATTTTCTTTTCATTTGATTAATCCTCTGTCCCTGTTCTCATCACCTGAAGTGTGCAGCTTTCTATGCAGAATTAACAGATTAGTGCTGGTCACAAGCTTTCTCAGGAAATGGCTTTGGGTCTGCAAACACACCTTTGTCAAAGTCATATTTTGCAGAAGCATGGCTGTTCCAGCTGTGTTCTAACAATGGTCGTGGCATTGTGCTGAAATTCTTCTTGCAGCCACCTCCTGTGTGTGCAGTGGTTATTGTTGGGGGATACATTTTAGTATTTTATTCATCTCCCCATATTTGATGATTTGGTGGTGACATATTCCCATCCCACATCTCTGTTTCCATAATCTCTGAATGTGTTTGCATGCACAATCCTCTTCTTGTTTATCCAACCTTGCTGCTCCCTGGGGATGGTGTTACGAGCCCTGGGAGCAGTTGGGTTTGGAGCATGCCTGAAGGATGCTGCCAGGGAGAGCAGGAGAACAGGCTGCTTTGGGCTGGGGCTCAGGCTCTGGCCCTGCTCAGGTCTCAGACTCATCCAGAAGCACTGTGCCCTTCCTGGACCACAGCCATCATTGGAGAAGAGCTCTGAAGCAGGCTTGCATTTAGGAGTTAGGTCTGTTGGGAGGCATCAAAGAGCTGAAGCTGAGGGCTGATTTCACTGAGCCTTGAAGTGTAGTTGCATTTGTAGGATTCTTGCAGCTGTCCCGTGCTTTTGTCATATTTCCAAGTCAGTCAGTGATGTGTTTTCTTTAGGTGTCAGGTCCCAGGTGGTGTAACAGCCTCCCCCGGGGCTGGGGGCTCACAGGAGGAGGAGGACTCTGCAGTTTGCTGCTAACAGAGTTTGTTGTTGGTAACAGCAAGGGAGGGAAGCCCTTCCTTGTGAGCAGGAGTGGCTCCTGCTCCAGGTAACTCGTGGCTGGCTGGGTATCAGGGGTGCCTGGTCTAATCCTGGTCTGGCTGAGAATTTGGGTGCCTGTGCCTTGTTCAGTGCTCTGTCTCTAGGCTTTTCTGACCTGTATCTTTCCATAGTTATTGCCACTGTATTTTTTCTGTGCACTTTGGGTTACAGTGTGTTAGTCATGTACTGGACTCTGCTCTTTAAATGATATGGTTTTGGTGATAAGCTTTCATCTAAATGCAGTGGGTGAGTGAAACTGCATGCCTTTTATGGCTCTAGCACTTCAACATGTCTAGGACTCATTAGGAGGTTTATGTTATTTTTCTTCTGTGTTTGAGCAGAGTGTTTATTTGAGCTGCCTTTCATCTTGCTAGGGCTGACTATTTCTACACTGTGATCTTTTCAGCATTGCAGAATAGTATCTATATATGGTAAAAGGATAATTAACACCAATAATGAAGGGGTCAAGCAAGCAAACTCAAAAGTTTGACTTTCATGAAAAGGAATAAGGAAACATTAACTTCTGACTTTATAGCAAACAAGGTTGCAGCTGAGTTTGGATTTAAAGTCAGAGATGACTTGGTGCTGCAAAAATGAAAAGAAAAAAATTGTGGCAGATGTTTAAAGATGGTATTCTTATTCCAAGAACTGTACTTGCAGTTCTTTGCAGGAGACAGGAGTACAATATTGCACAAGCATATTCAATATTATTAATTTTGTGTAGTGTTTTAAGTGTTCTTACATACTGCACTCGCTTCAGGAGTAGTTCTTGTGCCAGCTTCATCAATAGGACAGTGTTTATCATTTGTCTCCAGTGCTATTTCAGATCACATGCTCCCATAGAACCTTTCTTGCAGTGATTCAGCATAGGAAGCCAACACAGGCCTATGAGTTATAACCTCATACATCAGCCTGTTTTTTTCAGTATAATGGTGAAATACCCATGTTAGGTCATATGTAGTGTTAATCAAGACAGTGAATGCAACAGCTGTGGTGTTTTATTTTTGTTTACTTCTACACGCTGACCTGCTGTTAACAATTACCAAAATACCATTTAATAGCAGTTATCCCATTTTGGGCTTTTTTCTGTGAGAAACACTCAGCAGTGTTTGAGCTGCTGCCTCAGTGCCAGCAGACAGTTGTCATCTGAGTGAAGGGACAGCTGCTGAGGGACAAAGTGGGGTCCCACTGCGGGGCTGGCCAGTAGAGGGGTATGCAGCCATTCCCACTGTGTTGGTGTGGATTGTCTGCAGGGAATAATCCACAGGCTCTGGGCAGGTACCCTTGCTCTGCTGTAGACAATGCTGAGAGCCTCTAGGGAAGCTGCACCCCCTCCTTAGTCCTGTTGGGCCACAGAGATCAGGCACTTCCCAAGCACTGACCCAAGTCAGGCAGGAACAGTGATTGAAGAGACTTTGGGGATACAAACACAGGAAAAGCCCCTATGGTCTAATGCCAGTGTTACGTGAAAATCCAGATCAAACTGATAATAAACTGAGAAATTCACAGTTGTCATCACCCAGCTGCGGGGGTAGTGTTTCTTTTAAAGTCAGATTTAGGACATAGAGATGCAATAACAGGATGGGTTTGATCCCATCCAGCCTATTTCAGAAACAGCACTGGGGAACTCTCTGCTGTGGATTTTTAGCAAAGTCAGAGTTGTTGTTTGACACTCACAGCTCGTGAAGCCTCTTGGTCTGGTTTAACTGACTGTAATGAGGAGCCAGATGAAGGCGAGTGAAAATGGAGATGTAAAGGAAAGCATTAGGGATGATAACAGTGTTCCTGCTGCATCCGTGAGAGAACATTTCCTCCTGTCAAAGCCCATGTTGATACATGAAATAATTCCCTCAAGCTTTCTGTTCCAGTTTCAAGCTCTTGCATTGCTGGCAAGTCCTCTGCCCAGGAGACCCCTGGGCAGCTTTTCCCACTCCAGCCTGTAATCCCAAGCCCCAAGGTGAGGGCAGGAGCTCCTGGGCTCCCAGCCAGGCCCCATTTGGGCCGTGGTGCTGTTCTCCTGCTGGTGGATGGGGATTGTGGAGCTGCAGGATCCAGAGCAGCTCAGGGCAGGCTCACCTGCTCTGTCTGTGTGGCTGATTCACCTGCTGCTCCTTCTCTTCCTGATCCTTACAGAAAGAATGCTTTTCCTTGGCTGTTTGTTTTCAGACTTGGACTCTTCATGTTCATGCACTGGGGAGTGAAATGAGAGTGCATGAAGTGTGGAGCTGTGTGCCCATTGCAGTGAGTGTGCTGCTGGCTGGCTGCAGCTGGTGAGCAGGGAGTGCAGACAGAGCCAGGTGATTCACACCACTGCCTTTTGCTGATCCTTGCCATGACCCATTCCTGCTTCCTGTGTGCCTTTCAGGAAAGGGGAATAAATCACTTCAGCATCAGAAATACCCTAAAAATATTGCACTTGGAAGGGCTTGTTATGGCACTCAAAATTTGAGAGGCACAGAGAGGGTGGATTTGGCTAAAGAAAAGAGGAGTTTAAAGGTCCAGGTTGTCCAAACTAAATTACTTTATGCCTGTAGTGCAGGGCAAGGAGCCACTTTCTAATAAGAAAAAAATGTCACCTAGAAAGTGGGCTAGAAGTCCTCATTGTATGTTAGAAATGCATAATACTGCTCTTGTTTAACCTGAGTCTTTTCATATTGACAGAAGTTTGGTTGGGTTTTTTCCCCCTGGTGATGAAGAGCAAAGCTATAGTGATGAGTATTCGTACATTAATTCCTGGAAAGATCTGAAAATCCTTTTAACCAAACTCATCACTGTTTCACTGTCCATTTATTAAATATTAATATCTTGAGCTTCATTGAAGGCAGGCATTCCTCTCTGGCTGTTGGTACCATTCATAAAGCATCTGTGAGATTAAATTTTTTGTACAAATGACCTATCTCTATAAAAGTCAGAGTCTGGATGCCATGCTTTTCCCTAGATAATATATTCAAACTTTTTCTTTTTTTGGAGCAGGTAAAAGAATACTTCAAGTCCTGTTGGTTTTTCACTGAATGTGCTTGCAGAATTCTTAGCAGTCATGAAGCTAGCAAGGCTTGTAGTGTAAATTTTGTAATGGTTTTTAATATGAAAAGTTAGATAAATTACACTTGGGCCTAGTACAGTTGTTTGAACTGCAGTGTGTCATTGTAGAGGAGAGGCCAATATTCTTGGGTTCCACATTGTGTGGATGTGATGGGACAATAAATTCCAATAACTCTGAGTACTGTTACAGTTATATACAGGATAATATTTCCTTGGTCTTGTTTCCCACTGAGTCAAACATTGAAAGACTTTTTTGTTAAGAAAATGTGCCCTCATTATGTTCTTCTTTCCCATAAAGCAAAACTCTGCAGCAATAATAATGCATTCGTAAGGGTCAGATAGTTTCTAAAAGCCAAGACAGGTGAAGTTTGAAGGGATGGAGAGGAAGGAAAGGAACGCAATGGCTGGATGTTTGTGGCACCAGGAGCTTTGAATCTCCTCTGTGCTATGCAATGGATAATTACACGGGTTTTTTCCATTTATTTTAAAGGTGTTTATCTCGCCAGCCTTCAGAGGTTGGTGCCTTTCCCTCTTCCTTCACCTTGCTGTTGCACGCAGGACGTGAGGCATCGCTGCTTTTGGCATCTTCTCCGAATTAAACATTCCTGGGTAGAGGATTTTGTGTGCAACAAAAACAAGATATAAAGCTTTGAAACTGTGATTGCACAAGCCTGTTTCAAAATACACAAGTGTATCCTGTGTTGTTCTGGCACGTAGGAAACTTGTCTTATTGGTATGGGGTGAAAATCGTTGTTTATGGCTGTGCTTTTTCACAATGGTCTGGTTGTCAGAGGTTGCAGCCATGCAGCTTGCACTGGCTCATGTGAGATTTATCAGTGCTTGAACCAGTTGCAGTTTGAGCTGCTGCAGTGTTCCTCTCATCCTTGAGCTTGCTGGGCTCTTGTGTAGAAGATGGAGTGCTCTGGTTCTGGTGAAAAGGCCCTGGTTTCAGCACAGCTGACTCTTAAAGAGAACTGCATTAATTTCCACATGTTCTGAGTGATGGGTGTGAAAAGCAGTCCACTTCAGCTGGAACAGATCTTTTCTTGTCAAAGGACCAAGGTGCCAGGAGTCTGACAGCCAAGGCAGAAGCTGTGTTTTCCAGCACACCTGCACAGAGTGCTCACACAGAAACTTGTTTGGTGTGCAGGCAGGTGGCTGCAGTGAACCAATCAGTGCATGTACATGAGATGTGTTTGCAAAATACCCCTTGCATGTTTGTGTGACACTATGGTCTGAAGCCATTTTTCTCTTCTTCCCCTTTATTTTAGTAGCTTAAGGAAAAAACATATTTTTCCATGATAAAATATTTATAAACTGGGAAACACAAGTTAGAATGCCAAACCTCAGGCAAATTCTGCCTGCTACAGTGCAGCTGTGCTTTTTCCAGTCTTTGTTTATGGGTTGGGAGAATCCCCACGGATTTGCTGGCTGGGGAATAGTCCTGTGTCTGACTTGATGGGCTTGGCAGCCTCTTTGTTGGACTCCACAGAGACTCCTGGGTTGCTGCTGGGATGACTCTGTTCAGATTTTTGCACTGAACTGCAGTGCTAATTGGCAGATTGGACAAGGCTTCCCATTTTTATAAATGTAGGAATCAGCTTTGGGTTGGTGAAGCACATGTGCACAGTGAGGTCTTTCCAGCAGAGACCCTGCTGCTGCCTGCAGCTCAGAGCATCAGAGCATCTCTTCTGTCCTGCTGTGGGTGAGGCTGTTCCCTGTCAGAGAGAGCTGTGTGCTGTTCTGAGCCAGAGGAGGGTGTCCTGAGTATGTGGATATTGTTCTGTGGTCTGCTGTCAGTTTGCTAAGGGTGCCAGAGGGATTGAGGAGCTGCAGTGCTGTCAGCTCCTGTCTCTGTGGAATGGTGCTTGTCCAGCAGGCTGCTGGAAGCAGTGACCCTGCTGCCAGGGTGGTTGGAGCTGTTTCAGTCCCAGGGGTGTGAAAATCTCACTGTGTGCTCACCCAGCTGCCAGTGCTGCTCACCTACACCTGCCTGAGCTGATGAACTGATGGTGGCAACACAGGGCTGGCTCCGTGCCACCTCTGTGCAATTTAACATTCATTTTTCATTTGTCTAAACCAGAAGGTAAGAAATGTGCTATCTTAGCAATTTCTGAGGTGTCATATGTACACCTGGCACTTACCAATGCCTAAGAAGGCTGCAAAAAACTTTTCATCCATGGTGATTTCTGTAAGTTCTGGAATACTTTAGGTTTATTGTTCATTGACAAAATCTAGGGATTAAGTCAATGTGATTTTTTGCGCATAACTTGTAAAAGTTTTGGAAGTTTTGAAAGTTTTGTTGTGTTTTAGCCCATGCAGAAAAATTCTGGGTGGCACAAACCATGTATATTTTGGGCAAGAAGGGATCATTAATGATAGCACTCACAAATACTAGATTACTTCCATATAGGTATCCTTAATGAAAGTTAGGTTTTCTTTGTTGCTGTCTTATTGCAGGGGTTGTTGTCTCCTTATTGCAAAAATTTCACACCTTCTTGGTGTTTCTCATGGGCAGCTCCTCAGAGCACTGACTCTTTCTTCTTCACAAAGCAGACAAGTGACTCCAGTTCCCTTCTCAACACCAGCCCACTCTTTTATAGCATCTTCTTCTCTTTGGGTACAGCTGTGCCTAGTTCCAGATCTTTGATAATTGGCCCCCAGCAACTCCTTCGGGGTAAGATTGCTTTCTACCCTATCTTTATTTTCTTACATTCTATCCCCCTACATTCCTTTAAGTATCCTTCATCACATTTGTGTTGGCATTCAAGCCTTGGTGATGGGAGAAGCGTGCAAGGTGAAACAGCGAGCCCAGCAGAGAACTCTGACATAACCAGGACCGGCGTTCTGCCTGCTTGTAATTGCGCGTGACTCACACACGGGGAAAGCGCAGCGCGGGTGCTGTGGTGGTTGGTGTGGTTTGTGCCATGGTGGTTGGTGTGGTTTGTGCCATGGTTGGTGTGGTTTGTGCCATGGTTGGTGTGTGTGGTTCCTGCCGTGGCACTGACAGGGTGTTCTTTCCCAGGTACCTGACGGACGGCGGGCTGGCGCTGTACCCGCGGCGGCTGGCGCGGCTGCCCGACGGCGCGGCCACGGTGCGCGAGACGCTGCAGCGCGGCGCGGGCCTGCGCCTCGGCGACGCCGACAGGTAGGGAACTGTTGAACTCCTGTTTTAGTGTTTGAAATGGAAAGGACAGAGTTCTCTTCCCATATCCATTGGTTCTCCTCCAGTTCCAGTGATTCAGTGTGACCAGTCAAGGCCAAATGTCGAGAATTAGAGGACTGGAAATCCATAATTCCTGGGAGTGCAGTCACAAATGAGCCCAGTGAAATACTCTATTAATGTTCATATAAATGGGTTGAATGCTGTTGCTTTTAACGAGGTCAGCGCGTGGCTGCTGCTTTCCCTTCCAAAGCCTGATCAGTGTTACTGCTGATGCACTGAGTGACCTGCGTCCTTTTCCTTCCATCAGGGGCCTCTAAGTATAAAAAATGACTTTTGAGGTGCACGCTCAAACCAATTTTTGAATTGAGAGGTTTTTTTCATTTTGCTATCTCTGAGTCATTCCCAGGACATGACTGACCTTGATATTACTGATACTTTATTCACTGTGATGCATATATTACTAAGGAAACACAAGTGGAGGAGAACCTAGCCTTGTTTTCTAAGCAAACTAAATCTAAATCTGCCAAGATTTAGAACTAAATCTGCTTTGGTGTCCTTGTGATATTAGCAAAGAGCAGGATGTCAGATGTAAACAAAAGAACTAAAACCTCTCAGAGAATCCCAGCTCAGTTTGAATTACAGGTCAGCATATGCTTGCCAGTTGTAAAATATGCCTGCATTTTTGCAGGAGCCCATATCTGTTTCTGAAATGTGCAGCCTGAAACCCAGCCAGCCCTCAGTGCTGGGCCTGTGGGTGAGGGTGTTGGCCCCTTGAGATGCAGCTGGAGAGGAATCAGGTGTCCTCTGCTGCTGCTGTGGCTTCTGAGCCAGTATTGCCACAGGAGCAAAAGCACTTGTTTGAAATTCAGCACTGTCTGAGATAAAGTAGATTGTTGTTTAAGGAACAGCTTTTCTGGAGGCTCAGTGGTAGGAGCCAGTTCCTGTCATTGGTTCCTTCCCTCATCCAGTATTTTCTGTGCTTGAAGCACTTCTGCTTTGCTGAACTCCTTTCCTGAGGATGCCCCACACCAGGCACCAGTTGGGAGCATTGACAAGAGGGATTATTTGTGTGTTTAAATGTATTCCACACCAAGCACCAGTTGGGAGCATTGACAAGAGGGATTATTTGTGTGTTTACATGTATTCCACACCAGGCACCAGTTGGGAGCATTTCACAGGAGGGATTATTTGTGTGTTTACATGTATTACACCCAGAATGGGGCTGAAGTGCAATCCCTGGGTTGTCATTTGTTTGAGCTTTGAAAACCATCCTTTCAGAGGGGGACAGACTTTACACACAGTGAACACTCTGCATGGCAGAAGAATTACCCTTGTTCCCAGAGCTGGTGATACTATGATGTGTTGCTTTGATTTAGTCTTTTCTGTTTAGAATATAACACCTTCTGCAGGAGATGAGGGGTTTCTGACAGTGGGGCAGTGATTTACAAAGAGCTCCTCTTTGCTTGCTGGGTGACCATGATGTGCAATTTAAACACAAAATTAATCTCAGTTCAAGGTGTTTTCTGGGTGAAAATGGGCATCAGGAAAAGGAGTTGAATAAAACTGTGCAGTATCTGATTATTTTTTTCCTTCATTCTGTGAGGCAGTGAGCAGGGGTGCTGAGTTGCTTTATTGGTACATGCAGAAAACATAGTAAGATTCAATTTAACTTGTTGAAAGCAGATGTTAATTGAATGCATGGGAGAGCAAGTGTGAGAGACTGTGAACCTGTGAGCATGAGGGTTAATCATTAAAAAGTTATCAGAGGAATTTTTGCAATATGCTGGCTCCTTTAGTTTCTTTTGCTCTTAGTTGTAGAAGTTTAGTTGTGAGGCTTTTCCTCATTGGCTCTGGGAAGGTAAAGCACAAACCTTACATTTTCCCCTGCAGCAGGGAAATCCAAACAAGGGCATTGAATTTGCTGCTTGATGGCAAGGTTAAAGGAATCATTGCACAGCACAGCTGAGCTTACCTTCTGACTTCAGGATAATTTCAGTTACCTAGAACAAAGGCACTTTAAATGTAAAAAGGCATTAAAATACCTTTTTATTTAGTTTGTGATTGTTTTTTAATTTAGTTTGGGATTATTTTTTTTCGAGGTTGGAAATAGATATCCTGCTGTACTGTCTGTTGTGTATATGGACACGGTGTGCCCACATGTATATTCCATCTGGTTATTTAAGTTGATTTCACATTGTCAGACACAGCTGCTCCATCTGAGACTAAATCTGGCCCTTGCCTTCATGTCTATAACTTGAATTTGTGGTATGTGTGGGTAAGTTAGATCTGAATTAGTGTTTCTGGAGTTGCTTACCTGTTGAGCTGTTGTTTAGAGGAGGTCATTCAGCCTGGATTTGTCACAAAGGTGAGGCTGGGACAGGAGACTGTGAGTGTGAGCTTGCCCAGAGTGACTGTAATGCTGCTGGGAGTGTCTGTGTGAGCTTTGAGAAATGGGCAGTGCTTAAAGACCTGCTGCTGAGCAGGATGGCCCTGGGCTGCCTCCCTTGTGCACTTCTCTCTGAGGCTGCATTCCAGGCTCTGCACAGAGCCAGAGGAGGCTTTTCCCAGCTCCTGCCTGGGTGCCTTGTCAGGAGTGGATTGTGCTGTCCTGGTGCCTGCAGCAGCTGCAGCCTGGATGGGCTGGAGGTGCAGCAGTGAACAGTGCTGGGCTTGCTGCTCACAGGTGTGGCTGTGTCCTGATCACACCTGATGGATGCAGCTCAGGTGACACAGTGGGACAGTGCTGGGCTTGCTGCTCACAGGTGTGTCTGTGTCCTGGTCACACCTGATGGATGCAGCTCAGGTAACACAGTGGGACAGTGCTGGGCTTGCTGCTCACAGGTGTGGCTGTGTCCTGGTCACACCTGATGGATGCAGCTCAGCTGACACAGTGAACAGTGCTGGGCTTGCTGTTCACAGGTGTGTCTGTGTCCTGATCACACCTGATGGATGCAGCTCAGGTAACACAAGTCCACATTGACATCAACTCCTGGGCAGATCTGGGGCTGAAGCTGCACCCTGGCAGTCAGCATTTTAGGATTTCCTTTGAATAATCCCAGGGGAGACTGTGGGCCCTGGGCTGGAGATGGACAGGAAAGAAGAATTGGAAGTGAAGCAGAAACCAAGCAGAAAGCCAGAGGACATTCCATGCACAGCACACATACTTGGCTATCAATAAGAATGCCATTAAGTGCAGTACAAATGGTAAAAATTATGGCTTTCAAAAATAGCTGGAGAGTAGTATTTTGCTGCTATTTTGAATTTTATAAAAACAGATTACAGTTATTCATGTGCCTTGGCTCAGGTAGTAGACAGTATTTCACATTTGTGGAGCAAACCCCTTTGTCTGGCGTGTGTTTAAATTCACTAATTGCAGTTTAATTTCTTGAATCCTGCTGCAGTGATGAGATTACTAAAAGATGGGCTAGTTCTTGGTGGTGGAGGGAGATTGCTGGATTGCCTTCACAACCAAGGGGATTTGGATCACACTTCAGAAGGGCTGAAAAGCAAGCTGAAGCAAGTCATCAAGTTGGGGGAAATATTGGCCTGTTTTGAAAAGTGGGGAGAGAAGAGGTCACTGCTTTTTGGAGGAGGCAGATTCCACTGAAAGCAGAATTAGTGTCATGGTGCTGATGGATATTGCTTAAGAAGTTTGCATCAAATTTCCTTTAAGCTGCACCAAATTTCCTTTTTTTTTTTTTGTTATGTGTTAATTTATTGTAGACAACGGAAATAAGGAAAATAAGGAAATTTTTGTTAAGATATCCTTTATGTAGTTTCATGGTAGGATAAGACAGCTCAAAGTCCTGACTGTGGTTTCAGTTTCTCTTCTGAATTGAGACAGTGAAGCTGAAGTTAAATGAAAGTGTAGCAGAGCTCCTGCATCACTCCCCATCTCATCATTGCTGGATTCTGCTGCTCTAACAGTGCCACCACAATACATAAGAAAGGGGCAAACCAGAGAAAATGGTTGTGGAGTAGATATCTATGGACACATGGACTGGATAGTCCCCATCTGGCATTGTTAGAACACGACTGAGTTGTATCTTAGCTTCAGGTGGAGCCCATGGCTGTAGTAATAAGCAGAAATGGATGCTCCTGCCTTGCAGTGGCACTGGAACTGCCCTGCTGTCCCTGCCCTGCTGTGCCTGCCCTGCTGTCCCTGCCCTGCTGTCCCTGCCCTGCTGTCCCTGCCCTGCAGGGCTCTCTCAGGTCCTGGCAGTGTGGAGATTCCTGGGAAGGGTTGCAGGGGGTCCCCCTGGTGGGCTTGCAGGATAGGATGTGGGTTTGCAGGATAGGATGTGGGTTTGCAGGATAGGGTGTGGGTTTTTGCAGGGGAGGATGTCCCTTCTGCCCGGAGCAGGGCTCCCCTCATCCCCTGAGGGCCCTGCACGCCTCAGAGGTGCAGCTGAGGGAGCTGTGCCCCACATTTCCCCTGTGCTGGGGCTCCCGTGCCATCGTTCACAGCTCCTCACTCAGAACATCCTGGCAGCTGCACTGGCACTGAGCTGCTACAATTGAGATAAATGACAGGCTCCACTTTGCCCATTCCTTTTCCCTACTGGGACAGTGGAACACCCCTGTGTAAGGATCCTGTGCACTAAATAAGCCTAATTTCCTAAAAAGAACTTCAACTCTCTTACGTGTTGTTAGGATAATATGGATAAAAGTGGTTTTGAGCATTCCTTCTCACTGTGTGTGCTGTGGGGCCCTGCAGTTTGTGTGTGTGTGCCCATGTAGAGCTGCCTGACAGCACAGGCACAGGACTGCTGAAATGATTCATGCCCTGCAGGTCATCTGCCCTCTTGGACCATCTGTTTGCATTTTATCACTAAACTAGAAAAATGTGCTATTGCTTCTGAATATGCCAATTGTGCCTTGGTACCTGTAGATACCCATCTCTCTGTCTTTGAAAGATCCCAGTTTATCTTGAAAGCTGACTCTCAGAAGCTGGGGAAATTCACATTGCCAAGATTCTTTGAAGTTTATGACCCTGGGATCTGTGATTAGCATCACAGTACCATATACTTGTATTTTCCAAGCAATCTTTTCACAACCTGCAATCCAAAGTGGTTTTAGATTCCATAAAGTAATTGCAAAGTTAAGCAACAACTAGCAGTTCAGAACAAAGGTGTAGTAGCTGTACCTGGAGGCTGAAATGAGCATTGCCAGAAGGAAGCAAAGGCCACTCTGCATCCAAACGTGCCAAGGTCAGTCAGGGGAAGCAGTGTCTGACAGATCTGTCCAGTGGGCTAAGAGATGACAAACTTCTTGTAAAGTGTTCTTCAGGTCTAGAAGCAAATATTTTCAATGCATAACACAAGCTTTGTGTGAGTTTGTTCAGTAGACACAGCAGCAATGTTTTTCCTTTTTACTCTTTTTTGGGGGGATGTACACGGGGTACACTGGGTGAAGTATTCTGGGCAGTACTTCTGTAGGATTTGGTAGTGTGTAATTCTGTTCAGAGGGGCATAGTGGAACAGAAACAGGTTTGAAAGTGTCGGTTGTTTCTTAGGCTTGGTCTAATTTTACTCATTGCGTGATGGCAGCTAAGAGTGTGATTCCAACAAGCAGCTTAGTGAGGCTGGAAGCTGTTGGAAGGCGAGAGCGGTTTGAGGAGGGGATGAGTTAGGGAAGTAGATAATTTTTCAGCTGAGATTGTGTTTGTGTAGAAAATTCTATCCAGGCTCCAAAATTCCGCATCATGTAGCAATAGCAGATGTAGGATTGACCTGTGGGAGCTGGCTGCTGAAGCAGTTTTATGCCTCCAAGTTAAGTGACTTTTTGTAAAATTAGAATTGGTTTTATTTGGGGACAGTTCCTTCTTTGTGTATTCATGGCCACAAAAAAAGAGCAGATTTTACTGCAGTATGGAGCTGGGTGCATTCAAGAAGCCAAGAATTACCCTGTTCTTGTCCTGCTCAGGTATTCAGCTATTCTCTAATAGCTCCACAGGCTGATGAGGCACTGAGAGCAGTTCTCTGCCTTTTTCAAGAATTCTTCCTTTGAGAAGGTGCCACTTCTCAGAATTCACCACTCGGTACCAAAACCAACCAGACAAAACACCCTGCAGCTGCAAGCTCTCCCTCCAAAGGCATTTGGTTGGGCAATCTTCACGTGCTTGGTTATCACTCCAGTTCTAATCCTCTGCAGAACTGCCTGTTTTGATTAGATGCAAACAGATGTGAGAGATAGTCTGGACCCAGGCTTTGGGAGCTGCATTTCTTGGTGAAACGTCCCCCTGGTGCCATGCCCCTTGCCTTGGGAGCTGTGGTTCTCACTCTGCCTTCCTTTATGTTTTAAGGCATATTTACACCTCTCCTGTAGCATCTGAGTGCAGCGTTCAGGCCAGAGCTGCTGGTCCCCACAGAGCTGGAGGCAGGTGGGACCTGCCCTCAAGGGAGCAGCTCGTGCTGCTGAGCCCAGCTTTTCTCTGTGCCCATGCAAACTCATGGTGCTGAGCCAGGCTTTTCTCTGTGCCCATGCAAACTCATGGTGCTAAGCCAGGCTTTTCTCTGTGCCCATGCAAA
>JAWWLW010000294.1:3102934-3116628 GCA_035041385.1 Myiothlypis coronata
TTTCTCTGTGCCCATGCAAACTCATGGTGCTAAGCCTGGCTTTTCTCTGTGCCCATGCAAACTCATGGTGCTAAGCCAGGCTTTTCTCTGTGCCCATGCAAACTGATGGTGCTGAGCCAGGCTGTTCTCTGTGCCCATGCAGACAGTTGGTGCTTCCCTGGAAGGCTGCACAGGTGAGGGGACCTTGCCTTTTGCAGAACTGTTGGTGCTGATTCTATGTAAACAGGGAGCACTGCCTGATTTCAGCAGTTGCAGTGGAATAATTCCTATCTAGGGATGGCAAGCCCACAGTCCTGCACCCCTGGAACCAGGTTTTCCTGGAGAAAGCTTCCTGTCACACACCTGCACTCCAGGTACCTGAGTGTTGCCTTGGTGTCGGTGCTGATTTGGAGGCTCCTCTCAAACCCTCCATTTCTGGTTCCCCTGCCAGAGATCAGCACTGTCTTTTCTGTCCTGTGAAGTGGCTTTCAAAACACTTGAGACATGTGGGAAGTGAAGGTTGTATTGCAGGGGTAAACAGGACTGTAGCTACACAGAGCATTTTGGGCTGTGCCAGGGTCTCTGTGCTCTGCATGACAAAGCAAAGAATGTGCAGTGCTTGCTGACACAGAGCAGACTTTGCTCTTTGGTGTTCCATGTCAAATGGCAAGAGAGTCAACACAGTCTCACAGCTGACCTGCACCAGTAACCTCTGAGGTTGGGATTTGGAGATGGAATAGATAAAAGTGAGAGCAGACAGCTGTCAGCCTCCCACAGCACAATCCCAGTTTGGGGCTGTTTGAGGAGCGTGGAAGCTCATTGTGCCTGTGAAGCAAATTTCTAGACTGGTGATTTTTTCCAAATATTGTGTTTATTGCTAAATATTGCATTGCTGAAAAACCTAAACATTTGCCTTTTGATCTTAGTTTGTCTCTCTTTGTTGTCCATAGTTGTAAATTTCAGTATTTATTTGTTTTTCGTCCTGGTATACAGCTGTGTGTTGTCCTGTGATTATAACAATAGTTTATTAGCATTTGCTTCCATGGTAATAGAAATATTCATGTTAATAGCCAGGATCTAAGCTTCCTTTTTAGCAGGTGAACGTTTCCTGTAATGGTATGGTTTAGAAAATTATATCAGAATTCTGAGTCCAAAAGATTCATATGTTTGCCTTTATGCATGCTCTCCCGAGCTTTGCTGGAGTTTGTTTTCTTTCTTTCTCTTTTCTTTCTCTTTTCTTTCTCTTTTCTTTCTCTTTTCTTTCTCTTTTCTTTCTCTTTTCTTTCTCTCCTCTCTCTCTCTTCTCTCTCTCCTCTCTCTCCTCTCTCTCTCCTCTCTCTCTTCTCTCTCTCTCTTCTCTCTCTCTCTCTCTCTCTCTCCTCTCTCTCTCTTCTCTCTTTCTCTCTCTCTTCTCTCACTCTTCTCTCTCTCTTCTCTCTCTCTCTTCCTTCCATCCATCTGCCATTTATTCCCATTTTTGTCCCCTCCAGTGAAGAGATTTCAAACACTGCAGGTGGGGTGAAGGGTCTCCATCAGTGAGACCCCTCCAAGGAATTCAGAATATCTGGATGCTTTGATCCATTGCATTTACATGGTAATGAGACTCCTAAATTGGACAGTTAAATGTCTGAAGCTGCATGGTACTACTACACTGGTATATCCAATAAATATCCACATCTGCAGCATGGCAGAGGAAGCTCTAAAGTATCTACAACTTTAGGCTCATATTTGAAATTCTCTATATTTTGCATTTATGTCCTTCAGCTGTCCTGAATGGCAGCTCCTATGTTTTCAGAAGGTAATGAAGTAAGCAGGGGGTGCTTTGGGCTTATAGATACCAAAGAAAGGAGGAGCATCCCTGACCTGGCCCTTGTGGAGGCAGAAGATGCTTTCAGCTAAAATGAAGGTTCCTTCCCTGTTTCCATGGCTTTTCACAAAGAGGTGCCCTCCCTTTCTTTCTGCCACAGGCCTTGTGTGGCACTTCCAGCTGGGCTTTCAAAGAGCAGGGGATGTCCCATTCCCATGGATGTGCACAGAGAGGACAGTGTATGGGCCATGTGGAATGGATGTGTGCCCAGTGGAAGGGCATTAAAACAGTGTATGGGCCATGTGGAATGGATGTGTGCCCAGTGGAAGGGCATTAAAGCAGTGTATGGGCCATGTGGAATGGATGTGTGCCCAGTGGAAGGGAATTCCCTCTGTGCAGCAGCTGTGCTGCATTTCACCAGCTGGGGAGTGCAGGGACAGGGACAGGAGCCTGTAGCTGTTGATTTGCTGCCCCAGGATTCTTGGAGCTGCTGCTTCCATCACATCATTCCTTGGTGTCAGGATCATTTCCTTGGTGTCCAGCTATGGGGGTCCATACTCATCTGTAGATCCTGTCCTGTTCCTCTCCATTCCTCAGCTTCCTCACCACTCAGGGATTTTTCAGCAGTGTGGTAAGGGGACTTTGTGACCTTTGTATGGCAGCTGATAAGATTCACCCACACAACAAGCAGCCACTCTGCTCCTGACCTTTCTGCACTGAGCTCCAACATCCTGAGACAAACTGCTGAGTGCTACATGGGGCTTAAAAACACTCTGCTATTGCATAAACAGGCATTAAGGCTTCCACATGGTGTTCTTCTGGTGCTGAAGTATGTGCAGTTAAATACACATTTGGCCAGGATAAATAATTGCACAGTCCATGGTGGAAACACTTGGAGTGACATTGTGCTGCTACAGCAGTATTAGGAGAAGGTGTGTGATTTGTTTTTATTAGTCAAAGATTTTTTTAAAGTATATTCTTACTATAAATAAAGCATCTAATTTTATTAGAAGGGGTTGCTGCAATTTGAGGCCGATGAATTGGCCCTGAGTGGCACTGGCACGTGTGACCCTGTGTGCAGGGTGGCACAGGAGCCTCAGTGACCCTGCCTTTGCCAAGGCTGTGTGGGATGGTCAATAAGTAGCCAGGGGATAAATGCTGAACATTGGAGGTCTGGTGAGTGCCTGAGCAAAGTCCAGGAGCTGAGCTCAGCTCTTTTTGACAATATGTTGGTTTTTTTGTCGTTCCTCAACGTACCGAGGCTCAGCTCAGCAGCTGCTGTGGAGTCACCATGTGCTCTCATCAGCCCCAAGTAATATTTTAATCTTTTTACTCTAATTTTAACTTTAAAGTTTATCTTTGCTGATTATGTTGTTAGTTTAAGTTAATTTTCAGATATATCAACTAATTCATTCATTGTGGTTTGGGGGAAATGAGCAAACCACCTTGAGTGTTCAAAAGGGTTTCATTCCCTCTTTCATGTTCACTGTCGAGGGTGATTTATTCTTGTTATGAAACTTGCAGCTAGAAATACTCTTCATAACATGACTTAATGCCTTAAACATTTCTTTGAAACCCTTCATGTTATTTGATACCCTCTGATATGCACACGCATAGTTTCAGGTTTCGTTTGCATTTTTATGCAAAGACTTAATTTTTGTTTTCTGGGACATCTGAAACACAATATTGCATTTGCAGAACTGAAACTGTTTTGGATGCAGAAGGAATGAATAGAATATTATCAGGAAATGGCTGGGGATGTATTTATAGGCAACTGTGTATCTCTGTGGAAAAAGATGGGAGGGGAAGGAGCAGGAAAAATCACCAGCCTGAGCCTGCAGGAAAGAAATCTGAGTGTACTGTGGCAGGCCAAGTTCACAGAGGCTACATTCACACAGGAAAGCCTTAAATTCCACTTGACCTCTGTTTTGGGACTGTGTGTGTCCTCTGGCTACTCCTGGGGAGAGAATTGATTCATTTGTGCTTTGAGAGCATTTCTGGAGCAAAGGAGTCCTGAGAGGGATCAGGTGGTAGAAAGAAATCTGCATTTACACATTTCTAACGTCCTGAGTGTGCACACAAAGGAAGGACAGAAATTTTCTGAAATCAAGACTGATTTCAAACTGAAGTCAGTCTGTGGGTTTTGTGCTCTTATTTCTGTTGAAATTCTTTGTTGGCTTCTAAGAAAGCCACTGAGTCATTTCTTTGTTAATAGAGGCAAAAAGCCCAAGTGCCATATGGCAGCAAGGAGTTGTGTGTTATTCCTTTAGGTCTGAGTGTGCTGGTGGCTGGACCACCAACACCAGAGGGCCAAATCAGGGGTGTCCTCCACACTGTGACCTAAAAGGTTTGGTCCCTTTGTGCTGGTACTTGTGACCAGTTCTTGGTTTTAGTGACATCCTCATTTCTCATACCATGTTTGTATGGGCTGACTTCACATCAGTGTAGGGAGCTAAGCATGTGCCTGATAAAATCCCTTTTCTATGAGTCACACCATGTTTCCCTCTCTCCACCAGCACCATTCTGGTCATTCTTTTCTGTGAGTTTGATCCCCTCTGTGCCACCAGTTTGCTCTCCCTTGCAGCCATCCATCTCTTTCCAAGCAGTGCCTTGTGATTCCAGCACATCTCACCTGGATCCTCAGCAAACCACTGCAGCCCAGCTTGGCCCATGAAATGTGTTTGAACCCTTGAGTTGTTCCCCACCTTGGGTACATTCTTCTCTTATTTTTTGACATTGGGCTCTGATTTCACCTCCAGGTTTTAACATCCTTAGTATGAGGGGTCTGCAATGTATCTTGATGTGGTTGAAATTATTATGGCAATGTCTATGTTATCAAATCATTTAGGAACAAGGGATTATTTTAGAAATTAAAAAATGAGAGCCAAAGGTAGCTTATGACTTGGCTAAGCAGGACAGAGTGAGATCATGGCAGGAGAATGAAACTTTCTGTGGACATTTTCAGGAACAGCAGTGAACTGTAGCTGTAACTTCAGTAGAATGGGTTCAGGGCAGACAGGAAGAACAGGGTGATGAGAAGAAAAGCCTCTATGGACTTACTATCTTAAAACTCATCTCTGAGAACTCTGTTCCTTGTTTCTTTAAAAATCTGTTTGAACCAAAGCACAACCACACATTAGAGGGAAAGTGGAGGGAATAGCCAAGAAGGGGTTTTCCAGATGAATCCTTGTTTATTTCTTAATTAATCTCAAAGGCAAGGAGTTTCTTCATTTTCTTAGGTGTGCCTGTTAAAATGGTAAATAGGAGTGTGTGCATGAATGCCATTAGTAATCTGGTTTTTAACTGGGGGAGGGCAGGATACACCTACTGACTTTTGTCCTTTCATCCTGCCTTCCCTTGTGCAGTTCCGTTCACTGAAGTCCCCACAGAAGCAGATCCCATGACCACTCCCTCATTGCAGAGGAGTTCCTGAAGCAGAGCTGTGTTTGTCAGTCCTGGTTGAGGTCTCTGATAGCACAGGGAGCCACCGTTTGACAGCTCAGCCTTAACCAGATGGCCACACTGAAATAGGACAGAGGAACGAGAGGCTGGTTTGGGATTATTTCAGTATTGTACATGGCTAAAACAGAAAATAAGGGCTTGGGTTTTGTTGTTGTTTTTTCCCTGCAGAGTCGTGGTGCAGTGATTGGGGTCACAGTGTACAGAGTTTAGCTGAGGTCAGCTCTGTGCCTGGCTGGAGCAAGGATCTCTGCTTTGGCTTCCTGTGTTAGGGTTGTTTCTGTAAGAATATTTCTCGCTGTCTCTCCTGCCAAATTATTTGCTGGAAATAATATCAACATAAGATGCTGAAAGGTGTTGATTGGCCTCTTGACTATCGTGGAGCTATCAGAACAGGAAGTGGGACGGAAAGAATTCAGGTTGAAGGCCTTGAACTCCCACATCTCCCCAGCTACTTTAACTGTGAAAATTAACAGGGGTCCAAGGGAGTTGTCTTAGTGTTGTGAAGCCACATTTGTTCATAAACCAACAGGATATTTAATAAAAATTCCAAATTTCTCTAAAGCAGAGATGTTTGCTCTAGCTGTAGCAGAGCTGCAGTTGGAGAGCTTTAGCTAAAAGCTTGCTGAGCCAGAGATAGTGTGACAGTGCCCTAAAGCCTCTTCTTAACAAAATGCATTTCTGACAGGACTCCAGTCACTTCTGGCCATTGCTGGTCCCTTCTCAGCTGTGTTTGTGCCACCCCTGTGGTGGAGAGGTGTCTGTGATCCAGGCAGGCTGAGAGGGAGCAGAGGGGGCTCCAGGGAGGGCTGGGGTCCCTGAGTGCCCAGAGGGGCTGCAGGGAGGAGCTGAGCAGGGCAGTGGTCTCCCCCTGCCAGGCTGGGCTCCCAGGGGGTGTTTGCTGGGAGTTCTTTGCTGTGAGGCTGCTGAGGCCCTGTCGCTGTTCATCCCTGCAGGTGTTGGGGCCGGGCTGGATGGGCCCATGGCAGCCTGGGCTGCTGCAGGGTGGCCCTGCCCTGGCACTGGGGGTGAATGGGGTGATTTTCAAGGCCCTTTGAACACAAAGAGTTGTGATCCTGTGCTGGTTCCCTGAGTTACAGCCATTTATCACTGTGGAGCAGGGAACCACTCCAGCAGGCCCAGCATTCAGCTCCACACTTTCCATCTAAATTGGTTTGCACTTTCCTTTTCTATTTTCCTGTTACTCTTCACATTCTTGGCTTCCCTTTTCATGTCTTACCCTCTCTGGTTTTCCAGGGCCCTCCAGAACCAAATAAATACTTTGTATTGCAGGACAGGGTTTCTCAGGAAAGATCAGTAGAACTCAATAGAGGAATCTCAGGGATGATCAGTACAACTCAATAGAGGAATCTCAGGAAAGATCAGTACAACTCAATAGAGGAATCTCAGGAAAGATCAGTACAACTCAATGGAGGAATCTCAGGAAAGATCAGTACAACTCAATGGAGGAATCTCAGGGAAGATCAGTACAACTCAATAGAGGAATCTCAGGAAAGATCAGTACAACTCAATGGAGGAATCTCAGGGATGATCAGTACAACTCAATACAGAAATCATGTCTTATTTTCTAATGATTCTCAGGAATTGTTTTGTTTTTCACCAAGACCGAAGTCAGCCTTAGGTTGGCATGCAGCTTGGAAAATTTCAGGCCAAACATGTCAGTTTTGGCAAAGTGATAAATAAGTGAACTCATTCCCCCTGCTAATTAGTTCATCTCTGTAACACAGCCATCTCTGAAGCAGTGGGTGTAGCCTCTGAGAGCACAAACAGGGCTGGGAAGGCATTACTGGGCCAGGAACAGCTTTTGCAGTTTTTGCTCTCCCAGAAATGCTGGGGAAGGTTGAGGGGTCCTGCAGAGACCCTGGGAATTCAGTGGGGTAGGGAGGCAGGGGTGGCAGCAGTGACCTAAAGCTCTCAGCAGGCACAGCTGATGAAATGATCTAGCAAGCAGGCCTTGCTCACCTGCTGAAAAACAGTAAAATTGTGTTTTCCTGTTGTATTTTACTTTTACTGTTCTATCTTTATGGTTTACTGTTCTATTTCATGGCTGGGACGATTAAAAGGTTAAATTCTTCTGAAGTGGGATAGGAGGAGTAGGCATGATACTGGGAAAGGTTTATGGCTTTGCACGGTTGAGCTTTTTGTTTTCTCACATTTTATTCCTAAAAAAAAAAAAAAAGGCTAGAGAAAGAAGGCCTGGGTGCTGCTTTAAACTTGTTATCAGTTGGGAACGAGATAGTGTGGGTGAAGGGTGCTTTGGGCAGCAGTTCAGCTCAGATGCTCCGGGGTAATTGAGCACTGAGGGCTCCCAGCCCTGGAGAAAGGCGAGGGAGGGAGGGAGGGAGGATCCCTGATTGCTGTGCTGGTCATCAGCAGGGGACAGCAGGATGGGGAAACGAGGGAGGAAAAGGGGGTGCCAAAGAGAGAAAAGGTGGTGCCAAAGAGAGAAAAGAAAGAAAAGGTGGTGCCAAAGAAATAAAAGGTGGTGCCAAAGAAATAAAGAAAGAAAAGGTGGTGCCAAAGAAATAAAGAAAGAAAAGGTGGTGCCAAAGAGAGAAAAGAAAGAAAAGGTGGTGCCGTTGGGACTGAGGAGTCAGACCCCAGCAGAGGTGCATCTCAGTAAATAATAAGCACTTGTTATGCTAATAGTCAGCATTTCCAATGACATGATTTGCATACAGATCACATGCATGTCAATTATGCTGTGCACACAGCCAGTCGTGCACGTCTTAGGTCTTGTCTTGGGCATTTTCATGTGTAAAATGATGCAGCATGGAAATTTTCATGGAATATGGCAACGTTTTCACGTGCAAATAAAGAGCTGATAGAATAAAGAACAGACAGGCCTGAGATAAGCAGGAATACCAGGGGCAATTGTGGGACAAGCCCAGGATTAGTGTCACTTCTGGCTCTGACAGCATCTGTCCTTGCACCTGATTGTGAAGAAAATGAAATGAAACAAAAGGTTGCCTGATAATGCCATGAGGCAGGATAATAATTAACCCCTTGTTGGTTAATTGCTAGGTGCGTGCTTGTGAACATTGCTGCACCTTTTCCTAGAGCACAGAATTTGGTAGTTCTGTCTGAGCTGGGAGATGAGGGAGTCCAACAGGTGTGCCCTGGCTCTGTGGAGAGGTGGGGGAATGTGGGCACAGTGACTCCCTGGAAAATTGCTGATGGGGTTATATGGCATTCAGATAAAATATTTCACTAGTTCATAAGGTATATGAGGGAAATATTTACCTGTTAGGAAACTGTTACAACAAAATAGAAAAGTTCATTACCCAGTTCATTTGTTCATTTTCCAGGTATCAGAAAACGATGTCAGGCACCAGATAATCTGGGCCCTGCAGGGCACGGGCATTTGGAATTAGCTGTGTTTCTGTTCCCTGTCCATGCAGTAGCTCTCCATTGGAATTAGCTGTGTTTCTGTTCCCTGTCCATGCAGTAGCTCTCCATGGCGATATTCAGTCAGTATTGCCGTCAGATTTTCCCTGTCCTTCTGCAGTCTAAAGGTGTGTTGTGTTATGTTCTGGTCAGCAGGAGCAGGGGTTCACTGTTGTGCTGCTGTTTGCAGAAGGAGTTTTCTCTGTGTTTAGGTTGTGTTATGTTCTGGTCAGCAGGAGCAGGGGTTCACTGCTGTGCTGCTGTTTGCAGAAGGAGTTTTCTCTGTGTAAGTCACCTCTGAGCAGTGGAGCTGGTGCAGTAGGTAAGAAGTTGGTTGACCTTTTGCTGAAGGAAAAGCCAGCCTGCCAGTCTGCCAGCTGGATTTGTCTCCTGTCCAGCCCCTGTGGAGCTCCTGCAGTGCAGCTGAGCTCAAGCACCATTCTCAGGTGATTTTCAGGTACAATTGATTTTGTTAGGGCTTAGCCAGGCCAGAAGTTCGCCTGGGCAAGTTGTGTGCACCACAGATGGTTTTGAAATAAGGAGTTTTGTGGAGAACACACAGTTGTGTTTCTAAATATTTAAATATTTTAATAATCATCTGCAATTTTTAAATATTAGTTTAAATTTAGTGCCTTCTCGTTTATGCTTGGGCTTTTTTGCTGCTTAATTAAGAATTTCTATTTTGTTTCTAGAGCAGTGAGTCCATAAGAGTTGTCAGCATTTTAAACAGTACCTGAGAGCTAGGAGAAACTTTTGTTTAAAAGTATGGACTGGTTAGAACTGCTGTCTTGTAGGTAAGTGGTTTGAGTCAGTTAATTTTGTTTTAGGAATATTATAAATCTAAAAAACACTTAGTTTACATAACATAGATAACAGTGGCAGGGAGGGGAAATGTCCAAAATTCTGTATTTCATTAAGAGTCTTCTGTGAATTTGGAAATGGCAAGTTAGTCTATTTGATGGACAGAAACAATAAAAATAAAAAGCCCCAACAGTTCACATGAAAAAGCACATCCAAAAGAGTGGAAATACTTTGCAAGGTAACCTGAGAAGGAGTGATGCTTTTTGGCTCAGATACAGTCTTTGGAACATCCTAGTGAGGATGGGTGGAGTAGATTCTTTTGTTTTATAAGAAAAAACAAAAATGGACTCTCAAAACTAAAGGAAAATAGTTTTTTGTTCAAGTTGAGAGTTTGTGTCTCTGTTCTTTGCAGATTGTGCAGTTGAAGTGTTTGTGTGGTTGGAATGTTTATAGACTCAGTCAGTCAGAGGATTTGCAAACACTCCAGTGATGCTAGCTCGATGTGGTGGTGGTGTTTTCATGAGAATAAATGAGTTTTCTGGTGGGATGTGCAAGGTTAAAAACATCCCCAGCAGCAGTGCACAACTGTAAATTCAGACAGCTCTAATGAGGGAAGGCTGCAGCAGTTAAGGTGGGTGAACTGCTGATCATAACTGAACAGACACACACAGATACAGCAGTGCTTTTCCAGCAGGTGCCCTGCCCTGGTTAACGACTGCTGCTGATGTCACAGCAATGATTTTAGTGTTTTACTGGGTGGGAAGGTTAAATCAAGTTTTTAGGGCTTCTCAAAACCATCCTACAACCCCTTGGAGAGCTGTTGTTCAGTCAGAGATGTCTGATTCTGTAGCTGTCCCCCTTGGCATGTCCTTGTTGGGCCTGAGTGCATCCCCTGACCCAGAGCCCTGTACCTGCTGGCCACAGCAGAGCCTGCAGTTCAGATTCCCTCTTTGTGAGCTGCTCTCTCCCTCCCTGCTCCTGGGTGATGGTCTGTACAGCTTCATTCAGATCTGCTTCTGTCCCCCACTGTATTGCTTGGTGACACAGACGAGATGGTAAAAAGCTCAGAAAACAAACTGCAAATGAAATATGGACATCTGTCAGAGATTCACCCCAAAGCAGGTTTTTTCAGAGTCCTGAGAAGAAGAATTCATGCCAGCTGCACAGTGTTTGTAATTCCATTTGGTAGGGGTCAAACTTAAAGCCTTAATGGTTGCAGGAGGCAGTTAAATCCTAGAACCTTGTAGCAGTTCCTGTTACTCTGTTCAGCAGTCTAGATTGGAAGAATTACATTTTTTTCCTTGGTGAGTGGCATGTGTGTTAAAATCATGCTTGACAGTGTTATGTTCTTTGGAAAGAGCGCTGATTTTTATAGTTTGGAGAGGGAGAAAACTGCATTTAAAACAGTGGTAATGATGCATCATTCTTGTGTCTCACCACATCAACTGCACTTTAAGATCAGATTTTTTTGGTCCATTTTGTATTGTCTGCTCTTACTAATGGGCTATTTGTCTTATATAATTTTAGTTGGGTTTATTTGTTATATCTGGAAATATTAGTATAGAAATCATAGGTGCAAAAGCAAATACATGTGTATACAGTTAATATGTTGGTAATACTTGTCACTCAAGGAGTTTGAGACTTGGTCATGGGTTTAAATATAGAAACATTTTGAATCATCCAAGTATAAGCCCAGGATTCAGCGTTCATTTGGAATTCCTCTCAGATAAGAATATGCAAGCTAAATTGCTGTTCAGCATCCCCATTTTTATTGGATTTTCTCCAGTTCCTTGCCTTTTTTTCTCTTTAGGAAGTGGCCATTTCACAGTGTTTTTCACTCTGCTGTGCTTATTCATCTGAAGTGGGCATAGTGAAAAGTTTGCCTCACAACTCTGTCAACACAAGTGCTCTGTGGAGGCTACTGGCATTTCTTAAACAATCTTTGAAGTCCATGTTAAAATGTTATAAAGCCATTTTTAGTCGTACATCACACACACACAGAAGTAGTCTTCTCTTCTCCACCATTTTTCTAGGTAGTTGCATGGAGTTCTAGCCCTGTAGTATCATGTGTAAGAGTTGTAATGGTGCAGCAGTGATGCTGTAATCCTGCTTTTATTTTCTCATGCAGATAATCAATGAAAGTACTCTAAAAAGGTGTATTTTTGTTCCATGTGCTCTGCTTCAAAGGCTGGAAGTGTGTTAAAAGCATGTTTGAGTCTGTTCAGAATGTTTTGTGTTACAAATGTTGGGGTTTTTATTTTATTTAAGTAATCTTAATGTCCTTTAGGAGGAAAGAAATGGAAAACAAATGTTAAAGAATTGCAGTAGAGATTATTTGAAGACGTTGGTGTACCCGGTGGTGATGGAGTCTCTTGCAGGCCAGGTGTGGCAGGTGCTCGTGCCCCACATGACCCAGCAGGTTCCAAAGGCTCTGCAGTGGGATGTCACCACAGCCTGTGCTGCTTGTGTCGCTTTTATCATCATTCCAGTTATCAAATGCAAACATTTTATAAGGTTCTAACTGACAAATCTCAGCTACTGAATAACAGAACCAAAAAGGATTGGATGTATTGCAATAAACCCACCATTTCCAGGCATTTTGGTGCTCTCCAAGGGAGTATTTGAAACGCAGCTGCCTTGACCCAGAATGCAAAGCTGCAATTGTGGGTTTGGGCCTTTGGAAACAAACTGGACGAGGCGTTTCTGTGATCGGGTTTTGTTCTGCTGCGGGCAGATGTTGTGGTTCCCTTGTGCCCAGGACCAAGGCTGTGCCCGAGGTTCGTGGGAATAGCTCAGGGCTGGAGGTGCAGGGGTTTCATGGCATTCAGCTTTGGGACACTCTGCAGCCTTTGCTGAGCAGCTGTTCCTTAGGTAAATCAATACTCTGGGGTCTCTTTACTTCTCCCCAACTTTAACTGCCATAAAAGAGCTCATGTAAAGCTGTTCCCAGCTTATCTCACCCCCTTGCTATGTGAAACCTCTAACACAAACCCCTTTGTGCACTGCAGCCATAACACACTAATCTTCTGAGCTTCCTGACCCATGAACCCGCGATTATTGCTGCATGTAAAACTCATCTGGAGGTACCCTCTGCATTTAGCCCTGTGGGAATTGCATTGCAAGATCCCTCCTGGGCAGTGCAAGGACTGCCGGGGAAGGGAGGGACAGTGGGGCTGCAGATGGGTGTCAGTGCAGTGCTGTTCCTTAATATTGACAGTTTGGCTTTCTTTGGAGCTGCTGAGCTGGCCATTCAACAGATGCAGTGTCCTGATTTTTTTTACCCCTACATGACAATTTCAGATTTGATTTTTTTTTTAATTGAGTGTTTCTGGCTATTCTTACTTGCCATGAGCAGTGGGTCAGTCCCTAATTTCCTGTACAAGTGCATGGGTGGATAACTGAGAAACATCACTTGTGAAGGAAGGACAGGAAGGGTGTCAGGGATGAATAGAAAGCTTTACTGGTGCAGTTGTGATTCTTTTAAGTACCTGTCATATCTGAGCATTATGTCTGCTCACTGCTCAGCAGTTAAAATAAAGAATGAGAAGCAGTTTGCAGGGTTCTTTGATAAAGGGTAGCAGTTAAAATGCACCAGAGGCAGAAAAGGAGAAATAACATTCCATGAGGACCTTCTCCCTCCTTCTTTATGGGCAGTGCATAGCTTTGTTTTTAAAAAGCCATGTGATTGTTGTCTAATCTTCAGCAAAGGTAGTGACATCAGCAGCTTTGCATTGGTGCATCACAAAGGGGCTGGGTTGGCTGCACTCTGAGCTGCAGATGAACCAAAAAAGCACAAGAGTCGTGTTCCTACCTTTTCTTAATCATCAGACTAACATAATATAGATAATCATCCGGCTGAAAAAAAAATCTAAACATTTTTTAAATTAAGTGAACAGGCCTTTATAATTTTGAACCACAAACGTTTGTGTTAAATGATGCTTTTCCCAAGCCATTTTTATTATTAGCATTGTTCAAAATTGCAAGTTGTCACATCACCAGCCTCTAAATTACCCGTCCTCTGCGTTGCCATAGTTACACAGTAGCCACTAAAATACAGGCTCCGGTGTAAAAAGGCAAGCTCAGACTGAGACTCATTTATTTGAAGGTTTTGGCAGCAGAGTATCTCCACAAAGTCTTTGTTTTATAACCTTTGAATTCTTGCATTTTAACTCTTTGAACCAACGTTACAGTGTTGTGCTGAAAGGTGTGTTTTATTTAAGACAGGGGTACTCAAGCTGAG
>JAWWLW010000294.1:3116728-3141341 GCA_035041385.1 Myiothlypis coronata
GTTTTATTTAAGACAGGGGTACTCAATCTGAGTTAATAAATATATCATGGTGTAGTTGACGTCTCACTTCCTGCTTTTCTTTTTGGTTTTGGGCTGAATGATCCACGATTTTCTTGAGGTGAGGCTAAGGCAACAGCATCGTGTCCTGCCCATTTTCTCCATCCTAGAGGAGGCTTCCCACCTCCTTTCCAGAGCAGGATCCCTTGCTGGTGATCTCGCTGGCAACAGAGATCCTGGCACTCCTCAGCTCTGTGATTTCCCATATTAGAAAAAAAAAAATCCCACATGTTCATCAGAATGCAGAGGTCTTGGTAGAATCCTGTTAGAAAATATTTATATTAGACTAAAATTAGAATTTTGAATGTTAACCACCAGATTTTTTTTTGTCAAGGTCGTATTTCTAAATAGCCATCTCTATTCTGTTTGAAATAAGGGGAAGTAATAAGCCCCCTCTTACTCTACAGTGCTAAATATAGAAGAGTCAGATTAATATTACATATCTTGTCTCAGTTTCTTAAGTTCTTAACTGGAGATACCAGTGGATAAATTGCTATTTTCTTTACCATTCCTATTGAAAATGTTTTTCTATACCAGCACCCCCTCTCCACCCCACATTAAAAAAAAAAAAAAATTAAAAAAAATTTACCAGTATTCCAAATCTTTTGTATTAAACATTTTAGGCATGTCTGGTGCTGTATTCACAATACTTGCTCCAGCAGTCCCGTTGTTGAGCCCCTCTGTAGAAGCAGTGGGGAGATGCTGCGTTTGGGGGTGCCGTGTTTGAGCCGGGATCAGCGGTGCCCCCGGCCCCTGGCGGGCACGGCTGCCCACCCTGCCCGCCGCCGGGCTCTGCCTCGCTGGGCCGGGCGCGGGTCCTGCCCGGCGGAACCCTGCCCGGCCCTGCCATCGGCCCTGACCTCTGGCTCCTCCGGCACTGCACAGGTTAACTCTGTGGAGGGATCAGGTTTCTTTGCCGGGGAAGTTTCTGATGATCACCTTCCAGCCGGGTTTTACTCTGCGGTGTCTCTCGGAGCTGCTGGCTCCTGTGGAGGTCTCCATTGGAAAACAACCTCGCTCCAACTCTTTTTGTTTCCCAAGTCTGTTCCTAGATAGTCAAGTTACAGGCTGGTTTATTGAAGGGGGGCATTGGATGGTAGCCTAATGAAGGTATCAACCTGCAAAATAAATCTGAGCCCCTTTCCTGGAATTCTTCATGGGCAACAAGGTGGAGAAGTGCTTTGGCTGGGGAATATTGCAAGGTAAGAGATTTTCTGCACTTTGGACACACGGGAGTGAGTGTGTTACACCTTGGAGTACGGAGGTTTGGTTTTGCAGATGCTGGTGGCGGTGGGAACACGTTAGATGGTAGATAAATCTGAGCAGCTTTCTCCCTGCACTGTTTCTTTTCAGTCTCTGTGTGCTGCATGAAATCAATACATTTGTAACAGATTGCAAATATTTGAATAACATCCTAGAAAATTTCCTCTGTGAGGACTGACAGCTATTGCTGTGTTTGCTTTTTCTGCCTTAATTTTGTGATTCTCTGAGGTTTATTGATACTCAAAGGTTGCAATCTAGCTGGCTATCTTTCCACTGGTGTTTCAGGTATTTAGCCTCAGAAAACTATGGGGCTTTGTTATATTTTAGCATTCTAAGTCCGGTTTCTGTGCAAAGGAGGAGCCTCTGTGGGAATGAGCTCACCCCACAAGGAAACAAAGGCATGTGTGAGTGTTTGAGGCCAGATCCCAGCCCAGAGTGCACTTGCTTTTTAGTACAACATAATATCCAGTTCTTATTCTCACTCCTGTGCAGATTTCTGGTCGCTTCCTCCTTTGTCTGAGTAAGGTTGTAAGATCTCTTTCCTTTTTGTAGTTCCTTCTAAATAAGCCTAATTTTAAAGCTCACATGAACCACGAGTTACTATCCAGAATGTTGCAGTTCTGCTAGGACAAAAAACTTCTTTCAGGGTCGGTAGTAGCTGACACCTTCCCAGCAGCAAAGAATAAGACATTTGGCTTGATTATCTGTCTGTTTGTTTTGTAAATCACTGGTGGGATAACAACTGTTGTTTTTCAGTGGTTTGGTTTCCTGAGTGATAGTGCTGTGCCCTGTGATCAAATTAACACGTTTTTATTGCCAAGTTCAGCGTTTATTTTAAGGCGTATTTCAGCAGGCTGTCAGTGCCTGCAGAAAGACAATTTCTGTTGTTTTTCTCCTTTTTTCCTGATGGGACAACCGTGTGCATTACCTTTGTCTCCATGTGCTCAGCTGCAGCTGATGCTGCTGTGAGGCAGGGCAGTTCTCATGTGTGAAATCACGGGTGCTGTGCACAGGTTTTGGCCTTGATCAATTTATGTAGAGGTTTTTGTAGAAGAGCAGGGAAAAGAGGAATTGATTTGAGGTTTGGTGCATGCATATGTCTTGTCTTCAGTTTGTACCTGTGTGTTTGTTGCTTGGGGTTACAGTCTGCAGAGCTGAGGGATTTGGTGTCGGTGGTGGAGTTAGAGTGTGAGGATGGATTAGAAGAAGATGGACGGGAAGGAGCCACGTTCTGCCTGCCGGCTGCAGCTTCGGCTCTGGGTGTTCAGTGTCCAGCTCTGCCTGGCTGAGCATGTCCGGTGGTCCCACCTGGCAGCTTGTTCTGGGGCTGTGGGCGGCTGAGTGACCCCGATCAGCCCCGTGAGCCTTTCAAAGGCACACTCAGCCGCAGGGAATTTAAATGCATCTTGCATACCTTTGTTTCCATGCTGCCCTTCCCATGTTTTTGTTAAATCATTCCCGTAAGAATTTAGCTGATCTATTCTTTTTCTTCTCGGTGTTTAACCGTGTTTTTATTATGTTTTGGCACCTCTGCCAGGTGCCAGTAAGTGCTGGTGAGCTGCTGAGCTCTCACCGGCTCAGCCCAGTGTTGGAGGAGCTTGAGGTGGGTGTCAGAAGCTGTCACTGTATTCAGAGGGTGCTTCCCCCTTCTTTAAGTCTTAAATTGTCTCTTTGTACGAGGAGGTGATGTGATCCAGAGCATCTGCTTTTGGGGGAGCAGTAAGTAAATAGTAAGAAAAAAGGAATTGGTAAGAAAGCTGCACAACCAAGTCATTGGTTTTCCCAGCTCTCCATCCCCTGGGCAGGCCACCTTCTCTGCCTGCTTTTGGGGCAGATGTAAGTCAGTAGTAAGAAGAAAGTACTGATGAGTAAGGCAGGGTAAGAAACCTCTGCCTGCCTGGGGTGAGGAGGTGCTGGGGGACCTGCTGAGAGGGAGCTGCAGGCCGATTGCAGTGCAGGCCGATGGCAGTGTGACCGACACCCAGGGGCTTCTTCCCCATCCCCTCAGACACCCATGGCCTCCTCCCTGTCCCCTCAGACACCCAGGGGCCTCCTCCCCGTCCCCTCGGACACCCATGACCTCCTCCCCGTCCCCTCAGACACCCATGGCCTCCTCCCCGTCCCCTCAGACACCCATGGCCTCCTCCCCAATCCCCTCAGACACCCATGGCCTCCTCCCCATCCCCTCAGACACCCAGGGGCCTCCTCCCCGTCCCCTCAGACACCCAGGGGCCTCCTCCCCATCCCCTCAAACACCCATGGCCTCCTCCCCATCCCCTCATCCCCTCGCCCCAGGGTCTGCCAGGAGCTGGGGCCCTCCATCCCTGGATCCACAGTGCTCTGGGCTTGACCTCGCCTCTGGGTTTGTTCTGTCCATTGCTGTCCTGTGCACACTTCGCAGGGATATCTTTTCTGGAAGGCGCCCGAGGCTTTGTATGTAAGCAAGGATTTCTGACTTTGATTAGAAGACTTTTCTCAGCACTTGTTACTGTCATGGAAACAAAAGCAGAACAAACAAAGCGCGTTTTTTTTAACGTGATGACTGAGATTTAACGCTGACCTTATTGTGATATGAAGACCCTGATTTTGTTTCCAGCTTTCTCTGGAGTCACCCTGGTCACACAGGCATGAGCAGGGATGAGCATCACTCCCATGGCTTCCAGAGCAGGGAGGTGTAGAGCCGCTCTGTAAACAGCTGCAAAAACAAAATAATTATCAGACACAATAGTAGCTGGGAAAATACGGTTTATAGGTTGTAAATCAGGAAAAAGGGGCTGGCAGGCAGCTGGTTGGAGTTTTGTGCAGTAAATTGTGCAGACTCGGCTGGGAGTTGTTCCAGCTCCTGGGCCGCATGCAGGGCCTGCTGTTCTCCCCTTGCCCGAGGCCGTGCAGGTCCCAGAGGAGCCCTGGTTGTGAAGAGTGGCCGGAGGAACGAGTTCCTCCAGTCGGGCATTCTGCACCTGAATAGGGCTGTGCTGGCTGCTGACCCAGCCAGCCATGGAGCAGAGGTGCAGGTGGAGAGGGGACCATGGAATTTCAGATGTGATGAGTTTCACTGGAAAGTCAAATCAGCTCATGAAATGTAGGGTGTTCTAACTCCTTGACATCAGGGGGATTTTTAGGAGGTCCTCTGTGTGTGTCTGCGTGCTCAGCTGTGTTCAAGTTTGTCAGTGGCTTGGTCAAATTCCTGGTTAGATTTTAAGGGACAAAATAAAATCCAGTGTTATTTTTATCAGGTTATTAGCACTGATCTAAGAAGATTAAATGAAAAGAGCATTTGCAGTTTTTTAGCTTCTCCAAATCTCTTCTTACCCGAATTTTTCAACACTGAATAATTTTGTTCTGTGAGTTATTCCCTTTACAAATAGGTATTTTAAATGTAAATCCTGAAACCTTATCTTGGATGAATTCTAAACAGAGCTTGACAGAGAGCTGCAGTTCAGCTTGCTGGCAGGAACCCCGATAGTCACTAAACATGAAAATGTCTGAGTAGCTCACAGCACACTTCCAGCACTTAACTCTGCACCAAAAAAATGTCTTTTAAAGGATTCGATTCTGCTCCAGAAAGAACAACTGCAACTGCTCTGTGTTCTTTTTTCCTGGTTTGCTTTTCTTGGTCTGACTTTCCTGAGTGTTCCAAGCTAACAGTCCTGTCCCTGGGCTCCTCTTTTGGTAAGAAACAAAGTGGTTTATGTTAAAATACCTACAGTGAGATGTAAGAAGAGAGGAATTGGAGACATGGGGGAGGTGGGTGATTAATAGCAGTGTAAAACACATTAATGAAATTAACTCCTCTTGAGGTAGATTTCCATCCATTCTTCTGCAAATGGTTATGTTTCAGTTTCAGAGCAGTTTGAAAGGAAAACTGTGCAAGGGTCTGTGTTTGCTTTCTGGGTTTCTGGCCCAGTTCTCTACTGTAGGAAATCCCAGGAGAAAGCAGTGGAAGCTGTGGTATTTACTGTCTCATGTTATAGCACATTTGATTTTTCCTTTTAAATCCTTGAAGATGATGTGAAGTTTCAATCATTTTGTACCTTGATCTTTGTTGTTGTTGTTGTTGACCTATCAACTCATAAATAGTTAAATTTTTAAATAGAAGAGGATAATTGCCATGTTTCCACTTGAAATATTGTAGAGCCCCAAGGCCCTTTCTTGGACCAAATGTATTTTTCAGCAGCTCATTGTAATTTTGGTTTTGAGTGAAGATCCAACAAAATTAAAATTAAAATCCACACCCATCTGTAGAGAAAGGTGCATTTTCAGCCTTCAGCAATAGCTTTATTTCGAAGGATTGTAATGACTCCATTTCTGCACTGAGAGGGGCATCACAGAGCATCACAGAAGGACTTTGCTGCTGTCCAGGTTGACAGAGGAGAGCCAGTTGTGAGGATGGTGATGATGCAAGGTGGAAGAGTGCTGATAGACTGTGGAAAAGTACAGGAGTGAGCCTGCCAGCTGTGCAGAGCTGCTGCAAGGGCAGCCTGGGGCTGTGCCCTGGGGCTGCCCTGGCGCTGTGCAGTGGCAGGGCTGGGCAGGGGGAGCCTCAGGGAGCTGCCATGGACAGCACGAGGCAGAGGCCTGGCAGGCTTTGAGGGGGTGCTTCTATCATTTTCATATATAATACACCTTTAAGATTTTTTTTTTTTAATTTACAATTTTCAGTAATCAAAGTAAAGTTTCAGGTGATTGACCAAATATAAGAAAGGAAAACCCAAACATTTCAGCTTAAGGTTATGGTTGAGTAGACTTCTGCTGACATCAGAAAGTTTGAATTGCACCAGCCAAATTACCAAGATGCTATCTGGGCCCTGGGAGCCAAGAACACCATAATTAGGGCTGTTAGATGGCCCATTCTGCTTCCTCCCTTGTGACTTTAACCATGAAGGCACCGGCTGCAGGTAAAAATGAACTGATTTACAGGAGGGCTTGGGGTGCTTTGCAGAGCAGCTGAAGCAAAAGCCCGAGTTTGTGGCTGTTGCTGTCCCTGGGGAGCCTGGAGCAGTGTGTGGGTTCCCTGCATTGCTCTGTAGGGGCTGTGCTGGGTGCTCATCAGGTGGCTTGCGTTGGCATGGACTTTACAGAGTTCACTGAATTCTGCCATCCCTCTCTAGTGCTGTTTCATCAGTCATTGTTTATGTAGGTTTACAAAATTATTTTCAGTTTCTTAAGGTGTTTTCATGTTTTCTTACATGCTGTTGTTTTTTCTAGCCAGAGACTGAGCTGAAGTGATATTTGTTAAATAAAGCTTTCTGGGTTTAGGCAGATGTGTGGCTTTACACATCCTGCCTTGTCAGAACAGCTTGGGCACCAGTGCTGTGCTGCTCAGCTTGTGGCACCCAGAATCTATCCAGACACCTCTTCAGACCTCAGAACAGCTAATCTTTTTTAAATTTACTGACAGATTAAGCTGGAAAATGCAGAGTTGGAATAGTTCATGGTTTCCAGCAGAACATAAAGGACCTAAAGCCCAGGGTACACAGGAGGGGAAGCCACAACCATCAATGTATTCAGGTGCATGCTTCCACCTTTGTCCTCAGGCACATGTCCCAGTTCAGAAGGGCACTCAGATATTTTCATGCCTTAGATTGCCCAACTGGAGCCAACAGGACTGGCTGATGGCAGAAAACCTGCTCGTGATTAACATTAAATGCATTCTTTAGGTGCTGATTAACTGGGGCCTGTGGCAGTTTAAGAATTGTGAGTGCTCAAAAATGAAATGTTTCAGTTCCTATACATTGAAGATGGGACTAGGAGTCAGAGAAAAATTATTGAATTTAATGGGATTTTTTCTGCCCACTGCCATATCTCCATAAGAAGGAAACGAAACTATTAAACACAGAAAGCATTGGCATTGATGATATTATTGCTGTTATGATTGTTATTTTTTATAGCTTCAGAAATAGAAAGTAAATTTGTTGCTACACAGAACTCTGGAAAGCGAGAAGCTTATTTTTTTATTCAGTGATTTTATTAACTGTTTTAGTACCTAATTTGTAGACTTACCTAGGAATTGTAAATGCTTCTATGTGGTAGGTTTGGAAAGAGAAATAAATATCAGTTATAGGACCTGTTTTCAGAACTGAAATTTAGAAGTAATATGGCTTTCAGTATTTTGCCTTGTGATATTTAATTGCCTACTCTAAATTTAAAAGCGCTTCAAAAAAAAATCTTTCAATCCTTTTCCAGATTTGCAATTCCCCCCCAACATTTCTTGGCATGGGCAGCACATCTTTCATTCAGTTATGCTGAAAAAGATCCTTCTAAACAGTAATTAAAACTGGCACATGCAATTTGCCTGCCTGGCTTTCTCAGATTCAGGAGGTCTCACATTGTGGATTTTATTTTAACATGGATTTCTGTTTTGTATTGCACCTTTTATCCAGGTGGAGGCGAATCTGGGGGAAAATTCTCTTTCCTTTGAACTGTAGCATCCCCAGCAGTGTAGACTGCAGCATTCCTTTGCAGTCCCGAGAGCTGCAGTGTCTGCAGGTTTATCCAGATGCCTTTGGAAAATCTTGGCAGTCCTGGAGCTGGGACACTCCTGAGGGGCAGTCAGGGCTGGCTGCAGGCAATTCTCATGAGCCGGGTAAAGATGGAGATGTGCAGGGTGCTGAGGATGTGACCCCAAGGCTCCATCAGAGGGCCCGTGGCAGGGCCAGCAGGGTGTCCTGGTGTGTCCCATCCCTGTGACAGCCCAGCAGCGTGGCTGAGCACCCCCAGTGTCCTGTCCTGCCTTGCTGCTCTGCCCTCCCAGCGGGCTCATCCACGGGGCTGAGGGAGAAGGGGCACAGTGGCTGTGCTGGCACGCTGATGAGGGAGGCCCTGCCCTGGGAGCAGGGCAGTCAGCAAGGGGCAGAGCTCAGCCCATCCCTCCGGGTGTCCAGAGCTGCCCAGGACCCTGGCACCCAGCCCAGAGCACCTGGGGCTTTGACTGGGACCCCTGGAGCAAGTTGCCAGCTTTGTATGAGGACATGAAAGTCGCACAGGTTTGAATGGTGCAATAACAAAATGATCACAGGGTGAAAATGGAGATTTTGGGGTTTTTGGTGTGGGGGTTATGGGGGCAAGATGGAGGAATCTGGGCATGTCCAGCCTTTCTCCTTCTGCTTGTTCTCCATTCTCTGCAGTGGTGTTGGCACTTTGGGATTGGTCTGGAGTAGAAGTGCACTGTCTAACACAGGTGATGGGTATTGGGAATTCAGTGTAAATATGTTATATTTAGAAGCTCACTGTCTAACACAGGTGATGGTATTGGGAATTCAGTGTAAATATGTTATATTTAGAAGCTCACTGTCTAACACAGGTGATGGGTATTGGGAATTCAGTGTAAATATGTTATACATAGTTTGTAGTATAGAAGGACAACACACAGACTGCCTGTGGCTGCCCTGCTGAGCAGCTCGCAGCTGGGCAGAGAGAAAATTTTACAGGTAAGAATTACTAAACAACCTCAGGAGTGAAAAGTGAAGATCCAGACTCGTTGCTCAGCCGTGTGGGCCGGAGCAGAGACACCCTGCACATCTGGGGCAGCAATGAACAACCCAAGTTACCCAAGAGCAGGGAGCAGCTGCCAGCTGTGACCCTTTGTGACATGCAGGGGAGGATGTGCCCGTGGCCACACTTGATTTGTGCTTCAGCAAACTGTGCTGTTCTTGGAGCTGTGCTCAGTTCTCTCAAAGGCCTTGCACAGGTGTGGGTGAACGTAGCACTCCCACGTAAGGAAAAGCAATTAAAATTATTAAAGCAACATTAAAAGTCATGCAGGAAGGTGTTTTGTAGTGCTAAGTGGGAAAAAATGAAATGATTTCCATTTCAAAGCTGACAAAGTTCATGTAGAAAGGCTGTAGGAAATCAGTGGTGAAGCTATGAATAAAGTTCAAGCAAACAGAGGTAGTTTGCCTTTCTTTGCACAATTCTCTTATCACAGGTTAAGACAGTTCAGGTTTAAATGCAAATCTTAACTGCTCAGTATATTCATTGGTGAATATAGCTTTCACTGCCCAGCCAGAAACTTTTCTGCAATCTCTTTGTTACAAGCAAACAGAAATGCAACAGGGAGGAGAGTCTGGAGCTCCCAAAATCTGAAGCTGAGGTTATAAATAGCTAGAGAGCTGCCAGGTGATGAGCTCTTCACCTTTTACAAATGACCTATGATATATATAGATACATATATATAAATATATATATATATGTATTTACATGTCCAGATTTCCAGCAATAGTTAAATAGTTATCCAGTGGACTGAAATGTCTTCACACAGCCCCTTCCAGGATAATATTTCAGTCCCAGCTTCATTGTTCTTGGGGATGGAGCACTTGTAAGCCAGTCTGTAAATCTCTTCCTTGAGCAGCTTACTTTTACAGGCATTTTACAAGTTGGAGCATCTGGCTCCATTTTTGTATCATTTTGATTCTTTCTGTTCTAACACTCAGATTGATTCAAGCAAGGTCTTTTGTTGGTTGGTTGTTTTTTTTGATTAGTCGGTTTTGGTTTTGTTCTGTTGGTGTTTTGTTTGTCCTGAACTTCCAGTGAGACATTTCTCATTTACTGGAAAGTGTTGAAGCTGTCACATGCTGGAAGAAGGCAGTCCTGAGTAGCTGCTCTTCTTGAAAAGGGTGGTGCAGCTCGGGAGGGTTATTTGCCACCTGAAGGACTGAACTTGTAGTTGCTGAAGTTCTTTGAGGCTGGTGATAGTGCTGATGGTGGATCCAGGTCTGTGGAACACCCAGGTACAAAAGGTTGCTTCAGGGTGAATTTTTTTTCCTTGCATTTAAGTTCCACCTCCGTGTTACAGCTTAGCAGATCAGTGCTGTGCCTGCTCGGAGATCACACAATCTCAGAAGGATTTGGGGTGGAAGAGACCTTAAAGATCATCGTGTTCCACCCCCCTGCCCTGGGCAGGGACACCTCCCACTGTCCCAGGTCCCTCAGAGCCCCATCCAGCCTGGCCTTGGGCACTGCCAGGGATGGGGCAGCCCCAGCTGCTCTGGGCACCCAGGAAAGAACTCGCTGCTAATATCCCCTCATGCCAGTACATTCCCCTCCTCTGGGGACGCAGATTTCAGACAGAAGAGACACACGTCAGCTGTGTCACTGGTGCCTCGCCTTGGTGGTGGCATGCTCTGGCCTTTCTGGCAACCCCAAGCGGGCTAGGGTTGTAGAAATAACACAGTCTTCCCTTGGAATGATGTCTTGTCTTTTGAGCCTTGTTTTCTCCCTGTGCTGTGCTCTTTCTCCAGCTGGGATGACAGCAGCTCTGTCAGCAGTGGGATCAGTGACACCATAGACAATCTCAGCACTGATGACATTAACACCAGCTCCTCCATCAGCTCCTATGCCAACACTCCTGCCTCCTCCCGCAAGAACTTAGATGCACAGGTAAGAGCTTGGCTTTGTTCAGCTAACCTTGATATTTGTTATTTTCTCTGAGCAGGAGCTGTAGTTGTTTTATGTGACTGTGTTCACAGGGTTGAGGGAAGAGGATCTGACTCCAGATCAGAAGGTTTGATTTATTATTTTATTATATATATTACATTAAAACTATACTAAAAGAATAGAAGAAAGGATTTCATCAGCAGCTAGCTAAGAATAGAATAAGAAAAGGAATGATAGCCAAGGTTTGTGGCTCAGGCTCTGTATCCGAGCCAGCTGACTGTGCTTGGCCATTAATTAGAAAGAGACACATGAGACCAATCCCAGATCCACCCTTTGCATTCCACTGCAGCAGATAACCATTGTTCACGTTTTGGTCCTGAGGCCTCTCAGCTTCTCAGGAGGAAAAGTCCTAAGGAAAGGATTTTCCATAAAAGATGTCTGTGACAGTTTTAGGTTGCTGAACTTGAACACACAGCCAGCCTTTAGTGTAGCCAGTGTCAGTAAGAACCACCTTGTCATCCATGGCATTTACAAATATTTCCTCTGTGGGTGGAACCCAAGGCATGTCTGCCATGGTGATGTCACAACAATTGGGTCTTGTTTTCCTAGAGGCACTGCTGCACAGCAAAGAGATGTAAGTGGGATTTTATGTAGATACTTTTGAATTATCGATATAAATATATAGAATGAAATGGTATTACATTTTTCTTATAGAATCTGAAATGGTATTACATTTTTCTTTTAAATAATAGAATACAATAAAGTAAACATCAAAGTTCAAAGGTTGTTTATGCTTTCATCAGAAATATAGGCATGTTATGCAAATGAAATTGATTTTATTAAATTTCCAGAGCTGTGTGTTATTGAAGGCTTTCTGTGGTTGCCAGCATTTCGTAGGAGGATAAACTTTGCCTCTCTCAGCAGGATACATGCACCCTGTGTGCTCAGACACCACACATCCAAAGAGGGTGGAACAAGTGAAGGCATCCAGCAGTTTTTCATGGGTCCAACAAACTGCATAACACAGAGATTTGCACCAATACAAACTGCACTTTTTTGTACCAATTCCATCGATTTTTGTTTGGGAAAGTGCAGGACTAAGAAGCCCAGCTTTGTTCTGGTCCTGCTCAAGGGACTCGGGAGCTGCGTGCTGGGATGTCACCACTGGGATGTCACCACTGGGATGTGGTGCCCTGGTGGAGGAGAGGGATGGAGGTGTGACCTGCTCCTCTGGTTCTTCCCTCTTTCAATCTTCTCCAGTCCTTTTCATCAGGGGCTCCTAAATCTGGTTTTGACATCAGTTGTGGTGGAGACCTGTGGTTGCTGTGAAGCATGGCTGTGTCTCCAGAGCTGTGGTGCAAGCACAGAGCAGTCTTTGTTCCCTTGCCATGTGTGAGTATTTGAGCCTGCACAAAGGGATTCCAGGTAGCCTCTGTTTGCCTGTCAGCGACTGCACAGGCACTTGGAACTGCTGATACAAGTTCCATACAAGCTGAGAGGAGTTCAGATCTATCAGGCATGTTTTTCAGTGCCTGACAGAGAGTGAGATGGGCAACTGGAAGTATTTTTTGACAATTGTTACTGTCTCAACATTGTAATACTGTTGGGAGGGGGAAAAAAGGAAAACTTAGGGAGATGTGACTAAACATTAACCTGAGGAAAAAAAATAGAAACTCATGTGAGTTCTATCTTCTGATGGATCAGATTCTTGGAAACACCTCTGAGAGATCACAATCTGTGTTGACAAACTCCTCTTCCTCCCCCACAACTATTACAGTATCCAAGAGGGTGCAGACAGACAGCAGAAGAAAAGCAGCTGGAGCTTGTTCAGGCAGCAGAGCGTAGTTGTTGGCAGAGGAGGCTGGGAGCCAGGAATGTACAAGTGATGTTTGCAGTTTGTTGGTGTGATGTGTGTCTCTGACCTGCTTTCTCTCCTCAGTTTTCATGAATGACAGTCCTTATTCCAGGTCTTCTGTTATCTGCAAATTATTGCCCATAAGTTAGTTCATTTTCAGTGGAACAAACTACCCGAATCTTGGTGGCCAAGGGAGTGAAAAGAGCTTGGAGTGCTGAAATGTGTGGCTTGCAGGGTTCATTTTTTGCTGCCAGTTGCAGACCTCAGAGCTCACGATGCAGTGAATGCTGCAGAGACACCTTTTCTGTCTTTTCTGGAGGACTCTGTGATGGGCAGTGCCCAGGTGTGCCTTCCCCAGGGTGGTGAGCCACAGAGGACTAGCACACATTTGCAGGGGCTGTGGACTTTTCTTCTGAGGGTGTCCCTTGCCTTGGTTCCCCTAAACAGTAGGTGCTTTTGAGCTGCTGTGGTTCTGTCCCATCTCTTTGAGAGGGTACAGAAGTTGGATTTCAGATAGTTAAGGAGGGAGCTTGAAGCTAATACGTGTGCAGCTGGGAGTCCAAGCAAATGCTGCAGCAACATCAAAGGGAGAGAGTCTGAACATGTCAGTGTGTGCTGATAAAATCAGAAACTCGGGCAGAATCATCTCTGCAAAGAAAGGCATAGCTGCAGTAGGAAAAAATCTCTGTTGAGATTTCTCTCTGATTTTCATGGCTGACGAGTACCCCATACTACAGAAGCTGCAGTTTCCTTGTCTTTGAGAAACAGGACTTAAATCTGATATGAGCTCCATCTTCAGAGACATTCATAGCTGCATCCTCTTCTCATAGCAGTACAGTGAAGATGTTTGCAAGTTGTTTCTGCACAAGCTAGTGATGGGAACCAGAGTTTGCCTTGCCGTGTTCCCATGTCCTACTGTGATTATGCCAGGTACCAAACCACTTCATGCAGTTACAGGAGTTTTGGCACCCTAGTATTTTTCCTTTTTATTGCACAGAATTAGGTAAGTTACCTTTATCACAGTACTATATATAATGTGCCTCTAAAGTCACATCATATGCATGCTTTTAGGAGAAATTACGACCTGATGGGCATTTGAAAATAACTTAGTTAACTGAAATAAGATGGGAGAAAGACACCAAGTAACAAATTCAATCATGCAAGGGTAAAAGATCAGAAGATAGAAAGGTTCCTTTGAATAGAAAACTGCAGCATCCCTAAGCAGTTGGATAAGACATCTCAGGAAAGATGGGTTTGATCTGTTCACAGCTTCAGATTGACACAAACTTCATGAGTGAGTTGAGAAGTCCTGGTGGCTTGCTCCTGGCTCAGGCTTTGCTCCCAGCTTGTGCTGGCCGTGTGTTGCTGTGACCTCCAGCCTGGAGTGTTTCCACCTTCACCCTTGGGGTGGGTGCAGTTGCAGCTGCAGTCCCCAAGGCAGGTTTCACTGTGTTTTGGTTTGATTCCTTACTCATGTTTCTGTGCTGTTCTCAGTGTTTACCATTCAACACAAGCATCTCTGGCCAGAGGCTTTCAAAGGTGGAGGTGCAGCATTTCAAAGACTGCAGGAGAGTTTGGCTGTGGGTGTGGTAGTGGAGTAAAAGGCAGGAGAGCAGAGGTGCAGAGGACTTGTTGCAGTGCTGTTCTCTCTGTGGAGACTGTGCTAACCTTACAGACTAGGGCAGGGGGGATAGAAGGTGCAGGAATATTTCCTAGTCAACCAAAACTAAAATAAGGCCTTTGCTAGCAGGCAGGTGTATTCCTTGTTCTTGAACACTAACAGTGCACACACACAATTCCAGCCAAGGACTGGGAACGAGATGCTGAAGTGACCACGTGAGGAGTGCTGGCTTTGAGGTGGCTTTGTTGGTTGATTATTTGGTGCATTTTGCCTGTGCTCTCTTCCAAGGTTTGTGAATGTGGGAGCTGTTTGCATGCAGTAGTGATTTTGGAGAGGCGCAGGACATGGGAACAGTCACACTGTGAGTTTATTACACACCTGCTGACAGTCAGAAACACGAAGGTGACCCACCAGCCCCAAAGCTGGCAGGCACAGGAGGAGAAGGGAGTTAGAAAGCAGAGATCCACTCAAGCCTACACTGGGTTGCTCTCTTTGAATGGAGAGGGAGGGAAACAGCATTTGCGTAGCACAAGGAAAATACAAGAATATGATACTACCTAAATCCATAATTCAAAATGCATGTTAGTCTAATGACTCGATATGTAGATAAATAACTCAAGCCCTGTTTCCTGCCTGAAGAGAGACCGTTGTGATATGTGGTGTCAGCTTTCACACACTGATTGCTTAACTAGTTTTTCAGGCTTTAAAAAAAAAAGTAGTTAGAGTAAAAAGCAGAGGAAATTTAACCACAGTTCCCTTGAATTCTTTAATATTAATGGTGTGATCTGATAGGTAAGGAAAAGTCACAAACTTTAAACATTCTTTAGGAACTTAAAAGCTGAAAAGCATGGTAAATAATCTTACAGCTTCTCCTGTGCTGTGTTTTTCTGATTTTCCAAAAGGAATAAAGACTGTGAGCTTTATAATGCTTTGGGATATTTAAAATAATTTCCTTTTAAATTAATTTTTCCTTTTGCCTACCGCACAGTTCTGAGCACATTCACCTTCTGCTGAGGCTGCGGGGCAGAAAGGTGTCATCAAACTCTCCAAAGCCCCCCAGCCTGTACTTGGAACTGCAGAGGTGCTGAGCTGTCAGTCTCGTTCGTGGTGGCTGGAGAACACTTCAGCTGTCAAGTTTTATCCTGATCAGAGTCAAATGTGTGGATACTTGTCATTTGTGCCTGATCACAAAGTGCTTGGTTGTGGTGTTATTACCATGTTCACCAAATTTAATCAACAGCATTTGACAGGAGTAGAATTCTAGAAGAGTAATCATTAGCAGTGGGAAATATTAATGCATGGGGAATCTATAAAATATACACACACACACACACATATATATATATAGGGAAATATATTTAATGTAAGCATTTCTGAGATTTTGGCAAAGGTTTGCTAATGAGAAATTTTTCTATTTAATATTGAGCTTAGCAAAATTCTTCATAAGAGACTGGTAACACAAACAATCTGCAAAGAGTAGGGGGAAAAAACTGTCTGCAAGAGAAACTAAAGTGATTTATGTATTGAAGTCACTCTCGAGTATTGTTAGAAAGTTTTTCTTCAGTCCTTGGGTGTCCTTCTACTGTGTTAGGTTAGAATTAAGAGCATTCCACATATTCGGATGTGTTCCAAAAGCTGCCTCCTCATGCTCTGGAGATCAGATTGCCAGACAAGAGATAAGAAAGCAGCAGGAACAAAGGAAGGCTGGCTGCACAGGTTTGAAATGCTTTTTTGGCATGGCAGTAAAAGGGTTTGTCAGGAATTTGAGATGGAGGATTATAAATGTCATGGAGCTGAATATGTCCTTTATACATCTAGTAGGGGTTTTTCCACTTTATTTATTCCAAGGAGCATGGCTGTTGTGGTTTTTTGCATTTTTCTTACAAAGCATATTAAAAAAAATGTCCTTGCTGGGGTTAATTTCTTGCTGTAGCATTTCTCCATCAAAGACACGTCATGTTTTAGGCACTCAGAGATGAGTGCTGAGCTGGTTAATCAGGGTGATGGCTCCTGCTCACGGCACTCGTTAACAGAGGCTTGCTCTGAAGGTGTCCTGCCGTTCCCTCTGTGCCTAGACCGACGCAGAGAAGCACTGCCAGGCGGAGCGGAGCTCGCTGTGGTCGGGGGATGAGGTCAAGAAGTCGGACGGGGGCTCCGACAGCGGCGTGAGGATGGAGCCGGGCTCCAGGTGGAGGCGGAACCCCTCGGATGTGTCGGACGAGTCTGACAAAAGCACCTCTGGCAGGAAGAGCTCTGCGATTGCCCAGACGGGCTCCTGGCGGCGGGGCATGTCGGCTCAGGTTGGCATTACCACACCAAGGCCCAAACCTTCCACCGCCTCGGGCACGTTAAAGACACCTGGAACAGGTGAGGAAAGGCGTGAGACGTAAACAAGCCAAAAGGGTGTTCGCTGTGAAAACAGTTTAAATGCTTTGCAGAGGCAGAACTTGAACTTCAGGTAATCCTGCCTGTATTTTAGGCATTGCTTTAACCTAAGCAGCATCTTGTATGTCCACATTTCTATTTCTGTCTAAAAATGTGTATTTCAAATTAGTACACCCTGCCAGTTGTTTTCATGAAAAACTCTGGTCTTAAGCCAAACTAGTTCTTTGGCACAGTATTGAAGAATAAATAATACAATTTTAGTTTTGAAAATCGCTGTTTTTGAAAATCACTGTTAACAAAGAGCATACCATATATATGGTTGAGGAGACTTCCCCCCCCCCCCCTTACTAAACAAGCATGTTTGTTTATACTAAACATGATTTCTGGATTTTCTTTTAAGTGTGTTAATGATTTTAGCACTTGCAGATGTGTGAATGAAAATTGATTGCATTTGCATAATGAAGCGATATAATTTAATGTGTCTCTTTTTATTCGGTCTTGTACACAATTGTATATGAGAAAGTTAAAGTTATATACTGCTTTGAACAATACAAATGCTTTAACAATGCCTTTTAGGGGAATTATACTATCAACCTAACACCACTAGTGCTAATGATAGAAATGATCGATCTGTGGTAGCTACAGAAAGAAAGTTTTTTTTTCTTATCTGTCACTATTATGTGAGGCTGTTCTGCTTTTCATATTCTCAAAGGCAAAGGCACCACATACTTTGTTGGCATGTGTAACTCCCTGGAGTGGCATGTGAGTTCAGTGCAGACTAGATCATAACTTTGAACCGCGCTGCAGTGGCCAACGCGCTTTTGCTTTTCATGCTGCTTTGAGTTTCATCATTTGCTTGATGTTTTCCAGTCATTAAATATTAGAATTCTTTTTCTATTTTTGTAGGGAAAACTGATGACGCCAAGGTATCAGAAAAGGGTAGACTATCTCCTAAAGCTGGACATGTTAAACGTTCCCCATCAGATGCAGGACGCAGCAGTGGTGATGAATCCAAAAAGCTTCCCACAAGTAACTCTAGGACAGCTGCTGCCAATGCTAATGCATTTGGATTTAAGAAACAGAGCGGGTCAGCCATAGGCATGACCATAATCACTGCCAGTGGGGCAACTCTCACCAGTAGATCGGCTACCTTGGGGAAGATCCCCAAGTCATCTGGACTCGTGGGTAGGAGCACTGGTCGGAAGACTAGTGTGGATGGCTCCCAGAACCAGGATGATGGCTACTTAGCACTTAGTGCGCGAACCAATCTGCAGTACCGTAGCTTACCCCGGCCCAGTAAATCCAGTAGCAGAAGTGGAGCTGGGAATAGATCTAGCACGAGTAGCATAGACTCCAACATAAGCAGCAAGTCAGCTGGGTTGCCTGTCCCTAAAATCAGAGAGCCTGCCAAGGTAATCCTTGGAAGCTCTCTGCCAGGATTAGTCAATCAGACTGATAAAGAGAAAGGGATTTCGTCTGACAACGAAAGCGTGGCTTCATGTAATTCTGTTAAAGTGAACCCTGCATCTCAGCCTGCTGCTAGCGGAGCTCAGAGTACCCACCAGCAAGGAGTCAAGTACCCCGATGTGGCCTCTCCCACCCTGCGCAGGTAGGCAACAAACTCCTCGGTTCTGCAGTGGTGTTGGGGGAGCTCAGGGAGCAGCACTGCCAGCCAGCACTTTCTGTTCAGTGTCCTACTTCAGGGTCTGGGTATTTACATTTAATTTCACACAAACAGCTTGGCCACTGCTGTGGATGCGTAGGGCATCACGTGGCAGCAGCAGAAGTCTAAAGTTCAGGGAAAAAACCAAACCTGTCTGGCAGAAGCTTTGGCAATTACAATTTGAGTCACCTTGGTGCAGAAATCATACCTGGAGGCTTTTAGCTGTGCAGATATCACAGATAGAAGAATTTTCTTGCCTGAAGGTTACTGAAGAGTTTTGCACAGATCTGTGTGTAACAAATCTGGAAATATTCCAGTCGTGGATCAAGTAAACCAACAACTGGAGGGTTAGCTCAGATTTTCATGATGACAGTAGGATTGACCTCCCAGGCTTAGATTCACCCAAAGCAAACTATTCTAGCTTGTGTGGATTAGCCCAGTATGTTGCAAGACTCAACATTTTAGCCTTTCATTTAGTGAAGAAGAACCCTAAATAAAGTTACTGTGTAAGCTGGATTAATATTTAATACTATTTTTTGGACAAAAATCCTACCTGTCTTCTATTTCTCCAAGAGTACCCCCCAAACTAACATTAACAAATATTTAGTGAGGAGCTAATTGTTGATGCAGTGTGTATCAGAGCCTTGATATTGGTGAAAAGTTCTGTTAATATTATTTTTCAACTGAATTTGAGTAGCTTGTGTGTTCCAAGTTGCAGTGTTTTGCATTCCATTTTGTCGTGACGCCCATAATGCCCATACAGTTATGCTCCATCATCCTGCTTCCAGTGATGTGACAAAGCCACATTCCATCTGAAGCACCAGTGCAAGCACAATGGCTGTGATGGCAGCTTAGGCTGATGCTGTGAACTGTTTTTAGATGGGTGGTTTTATTTGAAGAGTCTGTGTGAGGATAACTGACACTTTATTTCGTACCTGGTTAACAATAGATAAGCCATGTACTTTGGAACATGTAATTTTCATCAATGGCTACCTAAAATCTCCAGTAGGCCTTTCACTTCTATAGGATACCCAATGAGAAATGCAGATTTTCAGTGATTTCAGTGTGCCTCAGTTACACTGGTGGGAATGTGATTGGGAATTTTCTATTGCTCAAAAGCTGCATTGCTGGCTGTGTAATTGAAGTGCTACATTAGAAATAGACAAAACTTCAAAGAGCAGACACTTAGAGGCTCAATTTAACTATTCCCTCATTTGATTTACAATTTCACACTTGAATTTTCACCAGCCTGTCAAAGTTGTCATGTGCTGAAATGCGTCAGAGTTTAATTGGGCCTCATCTGCTTATTACTGATTTCTAGGATGACAGTAAAGAAGATTTTGAGCTTAATTTTCGTAGTTGAGTTGCAGACATTGTTTTTTGCATATTTGCTCTTGGCCCTGTATATTTTTTTTGGTGTTACACACTGAATTAGAATCCATACCTTTGGAATGGTACAGATTTACCTATTAAGTTCACGGATGTATGTAACTTCCATGTTGTCATAAACAGGGGGTAGCTTCAGAACAGCCTATCAAACTGTTGTGTGGGTGTTTGGAGTTTTTGAAGCTCTGGGATGCTTTCTTTAAGAGTGGTTTCCCCAGTGCAGTGAAGAGGTGGTATGCTGTGCCACGGGAGTACCTTGGGGAATGCCCTAAGCTGGTGTAGCCACTGAGTGCCCAGGAATCCTGGACTGGTTTGGGTCAGAAGGGACCCTGAACATCATTTTATTCTGATTCCCTTGCCATGGGCAGGGAGACCTTCCAGTATCCCAGCTCAGTCAAAGTCCCACACTTCAGACATGGGGCAGCCACAGCTTCCCTGGGCACCCTGTGCCAGGGCCTCACTGCCCTCCCAGGGAAGAATTTCTTCCTTGTGTCTGATCTAACCCTGCCCTCTCAGTTGGAAGGGTTGTCCAGGTGCCTTGTGGAGGTGTGTAGCAGCAGCTGCCCAGCTCAGGTGTGCTCCATGCCCTGGAGCTGCAGGAAGCACCTGTGCAGCCTGGACACTGCTGCTGGGCATTCACAGCAGCATTCCACCTCTGCTGGCAGAAGCTGAGCCCCAGCAAGGCTTCCTCCTGCTGCTGCCCAAAACTCTGATAAGGAAGCCTCTTGACTACTTAAACCCAAAAATGAGTCTTTGGAGAGGAAGGGGAGCAGATCAGCTTCTCCTCCCAAGCTCTGGGAATGAGAAGCAACATCAGCTTGATGGTTTCACAGCTCCTGTGTGTCCACTTCTCCCTCTCCCTGCTATAGCTGGGCAGCAGGAGCTCTTTTCAAATGTGGCCTTGCTCCAGGTGCTGCAGGTGCCCAGCTCTAACACAGCCTGTGTTTCTGGGAGGTGATGGACACAGTGACTTAGTGTCCAGCTGTGCAACTACCTGGACGTGCTCCAAAGCAGGAAAAGTTCTGCCTGGTGCATGCCCAGCCCTAAGTCTTCAGGAGCACTTGGTGTAAGTGCTGTAGTCCTCTATTCTGAAAGGTTTCATCCGCAGTGAATGATGGAAAAGCAAATCTGTACAGGTGTGTGTGAGGAAAGCCAAGGTTCCACAGGTAGTTACAGGAGCCAAGAGGCAGAAACAAAAGCAGTGTTTTGGGGTGGCTGTTTGAAGCTGGAGTGGAAGATACTCTTCCTTCCTGATTTTGAAGATCAGTTTTGGAATGATTGATTAGTTTCCTACTGAGGCACTTGGGCACTCCTCAGAGGTTTCCCGCTGACTGTTTTTGAGGGAATTGGGGTCTTGGCTTCCTTGGCATGAGCTGCATCACAGGCAGCAGTGATGCTGTGTCAGCCTCCTCCATCCCCTCCTTCCCCGAGTTCTGGAACTCTCCTAGCTTTTTACTAGCCAATTCCAGGTGCCAAGAAGCAGGTAACATCACATTCCCCACTAAAAATACTGTTCCCAGTCAGCTTGGCTGATGGAATGAAGCAAGCCTACGTTTGGTATGAGTGCAGTGTTGCATCCCAGCAAAAGCTCTTTCTGTGAAGAGCATTTGGTGATTTGTGCAGAATTCACCTGCTCAGTAAGCTTCCAGTCTCTAGTATTCCATAGATCAGATTGTTTCTCTGGTGCCCTTTTTCCTTGAGGAACAGAAGAGGATGTGTCTGTATCTTAGTTCTGTGAAGCTGTATTTTAGCTTTGTGGAAGTATTGCTCCATGATTCAAAGGTGATACTCCTGAGGTAGTTTGGGAGGTGTTGTAATTGCCTCTGGGCTTTATTGAAAGGGACAGTGAACACAAGGAGATTATAAATGTGTAGTTGCATATGTTCAGTCTAGGATCACGTACTCAGTACTGGTTTTATGACGCTATGATGAAATATAAGATATCCTTGAGTTCACTGTTACATTTTATGTATTTTTCATGCTGTCTTCTTTTTTACAGACTTTTTGGTGGCAAGCCTAGTAAACAAGTTCCCATCACCACAGCTGAAAATATGAAAAACTCAGTAGTCATCTCCAACCCTCATGCTACCATGAACCAGCAGGGTAACCTTGACTCCCCATCTGGCAGTGCTGTGCTGAGCAGTGGGGGCAGCAGTCCCCTCTATGGTAAAAACGCAGATCTCAACCAGTCTCCCCTGGCTTCCAGCCCCAGCTCTGCACACTCAGCTCCTTCCAACAGTTTGACGTGGGGCACCAACGCCAGCAGCTCTTCTGCAGTGAGCAAGGACGGCCTCGGGTACCAGTCTGTGAGCAGCCTGCACACCAGCTGCGAGTCCATAGACATCTCCCTGAGCAGTGGAGGGGGGCTGAGCCACAACTCCTCCAGTGGCTTCATTCCAGCCTCCAAGGACGATTCTCTGGCTCCCTTCGTCAGAACCAGCAGTGTGAAGACCACGTTGTCTGAAAGGTTGGTGGGTTTTTCTCTTCTTTCCTATGTTTGTGTCTCGAGTGGGAATGAAGTCCTGGCAGCAGGAGCCGGTGCTGCAGATTCAGATCGAGTAATGCCTCTCAGCAGACAGGGGAGATAGCTCCAGGACTAGAACATACAGATAAGTTACTCCCAGAAAGGAGCCCAGCTCAGAGTAGGAGGATGAGTTCAGGACAGGTTTTTGTTTTGCTGTCACAGCCAATGTGACAACTTCTTTTCACTCCAGATCCTTCCAAAGATCTACTGTTAATTGAGCTGGTAGTGGTATTTTTAAAAACCCTCCAATTTTGATTTCAACTGCTTACTGTTAAACTTTTTGGTTGTAGAATTTGATGACTTTGAAACTGGAGGTGATGCTGAAAAGACAAGTCCCCATCTCTGTAGTCACTTGATCCCCTCTCATCCTCTCCCTGCTGTCTTGTCCTGTCTCCAGCTGTTCACTACAATATTGCAGCACAGGCATTCGTGTGAATGCTTAGTGAATCCCATTGGAAGCTGGATCCAAGTGAAAAGCAATCAGCTGGATTGTGTTTCAGACTGATCAGCTCCCCAGCTCTGTGTACAGTGAGATTCACAGGGTAGGACCTGGGAGGAGGCTGAGCAGGAAGGAGGGAGCAGGGATTTCCCAGTGTCAGAGCTGGATGGGTGGCACACTGAGCTGACACTGGGGTGAGCTCTGCAGGGGTCTCTGAGGGACCTCTTGCAGATGAGAGCAGAACCCTGCCAAGCTCTGGAAATCAGCTGTGTCCTGACGTGCAGTGATGAGTTCAGACAGCAAGATGTTTGTAGCTGCGTCTCAATGGAGAAAATTGCACCTGAATGTAATGTTCTGACAGTTTGGGGTTCTGTTTGTGTTTTGTTATAATTCCTTTTTGTTCCTTCATCTTTTCATTCTAATGGTCCTTCTCTTGTTTTCTGTCTTGTTGGACTGCTCTTTCCAGCCCTCTCTCCTCCCCTGCTGCTAGCCCCAAATTCTGCCGCAATACCTTGCCCAGGAGACAGGACAGGTAATGCTGCCTCAGGACAGGTGTGCTCAAGGCTGCAGTTTTGTTGCCCATCTCAGTGAAGCAGATTGTTTTGTGCCAGCCTGTGCTGAGTGGAGTGCTGTGTTGTGTTCATCATCCAGGTGTGACTGACACAGACATGCCAGTGAGAGTCCCTGCAAACGCCGTCTCCCCACCCAGTCAATCTGGAGAGTGGCATGCAGCACAGTTGGCCTGGTTTTGGTGTTGCTCTCATTTCTGGGAATGCCCTTTGGTTTGGGGGGCTGTTTTTAACCCACCCTTCAGATCTTTGCCAAAGACACTTTGAAAGTCAAGCCCCTTTCCCCCCCCCCCCCCTACAAATCTAAACTCTCACTAGCATTTCAGCATTCCTCTGGCATGCTGCTTTTCCCACTGCCTTTCTGGCCTGTCCCTTTTGTTGTGAAGTCCCTGTGTCATTCAGTGTTGTCAGTCTCTTGCTGCAGCTTGGCTCATGAGTGTTTTCCAAGTACTTAGGTACTTTACAGTCATCCTTGTACAAATGAATGGTGGAATTAGGAAAAGATGACACAAATCTAAACATTCAAGCTCACTTTTTCTCACTGATGTAATTTTTATCCCAGTCCCATACTGTAATTTAGCTATAAGGGTTGTCATTTAGTTAATTTACTTAACAGAGGTATTTTCTTTAAAAACAAATTAACAGGCTCTGCTCATCAGTTGTAAAAACATAAACTGAAATAGTTGAGTTTTGGGCAACTGATCGTCCATTTTACTTTGCTAATGGAACTTAGGCTAAGGTTTGGAAATTTAAACAGTCTGGGCTCAGTACCTCTTTACAATAATTAGGTGCATTCCCTAAAGGGTGTCTGCTGAAAGAAATGATGGGAAGGTGGTTTGGGCTTGAATGTTCCCATGAGGTTTCACCAACAGCCCGCTGACAAGTGTATTTTTGTAAACGCTCATTTGATGTTTCAAGAGCCATTTTTGTTCCTGGTGGGTCGGAGACACAGTGAGGTGAGGCTGTGAAGAGATGTGGTTCATTGGCATGGGAGCAGCTGCATGTCTGTGCAAACCCCCCTGGTGAGGAGCTCTGTGCATGTCCCTGGAGGGAGCCCCAGCCCCTTTTCCTCTGGAAGGGGTGCAGATGTCTGTGCGTGCTTCGTCCTGGCCTGACTCCTTCCCTTTGTCCTTCTCTGAAGCTCTTCTCTTTTAACTTTCTGCAGCGACCCACATCTTGATAGGAACACTTTGCCTAAGAAGGGACTCAGGTATTGGTGTTTCCACGTGGTTTGACATCTTCTGTGGTGGCTTTGGAGTTGGCTTTGTGTTTCTGTGGTGGCTGCTGGTCATGGGTGCAGTTTGCGAGAGGTGGCAACAATACTCTTCCTTTTTCCTTCCTTCCTCCTTCCTTCCTCCTTCCTTCCTCCTTCCTTCCTCCTTCCTTCTTCCTTCCTTCTTCCTTCCTTCTTCCTTCCTTCTTCCTTCCTTCTTCCTTCCTTCTTCCTTCCTTCTTCCTTCCTTCTTCCTTCCTTCT
>JAWWLW010000294.1:3141441-3159862 GCA_035041385.1 Myiothlypis coronata
GTCCGTCCTTCGTCCTTCCTTCGTCCTTCCTTCTTCCTTCCTTCTTCCTTCCTTCGTCCTTCCTTCTTCCTTCCTTCTTCCTTCCTTCTTCCTTCCTTCTTCCTTCCTTCTTCCTTCCTTTTTTTCTTCCTTTCTTCTTCCTTTCTTCTTCCTTTCTTCTTCCTCTTTTCTTCCTCTTTTCTTCCTCTTTTCTTCCTTTTCCTGTTCCCTTCCTCTTCCCTTCCTCTTCCCTTCCTCTTCCCTTCCTCTTCCCTTCCTCTTCCCTTCCTCTTCCCTTCTTCTTCCCTTCTTCTTCCTTTTTTCTTCCTTTCTTTCTTGTTTTCTTTCTTGCTTTCTTTCAATCCTCAAAGAAGGCCACTGACAACTGAGCTTTTTTCATCCAGTGGCCTCACTGCTTGAGCAAGGACTGTGGCTTTTGCTGGCTTCATTGCTGGAAAGCATCTCAAACCATCCCTGGGCTTGATTTAAAAACAATAATGTTGTTTCTGTGCCTGTTACATGGAATGACCTGAAATAGTTTTTTAACCTTGGGAACCTTGGTGTTGTGGTGTAAATAGAAAAGATTTGCAAGATCACGCCAAACCTTCCAGGATGAAATTGGACATTAATTTTTTTTTTTAATTGCATCATAATACCTTAATCTGTGCTTTATAATCTACATTCTATTTAATCTATACCTTATTCTCTGCTCTCATAGAAAATAACAAAAAAAATCATCAAATAAACTTTAAGCTGTTGTCTTCTCACATATTTTGTACATCTGTGAGGTAGTGATTTTTATTGCATATTTTTTTTCCCCATTGATACAAGCAATTCCAGCCAGAATTACTCTTGGCTATGTTAATTAAATGCTTTACATGTTAGAGAATTTACAGAAGGTACCTCTGACAATTTAGGAAATTCAGCTTCTGAATTGCTTAATGCAGCATCTGGGATCACTGCCTTGAAACTGCAGCTGTGATTTTTTCTGTGCTGTGCACCTTGTTCTTCAGAGCAGCCTTGTCCCATGAAGCTGAGTGCTAAAGGCCTTTCTTAAAGTGGTGATTTGTTTTAATGTTTCTGTGGTCCTCCACTATGTCTCTAATAAATGCTCTCTTCTAAGACCAAAACATGTGAGTGCTGAAGAGGTGGGTATTAATGCTGACAATAAAAACAGATCTGTAGTGTGTTAAGGTAACAGGACTGTTTAAGGCCCCCCTTTCTAAATAGACTGATTTATATGCAAAGTTTAAGAAGTGCAGATTGCCAGGGATTGCTGCTGAAGTGTTGAGGCATAAGCAGCAGAATTAGTGTATTTTTTTAAAGCAGATTGACTTTTTAAATTATTGCAGTGTTCCCATTGATTTAAAATAATCTTAATAAGTGATATCTTAGTGTAGGGCATTTACTTGAAGGGAATCAAATTAATTAAATACAAATAATAGGCTCCAAGTTTCTGGAAGGAGGGCTGGTAACCGATAGACATTTGTGCCCAGGCCATGGCCCAGCCCAGGACAGAGCCTGAATTGCAGCAGCAGAGGGGGTTCCCATGAGGCTCTTGGTTCCTGTGCCTGTCACGTAGCTCACATGGCACCTGTCCTGACACACAGACACAATAAATGAAACCTGAGCTGAAGCCATTCTTCTCTTTTCATTGCCTTCAGAAAAGGCCAAACACAGTCTCCCTTATGATGTTTCAATGCTGTTGGTTTTGAGCTAAATGGGAGACACCTCCACAGGCCTTATATGGGTGTCTCTGGAATATGAAATACTGGGTCACAGCTTGTTAAAAAAAATCCTGGTAGTGACTTTGTTGACTTGAATTTGGTCATATCACAAAAAGTCAGCTAAGGTTATTGATGTACCAAAGTATTTAAATAGTGTTAGAGTTTTGGCATAACTTAGGGAAAGGTTTTCCAAGTTTTAGTTTTATTTTTAAATCATATGATGTAGCACACACTACATTTTATCCTACAGTGCTACACAGCACAACTTCCACCTGTGACTTTTGGTTCGCTCTGGTTTGGTTACACCTGAAGCCATTGGAATGAAGTTTGTGATTTGGTCTTTCCCCCCCACCCAAACAGAGGCGAAATGAACTAGGAACATGTTGGGAGAACTTGGCACAGCTCCTTAATTCAGAATTCTAGTTGGTTTAGATTACTTAATCCTTTAATTTCATAGGAGAATTCTTCCTTTTTTCTTTCTCTCTGTCTCCCACCCCAAGCCTTGTGACATTTCATGATTGGTTTTTTTGTTTGTTTTTTTTAAACAAACGAGTCAGATAAATCTCAGAGTTGCTGGTGAAACCCTGTTTGTTCCTGCAGGTATGCTCCATCCTCCCAGCTCCGGGGTCAGGAGGATGCAAAGGAGTGGCTGCGGTCCCACTCGGCAGGAGGGCTGCAGGAGACTGCTGCCAATTCTCCGTTTTCATCTGGGTCCAGCATCACATCACCCTCTGGAAGCAGATTTAACTTCTCCCAGCTTGGTGAATAATGATCTGTTTGCATGTCTCAGCAGTGCACTGTGTGTCCTGCCCCCTGCACAGGATCATTTCCTTTCAGCAGCCCCAAGGCCCACACTGACCCTGAGGAAGCACTCACTGCAATGAGTGTGACTGATTAGCGTTGTTATCTCCTGTGCCCAAAGCTGCCATTCTTGCAGTCACTTGGATTCTCTGGGACTGACCAGATTCCTTAATATAACTTGGGAGCTTTATGAAATGTTCAGCAGAGCCGTTGGCTGATATCACACACTGGGGTGCTTAGGGGACAGAGGATGTTGCCTGCAGATGTTGCAACACGTGTCATTCTCTAAAACCCAAGCATTTTATTTACTGTGTGTGCCAACCTCATCCGTTTGGTGTTTTATCTTTGTCTTTTTCAAATGGCTCATTGGAAAATTGCAGAAAGCTCAATCGAGCAATATATAAAAAGCAGGGGAGTTTCAAGTCAGAAAAACTGCCATTCCTTCACTTAATTTCTTTGATGAACACATTTTAAATTAAGGAAACAATCCGTGGTAATTGGCAGGATCCATGAGGCACTGCAGGTTCCAGCTGACTGTATCAGCAGTTGAAATAACCTGATTTAAGTGCTAGTGGTGCTCATCTCTGCTGGGCTGCTTAAATATGACTTGGCTGCTTTGCAGTTTCTTCAGGCTTATGAATTTCATCTTGAAGTGACATTTAGAAGGAAAATGCCAGTTTGGTCATGACTTCCAAAAGCCCCTCCGCAGTAATTAATATTATTTTTAAAAATAAATATATTGTTTATAGTAACTAATTTATAGATAATAATTATGTGCAAAATAGTTAAGCTTGCACTTGTGAACTTGTTGTGGGTAATCTGGAGCAATTGCACAGCCACTTATTTCTAGTGTAGTTTTGAGTTGCAGTAATGACATTCTAGAGCCTTTCCTTGAGTGTTCTGGAAAGAAACACGTTCACTAAGTGGCTTTAAATAAACTGACACTTAGCAGAATTTCAGCTGAATATACACACAGCATGGCTCCATTCCCAACAGCTAGCAAACTGTCAGGAAACTTCATGAAATTAAAAAAAATAACCAGAAAGTGTTGTCATAAGCCCAGGAACTTAACTCTTTATGTACAATGTTGGAGATTATTTGTATTAGCTTCAAAAGCTCTTTGGCCACAAACTGCAATGAACACCAAAAAAAAAAAAGAAAAAAAAAGAAAAATGTTTTCCTATGTTTTTAAGTTGAGAACATAGAGATATTGGAGTTAAGAAAGGCCATTGGATTTAATTTAAGAGCAAATGATAATATGAAATTCAAGCACCTGTGAGCTGAATTACCCTGTTTTCTACAATAGTCTCTATCAGTTGATGGTCTGTGACAGCACACCAAGAGGAACTAGATGAACAATGATTTTGGTTTTTTTTTACCCACAAATTAACTAATTCTTAGTAAATAGCAGGCATAATTATAGTACAAAAGCTCTTTTGAGAAATGTGAGATTGCAGTACTCTTGTACTCTAAACACTGGCTGAAGAATATTGGCTTTTAAGGCAAAACTAGTATTTTACAGTTCTCAGGACATCATAGCTGAAAGTTCTGAACTGTACAGCTATTAGGAAACTAAAGCTCTTTATATTTGTGACTAAAATACATAGAAAAATGTATTTTCTTAGAACTTGAAGGCTTTGAGGAAGGTAAGTCCTGCTCCATATAGACAAAATACTACAATTTTTGTGGAAGAACAGTTCCAAATTAAATAATTATTAATTCATTAATTAATGAATTAATTAGTTCATTAACTAATTAATGAATTAGTTAATGACAAGATAATTTTCTTTCATTCTCCCATGCCTTGGTGATGTTTGTGAGGTGACTCAGCTTATTTGTGGAATTGCAGACACATGGACATTGTGGACACACAGACGGTGTTTAAAGTGACCTCATTTGACTGGAGTTAACCTCCACTGGCCTAGTTTGCATTCCCCGTACTTGAAAACCAGTGACACCTGGAGAAGACAATACCAAAACTTTGTGTCTTACCGTGGAGGGCGGGGGGAAGCAGCTCTGCTGGTGGAGGGTGGCAGAAGGAGGGCAGGAAGGGCCGTGTGGGTGGCGTGTGGGGTTCGTGAGGGGCCCCAGGACGAGGGACGAGATGAGAATTTGGCTCCCATGTGCTCAGAAGGCTGATCTCTCCTCTCCTCTCTCCTCTCTCCTCTCTCCTTTCTCCTTTCCTTTCCTGCCCTCTGATGAAATCCTTCCTTCTATTCTTTTAGTACAGCCTTACTGTATCATTCTCTTTTCACATAATACATATCATAAAATAATCAATCAGCCTTCTGGAACGCAGAGCCGAGATGGATCAGACCCTCATCCCCTCGGTGGGGGCCGCCTGCAGCCCGCCCCGGCAGGGTTTTAACAGCGTGTTTGTGTTTGTGTTTGTGTGCGGCCTTGCAGCGAGCCCCACGAGCGCGGCCCAGCTCAGCCTGTGCAGCCCCGGCGCCCCGCGCACGCCCGGCCTGGCCCACGCCGACGGCGCCCCCGAGCCCGGCGGGGACGCGCGGCTCCGCAACAGCTCCGTGTCCCTGGACGAGCGGAGCCGCGCCATGAGCCGCTCCGGCTCCTTCCGCGACGGCTTCGAGGAGGGTCAGTGCGGGCCGGGCGGGGAAAACGCCTGCGGGGAGCTCGTGGGTGAACAGAGACAGTTCCATTGCAGACACCACGGGGCAGGGGAGTCGGCAGCAGCAGGGGAGTTAATGGGAGACGGGTCCCAGCAGCCAAAATCATGGGCTGGCTGCAGCTTCCCCCCCTGGAATTCCATCTCTGCTGATTCCCAGAAGGTGCAGAGATGTACCTGGGGAATGATCACTGTGCATCTGTGATTGTCATTATTATTTATCTCCTCATTCTTTCCAGTGAACACGGGCTGTGGTTGCAGCCAGGGCTGGAGCACACCATCAGCCAGAGCCTGGCTCTGACTCACAGCCCTGACTGATGTTCTTAGTGCGGGAGAGTCCTTCATGTGTAACTAGAGAGATCATTTTAATTGAAAATAGCATTATCCTGAGAAAGCAAATGGATGTGAGGAGTTTTTTTTTTTTACTTTCTTGTGGGTTTTCTAAATTATCTTAAATTCCTTCAGAAGCCAACTTAGACCTTGTTTACTTCTCTATCCAGTATTGCCTTAGGATAGAATGTCAGTGGGAAAGCAGAACCCATTTATTACAAATGTAGAGTTGCTCTAGGTAATTAAAGCAAAATGGCAGCTTTCCTAAACTCTTTTTTTTTTTTTTTTTTTTTTTTTTTTTTTTTGCTAGAGGACCTAGAAGAAAGAAAAATTGATTTTATGCTATTTCATGTGATTTGTGTTCAGTTACCTGAATTTTGAATGAAAGTTTCAGTTCAGTACTATTTATTTCTAAAAAATAAAAATAAGGGAACAGTAATTTTGCATGTTTCAGTAGCAGAAAGAATAGCTTCAGGTACTTTTTTTCAGTAGTGTAATAAAGAATGAAATGATGCTATATTTCTATGTAAATCCTGATGTAACAGGCATCAGGATGGTAACAACTGTAGGAATCCAGAATAGTCAGGGTTACAAGGAACCTCTGAAGTTCATCTGGGTCATCAGTGTATGTGTATGTCCTTTATTGAATTTAAATGTAGGATTTGCTTGAAACGAATCCTTTCCCACCAAGTTTTGGAGCTATGTTTTCACTGTTAATTTTTTATGGGAGAACAAACTTTGCCTTGTTCAACCAATGTCCTTGCTTTAAAGAAACACCAAGAAACGTGCAGGGAAGAGGCACCTTGGGCTCATTGGTGCCTGGTGCAGCTCCCTTGGTCAGCAGAAGGAAGATGCAGCTGCATTTAGAGGAGAATTCACAGCCTCAGAATTAGACAATTTTTTTTTATCTTAGGTCCTCCACATCATCTCCTGGAGCTACACTCTGGAGCTGGGTGTTGTGGTTTTCTCAGGACATTCCCTTCTTGGTTTGTTGCTTAAAAAAAAACCCAAACAAACCTCAGTCTCACCTAAAACTGAAGATTAAATACTCAGATTTAATTTTGTGATCCCTTCTGCGTTTCTTGGGGTTTTTTTAGTCTTGAGTAAGGCCTTTTACAAGAATTTTAATATAAAATATCCAGAGAAATATTTAGCTCTGAACAGACCTTAATCACAACTTTTGTAAACTTTCTTGGCCACACCTAATTTTCCCAAAGATCAAGTATTGTGAGAATTTTGAAACAGCTTTACCAAATCCAAGGTTTTGGATTGTATCAGCTGGCAATGCATGCTTCAAACTGTACATGATTGGTACAATAATGTAATTAAGTTAATGATATGATGGATGATGAAATTTGTGAAAGTATTTCTACAGCAGATTGTTGGTTTACAGGGGATGATTTAGGATGATTCCACCCTGTGGTTACTGCACTTAAATTCATTGTGTTTATTTTCTTTCTTTTAGTGCATGGTTCTTCTCTCTCTTTGGTGTCCAGTACATCATCTATTTATTCCACAGTGAGTATAATGAAGTGTATATTTATTCATCAAAATTACTGAATTGGCTGGTCTTGCTGTGCTAGTTTTGCCATTCATGGAGCAGGGAAAAAGCAGTTTTCATTTGACTGTGTTCTGCATGCTAGCTAGGAAAGGAATGTTTGTGTTCTTGAAGATGCCTGTGGATACTTAGCACATTAAACACAGACTTCAGTGGCCTAAAAGCAGCCATTCATTTTTGAGTCTGTATTTTATGCCATGCTAAATAGGCTTTGCTACAAAGCACCTCAGTAGATATGAGGAGATTTGAACTTTGTTACTTAGAGCATCCCAAAATTTGCTGTCTAAAGTCATCCCATCCTTATATTATGATTTACTGCTAAAGAAATTCACTTTTCAATGCACAAATATTAATAATTCTTAAAAAAGGTCATTTAATCACTGTGCCAGTAACATTTTCTCCACAAATAGGTATTGATTTCGGTTATCTGATCCTAAAATAAGGCTTGCTGGAGTTTGACAATAGCCAGGGAGCTCTCAGAGCTCCAGGCTCCTGTGTTTGGGTGGGTGGGATTCTCCTGGTGGCTGGAGGTGGGCATGTTTTCTTGGAACAGTGGAGCGTGTGGCTTCCTGCCCCATTCGTGTCCTTAGCTGGTAGCTGTGGTTACAGACAGGCCATGGCAGCCACAGGTCTGCCATGCTGACTGCCCTGGGTGCCCAGCACATCCCCTTGGCATCCTCACAGTGCCCCTGTGTCCCCCTGTGTCGCTGCCGCCGTGCCTTAGAATGCAAAAGTGCCACCTCCTTCCCATGGAGAGCTGAGTGTGGGATGAGGGGAATTGCCAGGATCAGCCAGGTCCCGTGGGATGGAGGGAATTGCCCAGGTCCTGTGGGATGAGGGGAATTGCCCAGGTCCTGTGGGATGGAGGGAATTGCCCAGGATCAGCCAGGTCCTGTGGGATGGAGGGAATTGCCCAGGTCCTGTGGGATAAGGGAATTGCCCAGGTCCTGTGGGATGGAGGGAATTGCTCAGGATCAGCCAGGTCCTGTGGCAGCCCTGGTTCCTCAGAGCCTCGTGCAGTGCCTTGTGGACAGAGCCAGGACTTCTCCACTGTTCCATGGCTGAGATCAGAGGTGCCCTGGTCAGCAGGCTGAGGTGGAGCCCAAATTCCTTCCTGCAGAAGGAAGCACCTCCAGCAGCCTGTTTTCTTTTTCCTTGAGCGTAAATAATTGAGGAGATTAAATTAGCCTGAATATGGATGAGGGAATCCAGAACAGGGAGTTCATATTAGAATTGCTGAAATACAAAAAGATAATTTGCGTGAGTGTGTCCGGCTGGCCATGTTGTAATATCCTCACAAACTTCTTTTATTTTGCAGCCTGAAGAGAAGTGCCAGTCAGAGGTAAGAGCACACCCTCTTGAGGAGCAGAAGTGCCCCTGTGCCCTGTCTGTCCTGCTGTTGTTCTCCTTGCTGTGCTGCACTCAGGTGCTCTCTTGGCCCCTCAGATTCGCAAGCTGCGGAGGGAGTTGGATGCGTCCCAGGAAAAGGTGTCAGCCCTGACGACTCAGCTGACTGCTAATGTGAGTACAGCTCTGAGGGCAAACATGGACCTGGAGGGCATTCAGTGCAACAGTTAGCACCCAGCTTCTGCAAGTGACAAATGATTTCATGTGTATAACACTGAGTTTGTGTTGCTGATGTGTTTAAAGAAATAACTGCATGCATGTGTGGGACATGTCCAGAAATAACATCCTCTGCCCTACTAAATTATATCAATTATCTTACACTTTTCTTTAAAAACTGAGTTCTAATTATAAGAATTTGGCTTTGTACCGTGTAAGCCATCTTAATGTCCTGAGAAGATCATTGAGGACAGGGTCTTTTTTTTAAAAACAGTGCCTTGCTTTGACATTTGGGTGGGATGAGATACAGATAAAGATTATAACTGGTAGGAATAAAAGTTAATAGAAACTTGGACTGAAATGCATTATGATTTTCTGTTGCATAAAGATGTGGCATGGTAAATAATACGGGCATAAGGAGCTCTGGAAACTGATTTAAAGATAAGCCTGAAGAACTGAGATACCTGGCTTTTTGTCAGTGTAGACAGTATTTCTGCTTGTTCCTTTCAGGAATTTGAAGGATAAGTAGTTTAAGACATTTGGGGAAAAAAAAAATACTTGGAATCCAGGAGGTGTTGAGGCAATACTGTGTGACCCTGAGCTAGTTTATTTGTGTGTTCTGTGCTGCAGTCACAGATAGCAGGAATCTGCGACACAGAAACCTGCAAGGAAAAGAAGCAATTCTGGAGTAAATAAGCTGGAGAGGAGTAGCAGATCAGATCATCCTGACAGCCTGGTTTATGGGAATGAATAAACATGAGAACCTGTGCTGCTTGAAGGGGACGTGCCTGTGCCTCAGCTCTGGGAACTGGGGCAGTGCAGAGCTTGGCACGGGGAAGGACAGGTTCACCTGGGCAGCAGCACAGGAGAGATCCCAGGGGAAATCTGTGCTGTCCACTCTGGGCATCCCAGTGCTGCATCCAGCTTGAAACTGAGATCACAGTTATTGCAGAGAAGTCAAATAAAAGGGCTTTGACTGAATGAAACCGCTTAGCTGCTGTCCCAAGAGGAAGAGAGAGCAGTTTTAACATCTTTGGGAAGTTAAATCTTCCATTTGCCTTTCAAATGCCAAAGGGATGGATACAGGAATTGGTTTTCCCCCACAAGATTCTTTTACCTGTGGGAAAGCAGGAGCAGATTTTGTTGCTGTTGTTTTTATGATGCTGTTAAATAACCCAGCTTGTGTCCTTCAGACAGAGAGCTGTCAGCTGGGCAGCTCGTGTGGCCCTGCTGTGGTTTATTGCATCTCCTTGCCCAGCTCAGGGTCCCTGGGCTGCAGCTCAGCACAGGCTGCTCCCCATCTCCCAGCAGTTTGTGTGTGCTTGCTGCCACTCTCCGTGGAGAACAGCTTTTATAAAGTGCACATTCCTCCTGTATGTTTTTGTTTAGACTGGGGTCATTTGGGTTTTTGTGGGTTTTTCTTGTGGGCTTTTCTCAAAAAAAAAACCAAAAAGAACAAAGCATGTAATATATTATTTTGATAGTATTCCATTTTTGCTTAGTTCACTTTGCTAAAATTTTACAGCGTTTTTTAAACTTCATAGACTTGAGCCTGCCCCTGATCTCCCTGATCTGTCCATAAATTGGCAGCAGAATGTTGCTAAAGCTGTCCCAGTATTAAATTTCGGTCTTGAGCCACCTCTCTCCAGAGAACATTCTTTTTCCATGTAAAAGGCAAGGTCTGTTCCCAAAAATATTGAGACAATAAATGCTGTTAGTTAAGACACTTGGACATTTCCTTTAGACATGATTCCTTTTGAAAAAGGCAATTAAAACTTTGACAATTCAAATTAATCTCTTCAGTTTACAGGTTTTTTCCTGAATTTCCTTGCATAGACACTGCAGTTGTTGATGCTTCTCAAGCTATCAAGGGCATGAATTTGAAAACATTTTGCTCCCACTATAGAAAAAGAAGATTTTTTTTTCTCTTAGCTCACTGAATGATTTCAAGACAGGAATAATTGAAAAATCCAGTTTTGAAAGAGCAACTGGTTTTTAAGGCTCAGGTCAAAGCCTTAAGGGTTTCTGTCTGTTACTAATCCATGCACTCCTGCTTGCCCATTTATTTTTTGCTTTTGAAAAGTATTGCTGAGGATCCCTGAATCAGCTTTGTTGTTCCCTGTTCATCCTCCCCAACAGAAGCTGTACACTCTGTGTTTTTGAAATAAATATTTAGATTTTCCTACGTGTGTAGTGTTAGGTTTTGAATTACTTTTTGCCGTTTTCTCACAGTCTCAGCTTTGCTTATTTTCATAGGGGCTGATGGGAATGCAAGCTGCACATCCCCATGTTATTGTAGTGCTCATGTTTGTTTTCATTGTGGATGTGAGAACAGTTATTTGGGATAAGTCAACTGTGTGCTGCTGCTGAATGAGTCTGGAATAGGTTGAATGACTCTGTAAAAGGTTTTGCTATTCTGTATTTTTTAGGTGAGAAAGTGTCTTTTGCTGCTTGGAAAGATTTCACCATTTGACTTGTTCTTGTGCATGCAGAATTATTTTCAATAGCTAAATGAAGATATTTTTTTAATGGTTAGTGTAGATTATTATGGCTAAGGAGACAAATACATTTTGAAAGCCCCCTCTGATCAGTTATGTATACATCTGAATGCCTAGAAAACAGTGCCATGTCATGGCTGTAGAAATAGAGTTTCTTGCATTCTTTTCCATCTTCCCAATCTACTTTTCCTTCCTTTTGCCTCTCAGTCCCTTTCAGTTCCTGGCTGATGTGGTTCATGTAACAGACCCTGTGATCTCCATGCTTCTTGGGAGAAGCATGTAGAACCTTTTTCACAGGAAGCACATTTTTTTCTTTGCTTGGGAAAAGAGAAGAGGGTAATTGGCCGAGCAGCAGGAGTTTTGGATGGTATGTAGCAAGCTGACCTTGGCTGGAAGCAAGGTGTGCTCAGATACTGGAGGAGTCTTGGAGTTAGATGCAGGTGCATCATCTGGGAAAGACTCTGTTCTCTGGTGGGATAAACACAGTGAGAGCCTCCACCCCTGTGACTGCCAGCGTCTTTCTGCCTTAATTATCCACAGAGGAAAATACTGATTTAGTTGGAGGGAAATTTCTGCCCGACTCTTCTCTCTACAAAAGCTGTTTTGTTGTTGGCGAGCATTTCCATAATGTGTGCCCTACCCATCTGACCTTTTCTAAGCAGGGTTGTTTTCTCTGCACCATTTACACCACAGACAATGCCACACACTGGCTGGACTGATGAAATTCCTGCAGGAATCCTCCTTTTTGGGGGAAGAGAACTGACTGCTCCTGTGTTTCAGGCTCACCTGGTGGCAGCGTTTGAGCAGAGCCTGGGGAACATGACGATCCGGCTGCAGAGCCTGACCATGACAGCAGAGCAAAAGGCAAGCTCCAGAAGCATTTGGGAGTCTTCATTGCTCTTTCCAGCATTGTTGCCCGTGCTCCTTCTGTAGTTGTGGGGGGGAAAAAGTCACAAACATAAGTCAATTTGACTTAGCTCCCTCATTTGTGGTGACAGAGTAAAATGTAAAAAATAATTGGTATAAAACACTAATTTTCTGCACTGGGATTTTATGGCAGCTGATCAGGTTATTCCTATTGATTATTGCTTTGGACATAGGTCCCCAGCATTGCATATTTCTGTAATATATTTCATCCCAGTGCATCCATACATGGGCAGGTTTGAAAGAAACACCAAGAAAAGAATACTTACAAGACTGGCAGCATTGGGTTTTTGGACAATATGCTTGAATAGACATTATTTCTGATTACAGAACGTGTGCATTTTTTTGGTATCATAATACCTAAGCTGTTTTGCACCCTGTTGAGGGTGTGTTTCCCCAGGTGTCCCAAACCTCATTTTCACCTCCTTGTACACATATATTCCATAAATTCACTATGACCTATCAAAGCTTAGATGGAAAAGCAGTTTCTTTGGTGTTCTGCTCCTGTGTACTATCGTGTGTTTTTTTTCCCTTATTGAAGGACTCAGAACTAAATGAGTTAAGGAAGACAATTGAACTCCTGAAGAAACAGAATGCTGCTGCTCAGGCTGCCATCAATGGAGTGATCAACACACCTGAGCTCAACTGCAAAGGTGAGAGACAAGCACCACATACAGAGACTCCAGGGCTCCCCAGTGAGACCTCAGTCCTCTGGGTGATAGCTGATGTAACCATCAGAGCTACCCAGAGACCAGAGTAGCCCACTCACGTACACTGTGATAAATTGCTGAAGGGAGGGTTTGAAGCATCTCAGATTTTAATCTCGTGGCAAGAAACAAGGGTTTGCAATCCCCAGTCCATGCACTGGGATAAGGGCTTGTCAGAGCGCCGGTTTCCCAGAGTGTACCTTCAGGATTGCATTGTTGATGCCGCTGATGCCGTTTCCCGGCTGACGTTGGCATCCCTGCCCTGTGCCAGGCCCCGGCGCCGCCCAGCCCGCGGAGCTGCGCATCCGGCGGCAGCACTCCTCCGACAGCGTCTCCAGCATCAACAGCGCCACCAGCCACTCCAGCGTGGGCAGCAGCGTCGACTGCGACTCCAAGAAGAAGAAGAGGAAGAACTGGGTGAGTGTGTTTGTTGTGGGAGACTGGTGAGGTGTCGGTGACATTGCCAGGACATGCTCGGTGTGACCGTGCCCACAGGGGCCCCAGGGTGAGGGCAGAGATGAGGATCTGACTCCATGGTGCACAAGGCTGATTGATTATTTTATGATGTATAATGTATTAAAACTATACTAAAAGAACAGAAGAAAGGATTTCCTCAGAAGGCCAGCTAAGAATAGAATAGGAAAGAATGACAACAAAGGCTTGTGACTCGGACAGAGGGTCCGGGCCAGCTGACTGTGATTGGCCATTAATTAGAAACAACCACATGACCAACCCCAGATGCACCTGTTGCATTCCACAGCAGCAGATAACCATTGCTCACATTTTGTTCCTGAGGCCTCTCAGCTTCTCAGGAACAAAAATCCCGAGGAAAGGATTTTCCATTAAAGATGTCTGTGGCAGCATGGTGAAATGCAGCTCCTTCCTGCCTAGTGCAGCAGGTTAGCACAAGGACTGTGCCCTGCTTACATCCTGGGTAAACTCTGCTGTGGAGGCTTAACTGAGCTGTAAGTGATGTATATCCTTGTGCTGGCTCTGCATAGGATTGAATTTGAGCTTGACACCTGTCCAAGATCAGGTCTGGCTAATAGGGTGTCCAGTGCCATAAGGAAAATGTGACATCTGTCATTAAAGGAAAACAAACTCACAAGAGAAGATCGTTCTTGTGGGTTTTCTTTTGTTTTCATCTCATAGGGCTTTCTTATAAGTGAACATATTAAACAGTTTAAGAACTCTTTGTCCAGAATTAACTCGGACTGCTAAGAATAATATAAAAAATACTGATCTTTGAAAATTTTTCATGATGGACATCTCTTTTGGAAGTTTTTGCATTACTTACCTGTCCTTTCCCGTTTTTCCCTCTTTGCTCATCCTGTACTATGTACCAGGTACCCTGTACTGGAGGAAAGGTACATTATCTTCAACTCCTTTTTCAATTAGACCACAACTGTCTTAGTGCCCTAGTCTGACTGTAGCCTGGACTGAAGTCCCTAGATCCTTTACTGTAGTCTGTAAAACAGTCCACCCCTTTCTTCCCTCTGAATTTGAATCTCCCTGTTTCTCTTGGGTGTACAGATAAATCTGTAGGGATGCAAAATGTGGTTAGAGCTGGTAAAAGCTATTTGCTCAGTATTCTCTCAGAAATGTTGATGAAACTCCTGAACTGTAAGAAAGAGCTTCCTGAACAAGTTCTAGTTTTTATTTCTCTCTTATCTCAGAGGTTTCATTTTGATATCTCTTGGTATTGCCAGCTGCTTCACAAAAGAAGCATTTCCACTCTACCCCTTAAACAATTGGCAGAATGGAAACAGCATCTTGTCCAAATCCTTCTTGTACTGTACATCAATATATAGACAAAGTAAATTGCTGTAACTTGTAAATTTGTAGCAACCCTAAGTTTGTGACACATAACTTTTGTAGTCATTAAGCCTTGGTTAAGAAAAACACTTGTTAAAATTCTTGTTTAGCTTCTATTTTTTGTTACTGTAACCTAGGGGATATGGTCTTACCTCAGCCCACATTTCTCATTCATCAGATAACTATTTTTGAAGAAGGTTAAGGGAACCTCCTTTTGTTATAAAGTTAAATAAATAAAGTTTTCATGAAGTGGAAGAAACAGGACAGTATTTTTATGTTGTTATTAAGAATGAGTGCATCATTGCTGTGAAATGAAGATTGGAAATTCAAACACTACAGTGAAGAATGTGTGAGTTGAATCTGATTCACACATTGTTCATTCCACCAGTGCTGAGGAAGTTCTCAGCCAAGGTCTTTGTGTTCTGTGTAGAAGCAATGCAGTTGTCCATTCAGAGCTGAAACATCAGAGTTCCAACGTTTCTCATTGTAGGAGTCTTTAGCTTAAAAAACTGTTTTCAGCTGATATGAAGCCAGCCTGTGTATGTATGCAATTTCTGCAGTGGCATTAAAAGGTGTACATGGAGTATTCTGTGTGGGATGGGAGCCCTGAGGATCATGGAATCCAGACCTTGATTCCATGGGGGGTTAACTTTCAGGACTCTCTGAAAGTGAAACTGTCTAAGAACATTGTCCAAATGCTGCTTGAGCAGTGCCTCTTGAATTGTAACTTTGGGGTCACAGCAGTTTCTAATGACTTGAGTATTAATTCTTGTGTGCAAAATGGCAGTCCCATTACTAAAGGTTATTTTAGTTGCAGGTAGGTGGAGAAGTTGCAGGTTTTCCCGTGGTGAAATGCCTGTTCCTGCAAGGAAAGGTACATTATTAACTTGGCTCTTAGCCAAAGCACTCTGCCTGAGCTGAGGAGAAAATGTAATTTAAATATTAAAGAGTGTGGATCTGGTGTCTTCCTCAGGTGATGCAAAACAATGGCTGTATGTGGTTTGAGACTCCTGGTTTTGGAAAATACAGGGTTCTGGTTTTAAAGTAACTGTTTGTCTTTGTTAATCATTGGTCGTGTTTGTGTCAGAAATCCAAAACTTCCCTTATCAGTGGCTTTATCTGTTAAAACATGTCTTTTTTTTCCTTCCCCCACTTCCTTTTGCTTGCACTTCTCCTGGCAGGTCAATGAGGTAAGGAGGACCTTGTTTAAACTGCAGAGCTAACCCCATTGACACCACTAACCCTGCCAGCCCTGTGCCAGCACAGCTGCAGGCTGGCACCACGCTGCTGCAGAGCTTGTTGCACTCTGAACAGTTTGCTCTTGAAAAATACAAAGCATCCATAGCCACTCCTATTGACCTTATTAATCTGATCAAATAGTTACCAAAAAAAAAAGCTTTTTTTATTTTCACCCATGTTACTGTGTATGTGAGTATGGCTGTAGCATCTGGAGTATTTGCATGTTGAAAGTTTTTACTCTGTGGCTTTTTTTGCCTGGTTTCACTCCTAACAATGGGCTTGCTGCTGTGGTCTTTTTTTTGTTCCAGTTACGCAGCTCCTTCAAGCAAGCTTTTGGGAAAAAGAAATCTCCCAAGTCAGCCTCTTCTCATTCAGACATTGAGGAGATGACTGATTCCTCCTTGCCTTCCTCACCAAAGCTACCACACCACAACACCACTGTTTCAACACCACTGCTGAGAGCTTCCCATTCCAATTCCCTGTAAGTGATTTTTGTAATTTTTAGACAGAAAATTGTATGAAAGGCATCTTGCTGCATTGGTAGAGGAGAGACAGAGGACAGAAATGCTGAATTCATGTATTCAGAGATTTAAAGATGCATGAGCTGACTCCCAACCCAGTACCTTTCCATTAGTGTCCAGGAAGCCAAAAATCATTGTGTCAGTACTGAAGTGTAAATATTTCATTGGGCTGCTCTCTCAGCAGAATACAGTACTGAGTATCAAGAATATTTATGACCAGGGTGACCTTGAGGTGCCAAATTAATTGGATCTCTTGCTGTTAATTAAACAAACCAGGTCAGATCTGGGATTTTGTTTCTCTTGTCTAAACACAGCACATACTGTACTAGTCTGCTGTGCTAAGTTCCCAGTTCTATTGACAAATTCAGCTACAGGAAAGGAAATCGATCACTGTGGGTCAGTGCTACCGGTGAGCTCATCTAACTGCTTGTGCCTGGTGGATGGAGATGAGCCACTCCTCTTTCCTCCTGTGCCTGGTCCTTTCCATGGCCACCTGTAAAGTTTAACAATTCCCTTGCCAGGCTGTTTTCAGTCTGAGCTCACATTTTAGATGTATGTGGAAAATTTAGTGAAGCAGCTTTTATGTTCATTTCATCAGTAGCTCTGTCACTCTGAGCAGGATCAATAAATACAGAAAGCTGTAACAGGCAGTGTTGTGGAACCTGTAATTAGCAGACAGCCTCCTGACCCTGGGAGATGGTGCAGGGCTTCCACCTGATTTCAGAACAATGCACTGGAGTAGTTCCCCTCCCCTTGTTTTCACATGAAGGAGTGAGAACAATAGCCATAGTTTCCAGCTGTGTAACAGTGATGAAATGCCAGTAGCAGATGATAATCCCCCATGATTTTTGTTTCAAAGCTTGCTCTGTCTCTTGAGCCTAACTCAGTGTGTTTCTGGTGACTACAGCAAGTTGTGCTTTACAGCTCTCAGGCCAGAAAATTGTCACATGATGATCCCATCTGTCATCAGCCAAAATGCTCTTTGGGTACATCTCACCTTGCTGTGGATGCCAAAAGGATAAACATGAACAAAGAGTAAATTTGTGAACTAGGGAAAGGATAGAGCACAAGTACAACTGGTGTGTCTTGGCTTATTGGCTTTTTGGTGGGGAAAACATTCTCATTAAACTGATTTAGGGAGAGACATGGTAGGTACAATCGCCCTTAAAGTTGCAGCTGTGTGGTTGATCTTTATACAGATACAGTTACAAATGTGCTGAAATGTTGTTAGTCACTCAGGTTTGGTTTTTTTGGGTTTCTTTTTTGTGAGTGGAGGGAAGAAAAATGCCACCAAAAATTTTTTAAGCGTAAGTTCTTGAAAGCGAGCAGGAATTTATCATGCTTGAGTAGGTGTAGAGTTCCAAAGCCCTCCAGAGCAGTTCAGGGAAACCCAGCTGTGCACACCTGGTGAGCTATAAATCTGTCTGTGAACTCATCCATCTCCAGCCAGCTACTGGTAAATGCCTGCACCCCCTTAATTTATTTAGATTTTTGGCTTTAGAAGTTTTCCTTTATAGAAACTACTGTAAAAAAAAATGAAGACTATCCAACAGTAGGTGGTTTCAGAGAATTCTGTTTCAGATGCCAATTAAAAAAGATAACTCTCAGACATCTGTTTCATCAGACTCTTAAAATTTCCATGGCCTGTTCAATATCTGACTTAATTCAATAAGCCAAAACTGCTACCTGCTTCAAGCAGAACAAAACCAGCTCCTCTCCTGCTGCTGAGGCCTGGAGGAGCAGCAGCAGCAGAGGGGGTGTGTGTGTGTGTGTTGGTGTGTGCAGCATCTCGGAGTGCACGGACAGCGAGGCCGAGACGGTGCTGCAGCTGCGCAGCGAGCTGCGCGACAAGGAGATGAAGCTGACGGACATCCGGCTCGAGGCGCTCAGCTCTGCCCACCAGCTGGACCAGCTGCGCGAGGCCATGAACAGGATGCAGGTGAGGGGCACCCCACACCCCGAGGCCATGAACAGGATGCAGGTGAGGGGCACCCCACACCCCGAGGCCATGAACAGGATGCAGGTGAGGGGCAGCCCCACGCCCCGCGGCCTGGGCCGGGCTAAACCTTGGCAAAGTCAGCCTGAGCGCCTGACCGCGCTGCCCTCGGCTGCGGCTCTTCAGCCCCAAGATGG
>JAWWLW010000294.1:3159962-3171105 GCA_035041385.1 Myiothlypis coronata
TTTGGGGGACAGCATTTTGGGGACAGCATTTTGGGGACAGCATTTTGGGGACAGCATTTTGGGGGACAGCATTTTGGAGGACAGCATTTTGGAGGACAGCATTTTGGGGGACAGCATTTTGGGGGACAGCATTTTGAGGACAGCATTTTGGGGACAGCATTTTGGGGGACAGCATTTTGGGGGACAGCATTTTGAGGACAGCATTTTGAGGACAGCATTTTGTTGGCTCTCAAAATCACAGAATCACAGAATAATGAGGTTGGAAGAGACCTCTAAGATCATGGAATCCAACCTATGCCCTAACACCTCAGCCAGACCATAGCACCAAGTGCCATGTCCAGTTTTTTTTTAAACACATCCAGAGATGGTGATTCTATCACCTCCCTGGGAAGAGCATTCCAGTACTTTGTTATTCTTCCAGTGAAAAATTTTTTCCTAATATCCAACCTATCCCTTCCCTGCTGTAGCTGCAGACTGTGAGCTCTGGTTCTGTCAGAGACCGACCCCACCTGTCACAGCCTCCCTTCAGGAAGGTGCAGAGAGCAGTGAGGGCACCCCTGAGCCTCCTGTTCTCCAGGCTGAACAGCCCCAACTCCTTCAGACATTCCTCACAGGGTCTGTGTTCCCAGCCCCTCACCAGCCTCATGCCCCTCCTCTGGATGTGCTCCAATGTCCCAAAGTCCCTCCAAAGTGAGGGCCCAGAACTGGATACAGCACTCCAGGTGTGCCCTCAGCAGTGCTGAGCACAGGGACAGAATGACCTCTGTGCTCTCTGCCTTAAGGTCGTTGCATTTCAGTGTTAGTGAATCCCCACATACTGAGGTGTTTTAGGATACTTTGGAAAGTTTAACAGAACAGACATTTTAATATGTAAAATCCTTCATTAAAACGTAATAGAAACAGCATTTCTGCTAAACTGCCATTTATTCTTAGGTTTCTTATGTTGTTGTCTTAAAATTGTGTTTTCACTGTGCCTTCTAACGTCTGACTGGTCTCCTCCAGAGCGAGATTGAAAAGCTGAAAGCAGAGAACGATCGGCTGAAGTCTGAAAACCACGGCAGCTGCAGCAGGGCTCAGTCTCAGGTTTCCATCTCCTCCTCCCCCAGACACTCCGTGGGTCTCTCTCAACACAGCCTGAACCTCACGGAGTCAACCAGTCTGGGTGAGCCTGATGAGAAGGGTGCTGGGGCAGGTTTCATCCTGCTCTTGGGAGGCTTGGGTTGGGTAGCCATGGAAAGATGAGAGCGTGAGGATTATTAACAGCTGAGGTGTGGAAATATGTCACGAGCTGGCACAGAGCCCTCTCTTAAACATCATCCTAGGTCTGCTACACCCTCGGTCAGAGGTGTCCAATTATGACCTCAGCTCTGAGGAGCCCTGTTTAAAGCCCTTTAATGGTGCCCATTTGCCAGGGGCTATATCATAGGAAGGAAAATACAGAGTAACTGGCTAATAATTTTCAATGACCTTCCCTTTTTGAGAGGGGTATGTGGCGGGGAAGTCAGTGAGCCTGGTTCTTGTGTTTTACCTCGGGGCATGGGAAGCCCAGACGTGCTGTTTGACTAGAATAAACCAGAATAGTCCCCATTGTAAGTGGGCTCCAGCTGTGAGGCTGTTGGTGTTTGCTGTCCTCAGACATGCTCTTGGATGACCCTGGAGATGGCTCTGCCCGCAAGGAGGGAGGCAGGCACGTCAAAATCGTCGTCAGCTTCCAGGAGGAGATGAAGTGGAAGGAGGTGAGTTGTGTTTGATCCCCAGCTTTGGAATGTAGGCGACTGCAGAATGTGTGAGGGAACTCAGGGTTGCAGAGGACTTTGAAGGATTTTCTCAGGAAAATGGTTCATTTGTGTGTTGATAGTGGTAAGAGAGGGCACTTGGCTGCCTCCAGCTTCCTTGGAGCTGCTGAGAGGGACCAAAATGCCAGGAGCACCAATCTTATGGAAGAGCCTGACAAATCCAAACTGGGAGATCTGTACCAGATTCTAGTTTAAGTTGTCCTCTCTGGCACAAGTACCCTGTTTAGAGTGACATCTTTCAGATGTTTTCCATCCACAAGTATGTGAAAGAATCCTAAATACCCAAATAAATTGCAAATAATGTAAAGTTGCATCCTGTCTCGCGTGTTTAACATGCTTGAGTGTATTACACAGTCCTTAACCAGCAATGGCCTTGCTATCTCACGTTTTTGAGCACCTGTAAAAGTGTGTTTAAAAAGTAACTTCATGTCTTCCTGAGGGATGGACAAAAATCTGAATGATCAGAAATAAAATGGACTCAGCAGCTCTTCCCATTAAATACTTATTTTGCATTAATTATTATAACCCTGAATAAATAGCAAAACTGCTGCTGATGGACTGCAATCACAGCAAGGCTTAGTAACACTTCAGATCTTATGATAGAAATGAGTTTTCTCTTCAATTAATGTTTCACAGTGAGTGTAGCTTTAGAAAAACAGAATAATTGTATTTATTCTGATTTATCTGCCTTAAAAATCACTTGCAAGATGCTGTGATACATCAAATATAGAATATAAAATCTCTACTACTAGAGCCCTGTACACATTAGAGCCATGTATAGTTTATCTATATATATAGGTTTCTGTGCCCGCAGCAGAATTTCTGAAAATAAATAGAATAAACCTAGCAAATGTAACATCTTTGGTTGTGAAGTCGTGGAAGAATGAACTTGACATCTACTTTTCTGTCTAGAATATTCCTGAGAGACTTTCTGTCTCTTTGCTAAACTGTAATCCTCTCAGAGGTTTTTTTAATTGTTCATGAGTTGATTAATAAGTACCTTTAACTTAACATCACAGCCACCTGAGCATTGTTTAGCTTTGTGACTCCAACACTGTAGAAAACGTTTTTCATGTGAACAGAATTCCATATGCCATTCAGAATTCACCATGCAGAGCAGTGAGGGTGCACCATCGTTTAGAGGTGGAAGGGGAGGGGGCAGGAAGGCAGCATTGGAATTCATTGACCCCACGTGTGTGACAGAGCTGTCCCTGTGCCCTAGGACTGCCGGCCTCGCTCCTTCCTCATCGGCTGCATCGGCGTCAGCGGCAAGACCAAGTGGGACGTTCTGGACGGGGTTGTGAGGCGCCTGTTCAAGGTCAGTGGGTGCAGAGTCTGTGAGCTCCAGTTCTGCTGGGGCTCTGGTGTGCCAGGCCGTGCTGGGCTGTGTGCCTGAAGCTCTGTCCCAGCAGAGGACAGGCCCCCAGTGCTGCCTGACCAGGGTCCCCTGCCCCAGAGCAGGCGGGCCCCAAGCGAGGCAGCGAGGACAGCTCGGTCCCTCCTGGGACAGAGTGTGCCAGTACCCAGGCTGCTCCTAGCCGTGGCTGCCCTAAGCAAGTTCAGTGGATTTCAGCTCTTGGGTGATTCTCAGCTCTTGCTTGCTGAGGCTCCTGCGGGCTCGGGGGAGAAGCAGACACGAGAGAGGAGAAGAAAAGGTCCTGGTGGTTCCACAGCGATGGTTTATTGAGGGGTCTGTGAAGGGTTCCAGCGACAGCTCTTCTTCTACCAAATGGGCTAAACCAGCCCCTTTTTATAGGGTACAGAGGGATCCAGACTTGTCCAATAGTAGGGGTTAGGGGAAGGTGGCCTGTGGGGTTACAGAGATAAGCTGGGGTCCCAGAGGTGGAAGACAGGAGCTCATTTTGCTGTCTCATCATGACTCAGCAATGCCTACTGTTAAGTCTCTGCCCTCCACGGGGTCTTAGTCAATTCTGTGGGGTCTGCTACGCCTGACCTCCCGTGTCCCTTTCCCCCCCAGGAGTACATCATCCACGTGGACCCCTTGAGCCAGCTGGGGCTGAACTCAGACAGCGTTGTGGGCTACAGCATCGGGGACATCCGGCGCACCGGCGGCGCCGAGACCCCCGAGCTGCTGCCCTGCGGCTACCTGGTGGGAGACAACAACACCATCTCAGTGACCATCAAAGGTGAGCTCACTGACTGCCTGCTGGCCTCCTCACTGTCATTGTACCACTCGAGAAACTCAGAGGAGCAGAGACTTTTTACTGCGCTGCTTTTTCCTGTTGCTGCTGTTTATTTACTTCCTGCTGTTTTCATTTGATAAAGTCAGCACTTGGGCCGTGCTAAGTCTGTAATTTCAGCAAGTTTCAACCTATAACTAGGGAAAATTACACACTCCACAGGTCTTCAGTTGTCCTGGAGGAGACCTGACATCACAAAGGATGCAGTGGAGCTGTTTGAGCAGCAAAGTGCTTTCCAAATGAGTCAAACCTCAACATTTCATTGGCTCTTTATCACAGCTATAGTTTTATTTCCTTCGTGCAGGGTTAAAAAAAAAATAGATCTTGACTCATTTCCTTGATTGGTCTTACTGAAGTGTCCCTCCTTAAGTCCCTCAGGACTTCAGGATATTGGGAGCCCAAATTTTATGAAACTCCGTAAAATTTGAATTTCTCAAAATGTATGGTTTTCAGAATTCCCATCGATTTTATTCTGTAAGACTGATAAAAATTTAGTATTTGTGTTTCTCGTTTTGTTTCTCAGGGAAAAACTGTTTTTGTGAACACTATGCTATGAAACTAAGTTCGGGGTAAAACCCTCAACTGCTGCATTTTGAACATACATCAGTTTGCTCAAAGTTAGACCTGTGAAATCTGCAGACAGATGGTATTTGAGAGCAGTGCCAAACATTCTGCAGATCAACTTTGAAATTTGACTGAAAGCAGATTTTTGAATATTGGTGTAAGAACCAGGTTACCTTGTATAGCAGAGCAGTGGGCAGGAAGACAAAGTAAACTGTGAAATACATAAACTTACTGAGGCTTGACATGAACCCAGGATATTCTACTTATATAAAATGCATTGTCCAGTCATAAATCCTAACTGAAATACTGCATAAGGTCTAACTGTGTCTGTAAGGCTGCAGTTTGAGTTTATATTTAACTTGCACTGACTCGACATGTGCCTTGAAGGTTCATAAGTGATAACAGTTTTCAATAAAATAGAAATGTATTTAATCAATTTATGGAAAATCACTTACAATTACCTTTGAGCTATAAAGCTGCCTATATAAATATTTAATATTCCAAGTAACCACTGAGGTGCAAACATTTCTCTGGGTGATCTGCCAACTTCCCTTCCTGCTGTTTATTTTGAAGCACTGTGTATTTTCCCTAAGCCAATTCTGCCTAAAGTGACTGCTGACATGGCATAAATGCTTATCAGTACGAGTTTTCTGTTAGAGGAGATAACTATCAGCATACAGAGGAGGAGTTTAATTACAAGCATTTGGGAAAGTAGGGGGAGTTGATGATAGCTGGGTTTTTGGGGTTTTTTTGTCTAGTGATCCAAAAGTAAACAGGTACATTCAGGGTGAATGCAGGGTGAAATGGGTGGCTTGTGCATGAAAAGTGTAGCCTGGAATCCTTTGCTGTGGCAGCTTCCAAAGGGCCTCAGGGATGCAGCTGAAGGCTTAAACAGGCTGGAGGAGGGTCCAGGCTAAGGCCACGGGTCACCCCTGGCCTTGTCCTGAGCTTTGTGTGTGTGACCGTGCTCACGGGGGCCTGAGGGTGAGGGGAGAGAGGAGGGTCTGACTTAAAATAATAAATCAAGCTTCAGAAGGCTTGATTTATTATTTTATTATTGATATTATATTAAAACTGTACTAAAAGAAAAGAAGAAAGGATTTCATCACAGATGCACCTGTTGCATTCCACAGCAGCAGATAACTGTTGTTCACATTTTGTTCCTGAGGCCTCTCAGCTTCTCAGGAAGGAAAATCCTAAGGAAAGGATTTTCCATCAAAGATGTCTGCGACATATGTGTGCCTCTCTCAACCATGAGGGATACTGGGCTGGGGCAGGGGCTTAGCTCTGCAGTTGAGAGCAGCTTGCTGAGGCCGTGTGGATAGGAGCTGGGCACGCCCCTGAGAGAGGCTGTTCCCTGCTGCAGGTGTCTGTGAGAACAGCCTGGACGGGCTGGTGTTCGAGTCGCTGATCCCCAAGGCCATCCTGCAGCGCTACGTGTCCCTGCTGATGGAGCACAGGAGGATCATCCTGTCCGGCCCCAGCGGCACGGGCAAAACCTACCTGGCCAACAGGCTGGCTGAGCACCTGGTGCTCAGGGAGGGCAGGGAGCTGGCCGAGGGCATCGTCGCCACCTTCAACGTGGACCACAAATCCAGCAAGGTGAGCGCGCGCAGACCCTCCCGCGAGGAGAGGCCCTTCCTAGCCTGGCATTCTGAGCTCTGCTGCACTTGCAAACACCGTGATTGTCCTGAGGGAAACAATACTCAGAGGTTTCCAGATTCACTTGATTGGGGGTGTGGAACAGCAGGCTTGCAGGCGTGTATTTAAACACCTAAAGGTGTCGTGATTTTCCAGTGTTTAAGGAGCCTGAGAATTGCCCAGGAAGTTAAACACCTGCACAAAATTCCCAGAGACTTTAGCAATCCCTATTGCATGTGGGCACTTATCCCAAAACCCTCAAATGCATCTCCAGGCTGCCAGGAGCTTCTGCAGCTGCAGGTTTCAGCCCTGGAATCATGTGCTGGGTTTGGAGGGGCTGTTGTGCAGACACATTCCTGGGCAGGTAAGGCGTGTCTTTGCTTTTTTATGTGCTGCTGGTTTTGATGAATGTACTTCCAGTGATCGTCTGGATTAAAGAAAAGGAAAAAAAAATGAAAATCTGTGTATTTGATGGCCTTAGGCATATTTTCCTCTGGAGGAAAGGGATGGTTGAAATTGTGGTTGTAAGCCACTGGTATGATTTCAGACATGCTTTAAAGCTGCTGAGAGCATTTCAACCACTCATCAGTAGCACCAGAAGCTCATCCTTCGTTCCAGCATTGCTGAAGGCATCCAGATTTGGCCTGTGATGAGGGATGGTTTGTTCCAAATTAATTTTGTCGTCTGTATTTTGATGGAAAAACAGTTGCAAGATGATAATAACAAATCGAGCTGGAATGCAGAGTTTGGTTTGGTATGGGGAGAGTTGATCAAGTTCCTGAAAAGAGACAAAAATACGTTTCAGACCTCTTAGGTCTGACATTGATGAATAAAAAGCACAAGCTAAATTACAAAATATTACCCCTCTTCAAGCCCTTATCTCAGACAGGATTTCTGGCACAGTCTCTGAGTCTTCAAAATAACCTACAAAAGAGAAAGACAACCGTATCTTGTGTTTTCTCATAGAAAATGAGAAATTGTTAATGAGAAATGTGATTTGTTAGATGTCAGACTCTTTTGCTTTAGATTTTGTTACCAAGCTTATTTATCTTAATTGATTTTAGTTTTTTAAGAAATGTGAAGAAAAAATTTTTTTTTTGCTTCTTTTCTTTATATCTGCTTTGCAGGAGCTCCGCCAGTACCTGTCCAACCTGGCAGACCAGTGCAACAGTGAAAATAATGCTGTGGATATGCCTCTGGTCATCATTTTGGATAATTTGCACCACGTTAGCTCCCTAGGAGAGATCTTTAATGGACTCCTAAACTGCAAGTACCACAAATGGTAAAGCAGCAGTATCAGAACACATTGCAAATGTTCATTTGTACTGAGAGCACCGCTCCTGCAAAATCCAATCCCACAAAAACAAAGTCTACATTAATTTAGTAATGTAGAACAAGATGACCAGGTTGTTCATATTGTGGACAGTGCTTCAGAGGGATCTTTTCCTTCATAAAATTATCTATTTTTCTGAAATAAGTAATTTAAAAGTAGTTGTATTTGCTTCATGACGTAGATCATTAGTAGGAAAACCCCATATTTAGTGGAAGGTTCTGTTTTGGGACTTCTGGTTTGCTTCCAGAATTTGATGTTCACAGAATCTCAGTAGAGAATTTGGTGATAAGTGACTACAAAACCTTCTTTGACAAAAGAGTTTGAATTACCTTTTTTAATGATCAGGTTTTACTTAAAACTTGTTTTTCAAAGTTCACAAGTTTGATTTGCTTGATTTTTTTTTTCTCCCAATAGTCCGTATATTATTGGAACAATGAACCAAGCCACCTCCTCCACACCTAATCTTCAACTTCACCATAATTTCAGGTACTGTTTCTTCATGTTTCTCATTTATGTTTGTGGGCTGGCAGAGGAGTAATGGCTACTGAGTCATGTGAAATTGTTCTTATCAGCTGAAATAGCAAAGTGAGAGAGAAATGCCATTTGCTCCTGGTTGCTGCCCTGACATGTTCAGCTTGGTTATGGTGCTGTCACTAAAAGAATGACATAAAACTGGGTTCATAAAACTTTTATTTTATACAGGATTGTTAAGATATTTGATTTTCTACCAGATTTTCAGGAAGACAATATTTAGGCAAAGCAGATTATTGAGAAATGAGCTGAAACAATGCACAATAAAAATTGGCTCACCTACTGAACTATTCCAAAGTAACTTTTGCTGAAAAACACATATGACTGGAATAGCCCATTTTGATCCTGATAATCTGGGAATAAGAGGAGAAATGTAGTCAGGAATAGTTACCCTCACTAGCATGGAAGAGAAATCAAGTCCATTTCTGGTGTTGTGCCGTAGATGGGTGCTGTGTGCAAACCACACTGAGCCAGTCAAAGGCTTTCTCGGCCGTTTCCTGAGAAGAAAACTGATTGAAACAGAGATCAGTGGCAGGATGAGGAATGCAGAGCTGGTTAAGATTATTGATTGGATTCCCAAGGTCTGGCAACATCTGAACAAATTCTTGGAGGCTCACAGCTCCTCTGATGTTACTATTGGTAAGTACTCTGCCCAGGCATATATAAATATATGGATTTTATTTCCTTGTCTACTTCCTTGTGCTGTGTCACATAAAAAAGGCTTTCCTTAAAACCCTATTTTTAGATGTCATCGCCCTGTTTTTGTTGCTTATTGTGCTTGTGATTTGAGTGTAATATCTGAATTTCCCTCTCCAGGTCCACGGCTCTTCCTTTCCTGTCCAATAGATGTAGATGGTTCTAGAGTTTGGTTTACTGACTTGTGGAACTACTCCATCATTCCATATCTTCTGGAGGCAGTAAGGGAAGGGCTGCAGGTGAGCAGGCAAAGGGAAAAATCATAGGTTTGGGATGGCATCTGTTCCAAAGGCCACAAAACTCAGTGGTGGGCATTTTCTGTAGCCACAGCCTTGCATGTTGAATATCTGCATGTCTGTGAAAATGGAACCAGAGCTGTCAATAATGTCAGGCAGAAATAGAGTGTGGAAGAAGTGATGAGATGCCAAACTGCTGATGTTTGCAGTGGGGGGAGTTAGATGTACAAATACTTTTCAATACTGTGTTCCAAAAGCACACCTTCAAATTATCCTGTGCATCAGAGAAATAGGCTTGTCATCATTAACTGTGTTACACAGGATTTTCCTCTGGAAATCAAATCTTTCAGCATAGGAACAAAGCTTTGCACAGAGAGAATGTATGCATGGGTGACAGGAGCAGTATCAGTGACATTTTGATTACTTCTCAGTATTTAAGATGATTTTTGTAGTAGATTCCTTCATAATTCTTTCAGAGGATGAAGTGAAATCATCGTTGATTGTGACTCAATTACTAAACACAGACATTCTGGCAATTTGGAATGGTTTTTGGTGTCCCTATGACTGTGAAATTTGTTGGGATCAGGAGGACGGTTCTGCAGAGAATTGCTATGGACTTCCATTTAGGCAGGGGGAAAAAAGAGGTTTCTTAATAACCAGCTCTTTGTTCACAGAATAAGCCCAGCAGCACCTACTTTAAAATATGGTTTAGAACTAATCTTTTGTAATGGCTTCTTAAAAAATTGTGAAATACATGAATTCTCCAAGTTTTGGGTACAGTTTGGGCAGCTGGCGTTTGAAATTTGCCAGTACTTGGAGACCTCATTCTTTTTGGGACAATTGTGGTAGACTCTTAGGCATAAGGAAAACAATGGGTCCTGGAGTACAAAACACACTCAGGAGCTTTGCTAGAAACAGGAGAACCATTTTGCATGAAACTTGTTATAAAGGAAGGTAATGGGAGCCAGGAATCTTTCCACCCTAAAACAAGAAAATGGAGAGAGGTGATTCTGCTTGCTCTGAAATGGATAGAACTGATACTCACAGTAATGATGTACCTTGTACTGCTTTTGGAGCTCTCATTGATCAGTACATGTGGAAAGCATTGAAAAATTAGTAATGGAAGTGGAGAGGGAGTAATTGATAAAACCATCCTTTTGCTTCCTTGTTCTGCCCAGTATCTCCATCCTTCCAGGTGTAAGGACTTCAGTTTCTCACTGTGCTTTAGACTCTTTATACCCTTCAGCCCCATTTCCCCAGATTGCACTAATTCATCCCTATTTAAATAATTTCTCTTTTGTTTGGTTGATGGATAGGAAGATGCACTTTAGTACTTGAAGAGTAGCCAGAGTGGTGCCAGTGAACAAGCTAATGCTAGAAAGGTGGGTTTCATCTGGGGCTGTTTTCTCTTCCTCACAGCCACAAAGACTCCTCTGAGAGCACATCTTCCCCCTGAAATTGCCTTCCAGAAAGGAAAGGTGGACTCCTAATTTGCTCTGATCTCTGTGGATCTGCTCTCAGCTATTTTTATATTTCTGTTTCTCATTTAGAGAATGATTTTGGATCAAATGCAAACAAACCAAATGAATCCTTACAATAACTGCTCCCATGGGAGCTGGCTTGTTTTGTTCTTCAGAACAGGGATGTGAAAATTAGAAGGTTGTATAAAACCCAAGTTGTCCCTGCTTAGGGTATCAGTACAGAATGCAGCACCAGCAAAAACAGGACACCAAGTCCTTGTGGCTTCCTGCCACTGTCACTCACACTCCAGTGATTTTTGGTTCATGCTTTGTGGAGCACCCTGTCCATCCCTGTCCCATGGCTCGCTCCCTGGAAGGTGTGCAGTGCGAGGGGTGGGCAGACCTGGTTGCCATGGTTGGTGAGGCATTTCATCTCTCCTGAGCTCAGATCCAAAGATGTGAAAAATACAGAGTCCTCACCACGTAATGGTGCCAGTGACATGGATCATTGTAAATCTGAGAGCAAGGTTAGAACAGGAGATGTGGTTGGCCCCATCCTGCAGCAGGGATGATGAGCAAGGTTAGAACAGGAGATGTGGTTGGCCCCATCCTGCAGCAGGGAAGATGAGCAAGGTTAGAACAGGAGATGTGGTTGGCCCCGTCCTGCAGCAGGGAAGATGAGCAA
>JAWWLW010000294.1:3201028-3223683 GCA_035041385.1 Myiothlypis coronata
TGTGAGGGACTTGGAACACAAGTTCTGCGAGGAATGACTGAGGGAGCTGGGGTTTTTTAGTCTGGAGAAAAGGAGACCCAGGGGTGACCTTATCACTCTCTACAACTCCCTGAAATGTGACTGTAGTCAGGTCGGGGTTGGTCTCTTACTCCAGGCAGCAACTGATAGAACCGGAGGACATGGTCTTAAGCTGCACCAAGGGAAATATAGGTTGGATATTAGGAAAAAGGTTTTTACAGAAAGAGTGGTAAAGTACTGGAATGGTCTGCCCAGGGGGGTGGTGGAGTCACCTGGATGTGTTTAAAAAAAGACTGGATGTGGGACTCAGTGCTGTGGTTTAGTTGAGGTGTTAGGGCATGGGTTGGACTCAGTGATCTTGAAGGTCTCTTCTAACCCAGCGATTTTGTGAATATGATTCTGTAAATATGAAACACAGAAGGTGCCATCAGAATACAAAGAAACACTTTTTTTCTGTGAAGGCGACTAAGCACTGGCACAGATTACCAAGAGAGTCTGGGAAGTCTTCATCCTTGGAGGTAATAAAAAGCCAGCTGGATCTGCTCCTGGGCAGCCAGTTCTCGTTCACCCTGCTTGAGAAAGCGGGTTGAACCATACCATCTCCAGACATCCCTCTGAACCTCAAAAACTCTGTGAATCTGTGAAATTGCAATATTAGGAAATATAAAATATCATAAAAATTATAAGCCTATTCACGTTAATCTACTGAACCTGCCAGGAAGTTCAGCAATGTTTCTGAGAATGAAGAAAGGCTGTTCAAAGGGAGTTGTCAGCCACGTTTTTCCAGTGCTCTATGTAAACTATTCTTTTACGCCGATTGTCTTCTACTGGAATTGGACTCTTCTTGAGGTACAGATGGGTGAAATCACAGCTGCCATCCACCAACACATTTTCTTTAAAATCTAAAATTTTCTTTAAAATTCTCAGCATGGCAGAATACTCCAGAGCAAGTATGTTAGATGACTGGACACCTACCTCATGTTCAAAGACAATTGCCTTGCTTATACAACCATTTTTTCTTGTTCAGCTTTGATGCATTTATCTAGGCAGACACTCTTAGCTGAGCTCACAAACTCAGTTGTATCCAGACAACATGAATTTTATCCCAAGGAGAAAACTGAAGTGTTTGGTGTGTCCATAAGAGGTGTGGACTCCTCAGTTTACACCTCTCCCTGACTGCAGCTCTGTGCTTGTGCAGAGCAGGTCTGCACTGCAAACACTTCAATGAGCCATTGCTGTGGTACTCAAGCCATCAGTGCAGCACTGCTTGTTTTTCTTTCTTTTTACATGAACTTTGCAACCTCAGTACATGGAGTTATCACACCTGGTTGTGTCTAAACTCCAGGTTTACCGGGGTGCCTCTTTATTACACTGCAATCCATACAGCAGGTTTGCCCAGGTGTGCAAACAGCACACCCTTGCTGCTGGCCAGGGCTGGCATTCTGCAGGAAGCCTGCTTTGCAATTGAAAAAGTGTAAGACAATGCTGGTTTATAAAAAAAAATAGATAGGAAGACAAAAGATACTATTTACTGCTACTCATTAACAGAATGAGCCCTGAAACCCTGCAGTTTTCCACTGTCCAATGTGTAAGATTTTCCATTGCCAGTTAACCTTTTAATTTTATTCTTACTTAAACAGAAAGAGTCAGGACAATGAGGGGATAATTCACTTTTATCTTGGGCTTTACCCCAAGGCAGTATTACCAAGTAAAATAAATACCTTGTATACTAAAGTATAGAGATTTGGGTCTAGGAAAAAAAAAAAAAAGACATAGACAAGATTTAGATGGGTCTATGTGAAGCTGCAATTCTAAAAATTACTCTTGTTCTGTCCCGAATTTGGAAGATTCAACAGAATTTAGCTGTATTAATTTCAAGGCATTACTGATATGCCTATAATATACCTATATTACCTAGATATATGTTCCTAGAAACACACATACATCTATATAAAGTGATTTACAAACTTGAGCAGCATCACATTTGACTCAAAGAGTGAGAACAGAAAGAGAGGATCCCTTTCCCTTCACCTCCAGTGTGGACTCTCATGGCCTTCCTTGGCATGGAGTGGGCAGCCCACACCAAACACCAGAGAGAAGTTCCCTTGAGAAATTCCTTCTGTATTTGACACAAACACATTAAGGTTAGTTAGGATTTGTGTATCCTTTGTGAAATATATCCTTATTTAAAAGTGAAGTTTTGTCCTTCTGCATGTTCAATTTTTAAGGTATAAAATATACCAGGCATTTGTGAGATGGAGAGCTGATGACAGTCCAACAAGACAATGTACAACAAGACAGAAAGAGGAGAGGTGACAGAAAAATATAATGCTGACTTTTTGTGTGTTTGAATCCATGCCGAGTCTTAACACATTGTTCCATGCTTTAATCTTTGTTTGGTATCTCACTTGTTACTGTAACTTTGCCTAATTTTTCTCTCTCTTTTCTTTCTTTATGCTATTTCTTCATATAAATACAAAAAGCACAGCAGTAAGCATTAAAAACAGAGAGATCAGAATGACTTCATTTGGCTTACAGCAGGGATGAATTTTCTCCCTTGCCATAAGCAGAGCCAAGGGGAGAGAAGATGTGAGGAATGGATCTCTTTAATCAGATGCAGACTTCTCACACTCATACAGTTTTAAAATCATCAAGGCCACACTATTTATCTGTCCAGTCTTCCTTATTGTCCTTTGCTCTCACCATCAATGCTTTGGTTTTCTTGAGATATACTTTATGTCACATTGGAATGATTGAGAGATGGTTTTCTTGGTGCAATTCATTGGCTAAGAAATGAATGTTAGTGACCACCTTTCTATGGATTTACATGTTACTTTGGAAAGCAGACACGAAACTTTACAAAGATGGCACAGTAGCATTACAAACCTACCTGGCAGCAGCAGTTTCCCAGCTTGAAACAAACAAGAGCAGTGAAAGAGGCCCCCAAGTTTAATGCCCCGGGCAGGCAAGGGAGAGCGAGTGCCCTTTGTGTGCAAGCCAGGAACTGGTTACCTTGGCAGTCAGTGAAAGTCAGATCAAAAGGCTGTTTGAAAACCATGGCTTTTAGAAGCAAAGATGGGAAACAACATCTTTCTTTTCTAGCTCTGGAGTTAGGAGATAGAGGAAACAATAGCTATTATATAGATAGAGAGTAATTTGAATTCTACCTCTTTGCACCTGATCAAACAGGCTGCAGCTGAAAGGCTGATGTGCCATCAGGCTTCCTGTGTGAGACAAACCTGATAAAAATTGTTGCACCTGAAACACCTGAAAGCACAAAGCTTAGAAAAAAACAGATTCCAGGAAGGAAAAGTGGGGCAACACAAAAAGAGTTCTGACCCAGGGACCCTGTCATTCTGGCATGCATGGACTTCAGAGAAAGAACAATGGGAAGAGAGAAATGGTCTTTTCTCCAAGTATGCCTTGGATGGGCTGCACAAAAACACTAAAGACACACTTCCCACCTCACATTTTCTTTAATATAATCTTATCCCACAACACTAGTACATAAACCCCATGTACCCCTCTCTTATTAGAAACCCCCTCTCAGTCCAGGATGATAGTCTCCTGCCTGCTACTCTGGAATTCCTAACATACTCCAACCTTCCTCCCTTGCTACAGCAGCTGGAATTCCTTATCTTATCTCTCTCCACAGTAGCAGAGTAGACAAAAGAGGTCTGTCAGCTGCTGGCCTGCTTGCAGGGGCTCAGCAAGCACACCAAAGTGGTACACCAAACCCTAGCACCCCACACCAGCCTTGGAGATTTAAAAAACCCGACTGGACAGGGTCCTGGCAAACCTGCTGTAGGTGGCCCTGCTAGATGACTCTGGACTTGGGTCGGCCACTTTTCTGAGGTCCCTTCCCACCCCAACCTTACTGTGATTATGTAAGCCCTGAACTCCATGAGAGGCAAGGGGAATTATGGAACTTAACTGCCCTGTTGAGAGTCACAGAGGTACAATTTGAAAGGAATCACCAAGTGCCAAGCCTGGTTTTTAACCACATTTGGTGCCTAAATGAAGCCTCTCTGCAAACCTTGGTCAATTTTTCCTTTGAGAAAAAGCAGACAGGAGAAAACATTACCTTCCCTGATGCACTTGGCCAAGGACAGCCCCCAGTGACTGACTTGCTCCTGAGCAGCAGGAGCAAGATGCAGGGATCTACGGGCTGCAGCATGAGGAATTATGTGAACTGATGGAACAATGGGAAATGATGGGGACATGCATGGGGACAGATGAAAAGCTGAAAACAAAATTCCAGTTTAGTCAGCACATACAATCCTGACAGCTTTAGACAACAGAATGTAAGTCAATACTGCATCTCCATGGCAGCATGGGAAAGTCAGGCGGCTGTCTGTGTTCATTAGGAAAATTAACCTTAAACATGATTGCTATGAAAAGTATATCCATTGCAAAGTGAAAAGCAGAAATTTGTTCTGGTAAAGAAGCTGTCAATTCTATTTAAGGGATGGCTATATTCATAGCCCCATTATAATCTGCTCTAGGTAAAAGAACAAAATTACTGCACATTCACTGAGAATGTTGTCAAAACAACTTTTAGTGCAGGTATTTTGAGAAATAAAGTAATACCATGCAATTAAAAAAAATTATATTTTATATACTTCCACATATCAAATACGTAGAAGTATATCAAAGGGAAGTATATCAAAGGGAAATCAAATGACAAGGGGAAAAGGTGATTAAATGCAGGTTTTATAATGTGAGTTTCCCCAGACAGCTGTAGGCCAAAATTCAGTTGGAATGTGGGACTGTGTCTATTGGATGAATATGCTGCTTTTCCATAAGAATGCTGGGAAGTGGTGCATGTGACCTGACCCTGTATTACTTGGCTCTGGAAAGCTCAGGTGAGTTTATGGCATGCCAAGCTGCACACTGCAGTCATGCCAGCAGGTCTGCTCCTGGGTCTAGCAGGATTTCCCTTTGCAACCCAGGAACATCTACCTTAAAGATTATTATAAGCTTTCTCTTCCTCATTTTACCACTTCATGCTATCTGGCTTTTGATCTCTCCCAGATTGGATTATCCTCTTATCCATTCCAGTTCCCCTGAAATCAATGAAGTCAATGTAGTATAAGTGGGGGTGAGATTGTACTAGAGATTAAAGAAATGCAACAGGTTTTATACGAAAAATAAAGATCCACTCCAAGAAACAGCATGTAATTCAGGATACAAAAAAAACCAAGGCAAAATATGGTGGAGAAAAGAGTACCTCAAAGTGAAGAGTGGTAAAAGACAGAGAGAAGGGCCAAGATAAAGTAACAGAAGTTGCAAACATACAAGCAAACAATACACAAAGATACATTGTGTGTTTGGCTAAGAGAGCAGTGTTCTATAAAGCACAAAGAAGGGAACAAAAAGAGGGAGGACACCATGAAATAAGGATGATAGAAACAGGACAACTGAAGAGAGAAATAAAGCTGAAAGCTGAGAATGTGGAATGCTTTTCCATTAAAAAAACCCACAAGCACAGAGAAATGTAATGAAATTGTGTGCTGAATTCACCCTGTTCAGGCTCATTTTCCCAGCAGCAGTGATTACTGCAGCAACCAGAAATGGGAGAGCTCTCAAGGTCATCTCATCTGACTGCCTGCAGAGCAGAGCTTCTCAGAGCCAATAGTCTTTTATTTGATTCCCCTAGCTTTTAATAACAACTAAATATAAACCAAGCTCTTGGCAATATGAGTTATGTTCTCTGTGAGCAGTAAAAGCATGTGCTTGATGTTGACCATGAGGGGTACATTGTGGAGACGAGGGAAGCTGTAGGTTGCAGTGAGTATGTTGGCAAGGACAAAAGTTAGAATGATGGCCAGTGTAGAGAGAGGTGATGCTGGTTTGTCTGTCCTTCCACAGTTCACTCAAGAAGACAGGCCCCAAGGAGCTCTGCAAAGCTCTGCTCTCGTAGAGCCCAGTCCTCTGATGTGAGACAAGACCAATTCCTCTGTGGAAGGGGCTAACAGTAGGCCTGTTAGCTAAAGCAGTGAGAAGAAGCTGAGAAGTAAGAAGAAGTTGATAAGGAGTTTTCTCTAAGGTTGTAACTAAGGAGATTGAGAGAAGAAAGATAAGAATACTTTGCAGCTAGATGAAGTAATGTTAGAAAAATAGGTGGAGTCACTATAACTTTAACTAATAGTATTATGTTGATTTATTGTGGCCAATAGATCAAGTAGAAGAAGTATCAACAATTGAAAAGTGTATAAAAGTTAGCCATGTTAGAAAATAAAGTGTTGCCAACTGAAACTGCTTGTAGTCTCTGCTTTATGTCGTGACCACCTCGACAACAACAACTTACTTTTCTTTTTAGGTTTGAATAGCAAAATACTATATTACTATGGAAAACAACAGGACAAAATTATTTTCTGTAGTAATTAGTTCTCACATTATTTATTTGGTCCTAAAGATATAATTATTTAATTGTATTTTATTATTTTAGTATTAGTAAAGGCAAAAGGAAGACAAAAAAATTTTGCTGTCATATGGAACACAACAGCATTTTCTATTGACCAATTTTCTAGTAAACTTATTTGCAGTGATTGTATTTGGGTGTGAAGCACATTGCCTTTGCCACCAGTAGGAAGTGGCAGCACCATGACACTTAGATGAAATGATCCTGCCTTACTGGAATCATCACAATGTGGTTACACTGTGCTATTTCAGTGCCTTAGCACACTCAGCTTCTCCAAAGGGAAGCCCAAGGATGTAATTCATCCCTGGTGTATGTTTTCATTTTGCACCAATGATGGATGTTTTTACATGACTTTAGTATTTTCCTAAAAACAAATGATGAATTATATCACTAGCAAACCAACAAAACCAATTCATTGGTCTTAGTGCTTGGCTGACCAGAAACAAACCACACTGTTCCATTTTTATAGGATCTCGTTCACTAAATAGAGCACCAAAATTTAAACTTCCTAGGGAAAGGTGGCCCGTGTAATTTTGAGGGGGTGGGGGGTATTTGGTGCATCACTAATAGAAATAAAGCATGATGATAACATGCAATTGCAAATCCAAGGGGTTTGCATCAACAGCAAATAAAGTAGAAAGGAGATGGGATGATGGGTAAAGCTCGGGGTGGGGGGGATACTTTTAAAACTTTTTTTCTCCGTTTTTTTCAGAGGTTTTATTGTGTAAAGGTCCATAGTGCTGCTTTAGAACGTGATCCTGGTCAGTACAGCACAAATCTCAGGGGACAAAAGTTGTTAGCAGCCTATTAGGATCTTTAGAACTCTGATCTGCAAAAGCATTCTCTGAAAAGAGGTGAGTCACCATCTGAAGTAGGGCAATACTACATTAAAACACCCCTAATCTTGCTTGGCCAGTGCTCTCTCTTCTAGCAGCAGTTCCACTCACTGCTCCATGAATAGGAGGTGCTATTTGCAAACCTTTAGTATAAAAGCAAAAAGCCCAAGGACGTATTAATTAATCAAACATAATTTCCTTTTTCCTCCCCAAGTATGCTTTTACATCCTTCCAGTGCAACCAGATAACACAATTTAGCTCCAAGCAAACATAGAAAGAACAAACAGTGAAGAAAGACAAAACATTTTCTCTCCTTTTTCCACCTCTCACTAATTGCTTGGCTCTGGGATGGAAAAGACCCCAAGCCCGAGCTTTGCACAAAACTCATCCAAGAGTGAAGAGGGCAAGGCAAGCCCTGAGCCTCTCCAGCTGCCCTGGAGTGAATGGCTTGCTGAGGGCTCTGAATGCTCCCTGTCTCTCCCCATACAATGTAGGTGTTGCTGCTCACCAGGAGAAAAAAACAAGAATCCCTGGAAGGGGGGAGAAGGAGTCCTGGGGTCCCTCCAGGATAGAAAAGCTCCTGGCCCCCGTGGGTGAGAGGGGCTGGGCACAGCCAGGGAGGCTGGGGGCACTGGGCAAGGATGTTCTGCTCTCGGGGAAGTGGGATGAAAAGTGTGTCTTGGGGTAAAATGGCAAAAAAGCACCCCAAAAGATGGAGTGGTGCACCTGAAGATGCTCAGCGCTTGTTGCAGTTTTCATTTCAGGCCGTTAATGTGCCTGCACGTGGCTGAGCCATCAGTGGAATCATAGCCTTTGCTGTTTTCCTGCATTCATAAAACTGAGTGCAGAATGAAGTTATTGCTGGCTTTCCTGTAAGTGGGGTCTCGTGCAGGGAGGGGAAAGCAGCTGGTGATGGCTGGGATAACAACAAGGCTGCACTTTTCTGGTGTGGTGTGTTCACCTGAACATGTGAGAGAGATCTCATCTCATCTGGGTGGAAGAACAGGACTTTCTGTCTTCATCTTCCAGCATTAGAACACCAGATTTTTTTTTATTATTAATTTTTTTTTTTTTTTTGGCCAATATTTGTTTTCCCCCGCTCGTCTTTGTGTTTACCACACACCTTTGGGAAACAAGGGAAAGGAGCATGGAAGGCAAACTGGGCGAGATCAGATGCCTGCACTTTTAACTCTGATCTTGTTCAGTTTGTATTTAGACCCTCTGAAGGCCTTTTGCATGAGTTACTTTTGGTCTAAGCAGACCTTTACTCTTATGTCAGCACAAAGGGGTTAGGTGCAGTGCTTTCTGTGGCAAAAGCCCTCGCTGGGGCTGAGCAAAATCTCAGCTTTTTCAGGAGCACGGCAGCACAAAAGATTTAAGGGGGGAAATTGTTAAAAGGGAAGCTCTTTTCTCTTTGGATTGAATGCAGTAGGGAGATTAAAACTTTCATTTGAGATTTTGCTGTATTCATAGTGGTGAGGCCATGAATAGGTCTAAGTCAGAGCCCACAGTGGTTGTGGTGTGCCCTTTTATTCTCTGGCACATCTTCAGACACAGGTTGTTTTGCACTTGAAAGAGGTGAAAGAGGGGAATGTGGGATTTTGACAGCTGATATTGGCCTCTGAGCTCTTGATGGGGATTTTCTAATTAACCCCCAGGGCCCATCAGGTGGTCAAACTGGAATGATTTCTGTTAGGAAGGGCAAAAAGTTGGAATTTTCTAATATATTTTTTTAAATTTTTGACAAACACACTGGGGATGATTTTTAATGACATATGTACATTGAAACCACTTACAAGGAGAATTTTGGAAATTTTTAGGGTCTGAATACCCCTAAAGCTCAAAGTTTCAAGGAAAAACTTTCCCCCTTGAGAAGATTTCTTGGGCTCTATGTCATAATGATAAAGCTAATTTAAGCAAATGCCTTTTGATCCCGATTGCTTCCCACAAACCTCTGCCACGGGGACAATCTGAGGTGGCACACTCCCACCCTGTCACCCCCAGCCTGGGGGCCTGGGGGTGCTGAGTTCCAGGGAATCAGAATTCTTCACTGCAGGGATGCAACTGGCAAAGCTGATCAGAGCAGCAGCAGAGCAGGAGGCTTGCACTGGATAATTTGTATTCTGCAGAATGTGGAATATTATTGTGTGATAATTTGTATTCTGCAGAAACCTTGCAAAACCTTCTCGTGAAGTTTTAGAAGGCAAAAAGAGAGCAAGCCTGCCTGTGTGTTTTTGCATGATTTTACATTTTTGGTGGTTGTACCACACTGAAGAACATGAAGTCTGAAGGCAGCTGCCCTGGTTATCCTGTCTCCTTCTAAATCCATGGTGCAGGATGGAGGACTAAGGTGCTAGGGGAAAAAATCTTGAGCTGTGATACCTGTGAGTCAGGAAAGCTCACAGAAAGGCATTAAATATTGATTTTGTATGCTGCTAAATAAAATGGAATTATAGCTTCACAATACATAACTCTTCAGACATTTATATGGGATAGAGATATCTGTATATCTGTATCTCTGTCTCTTAGGTCTAAGAATTAATGTTCAAACTTGAGTGACTTGTTCAAGATATTGATATTTATATTAATTATATAACGATGTAATTCTACATATTAATTACTATATATTATTATATATTATTAATGGATTATATAACACTAACTGACTTTTTAATGTTCAGGGTATTTGAGAGTTGCAAAGGAATGGAGAGAAAGGCACAAGGAACATGAAGGAGATGAAGAGGATCCTACTGAATGAATTAATCTAGAAGTAATAACAAATCTAGCTGTAAAAGGAGATGTCTTCCTCTGTTCCTCTGCTTGTCCTGCACATCCAAGCCAAGTTGCAATGGTTTCATCTTCCACTCATGGCAAAAGTCAAATGGGGCATCTCTGCCCTCTCTGTTATCTCCCAAACAGAAATATTCCTTATCCACTTCCCATATCAGTCAAGTTCAAATTTTACATGGTTTGAAACTCATCTGAAAATAATGGCCTGAGCCAGCCCTGGTTTTGTGCTGGTCAGGAACACAGACACACTCAGGGGAGGAGTGAGATAAAAAAGGTAAATATACACAAATAGTTAAGCTTAATTAGCAAGGGTAAGTAAGTTAGGTGAAGAAAAAAATAGTGACAATGCTGCTAGCAAAGGATGGTAGTTGCAGGGAAAAAACAGAAAATTTAAGGATTTCAGAACCAGACCAAGTGTTTCAAAACAAAACTTATAATCAGGCAAAATTTGCTTTCAATCGCATTTGGCCACAGGTCCAAAAATGTTGGGGGGTTTTCTTCTTTTTCTGGAATTCAGTGAGTGCACAGAGCCAAAAGCTGCAGAGACTGGTCTGCTTTTGGACTTACCTAATGCCTGGAGACAAATAGAGGTGTATGCTAATTTCCAGAAAGTAAAGTATGTGCTCTGTGCTCTGCTTCTGAGGAACCATAGTTACTTTAGCATGGTGTGTGAAATTTCAGCGCAAAAGCCTGCCACAATCTCATTGGGCAATAAAGGCCTGGGCAAATTTTAGGGATAGTACTTGGCAATTAAAATAGGTGCTAAATAACTATGAAATCTAAAAAATGAACTAAGAGTGAGCACTTTGAGAAGTTCAATTCCTCTACTTACTTCTGTCAGAAAAAGGTTGCCCTCCCAATGGAGATTTTTGGATGTTTGGATGACATCAGCCTGATCATCATTTAACGATCTTGAGAATATGAATGAATAGACCCGGCTTGGCTCAGGAGATTTCTGCTCTACTTAACCCAGGATTATTTTAAGAAATCTGATAAGATACAGCCATTTATCTGTCTTTACTGAAATAAAATGTTTCACTGCTATTGCTTCTTGCCTAAAACATGCTGGAAACAGACTGGGTTTTTTCCCCTCTGGTGCTGATCAGCATTGCAGTGTGCATGAACAAGACATTCATCTTGCTGACACATCTTGTTCCAGCTGTTGCTGTGACAAATTGTTTCTGCTGTAGTTCAGCTGAAGTGCTGCAGAGGTTTGCTCATAACTAACTTGAAATGGTTTTTTTGAGGACAGCTTTAAATCAGAATCAAAGCGAGTGCTGCAAAGTTGTGTCAAGCCCAGACAACTTAATGCAGAGGGACAAAAAGTCTCCAGGTGCTTCCCAGTCCTCATGAATCTGCAGACTCTGCCCAGCTTCTCAGCAGTGTTGTGCACAGTAATTTTTGCCAGAACACTTAAGAAAGGAATGTTTCCTCTTGTGGGGGAGGATTTGGCTTTTGAAACAAAACCTCACGTCCACTGCCTATCAATGAAATGCATTGTTTGAGAGCTGGCCTGTGCACTTCAGGAACACTGCAGTGTTTCACCCACCACTGGCTGCTTCAGGCTGAGATCAAATTTCATATGTGTTGGCGGGGGTGGAGAAAATGATGCTGCCACAACGATGACAACAGTGCTGTGAAATATTAAAGGCAGCTACATGCTTGCTCTAAACTCACCAATTTTCTCCTCATGCTTAAGAAAGGTGAAAATATCTCTGCTTGGAGTGGTTTATCAGGGTGGAGTTATCAGCCTGTAGTGACCCAAGAGCTCACCAAGGTGCTCCATGTTTGTGGGTGCTTTCTTGGTTCTGTCATACACTCCTCCCCCAAATTGTCACTCCTGGTGTAGATTTAGTTCAAGTTTTGATTAGTAATCTATGAAGAAAAACGTCTATGGGTTCACAGAGTATCAGCCCAGTATCAAAAAGGAAGGCTTGGGATTGGTTACAGGTTCTCTTTTATGTCACAGCGAGTTTGGATAAAGCCATGGACCTGTGATTCTGAACATTTGAATATGTCATGCCTTGCCAATTAACAAGATTAATTTTCTCCCCCACAAAAAATTTGTCAGCTGCTTTGAAACAAACTGGGAAGAATTGAGACATTTCCTGATTCCTCTTCCATCCTTCTAGACCAAAGAGACTTCATTCCCTTTACTGTCCCAGGCATCTGCTCTGGGCTGTCCATGCATTTGCAGAAGCAAGAGTTCTAAGAAATGTCAAACCTTACAGGGAGAAATATTTAAAAGGGAATTCTGAAGTGGAACTTCTTCAAGTTAACTTCCTGAGTCTTTTGAGTAGTGGTGGAATCGAATTTTAATCGATGCCTACTTAGTGGCTTTAGCTGTGGAAGCTTTAATATGGCTTTAGCAAATGTAGGAAGGTTCTCTTCACTCTTAGTTTTTTGTGGAGACATAAATGAATGTGCTTTCATCCTTATTTTTATGTGCATTTTTTTCTTGGTCAGTGTCACACAGCACAGTTTTTTTTTTAAAGTTTGTGCTTATTTGTAAACATCATTTGTTTATTTATGTATTTATTCTCTTTGTGCTTATTTGTAAACATCATTTATTTATTTATTTTCTTTGTGTTTACAGAGAGAAATGCAACAGCATCTGCTATAGAAATAGTTTAGGAAAAATAATTTCAGTGTATTCTCAGGGCTCAAAATTGATGAATAGCGGGGCTTGTCCAGTTCTGACAATTTTGTGGTTTTTTGGATCCCATTTCTTCTGGCACTCTGTCCATCTATAGCAATTATCTGTCTTCCTGAATTAACTTAGACAGCTTTTAGTAAGAACTAAAACCTCTCAGAAATGAAACTGCTTTTCTTTTTCTCCCCTGAGCACCACATCCTGATGCTCTTTTTGTTGCTGAAACAAAGTTTAGTTTGCATACAGTATCTACACCTCATGTATATTAAGTGTCCTCTGATTATAAGGGCTTATTCACACTTTCTACCTTAATCACTGACCCACCAGGAGATTAAGGCTCATCTCCAGAGTATTTGGCAAGCCAGCTAATTGCGGGTGAAATCCGTGGGCATTAGAGGAAGCTGTAGGGAAGCTTTGGGAGCTTGAAAGGCTTTTGGGAGAAGGGACAGTGGCAGCCGCTGCCTGACAAAAATCCTGAGGCCCTGGATGCTGTTGGTGCCCTTGCAGACCGGTTTGACTTCTGAAGGGTCTCTGGTGTGACAGTGCTTCCCATGGCTTCCCTGGCACACGCAGAGGAACCTCAGCTGGGAGCTCGTGGGCCTCCCCTTGCTTGCACTTGGTCTGAGGAAACTCATTTGCGTCAGTGAGAGAAGCTTGTCAGTGAGAATTTTCATGCTGGGATAAAGCAGTGGAGCAAAGCAGCAAAATCAGTATAAATGTGCAGATGAGGGAGGAAGAGGGGCTTTGGATGAGGACATGGAGTGACAGGATGGGGGAAATGGCTTTAAGGAAGGTGGATTTAGATGAGATATTCAGAAAAAATTCCTCCCTGTGAGGGCGGTGAGGCCGTGGCACAGGGTGCCCAGAGCAGCTGTGGCTGCCCCATCCCTGGAAGTGCCCAAGGCCAGGCTGGATGGTGTTCTGCTCAGACTGGTGTAGTTTAGCAGGGGAGGTGGAGCTATGGGAGCTTTAAGCTCCCTTCCAACCCCACAGAACCTCCTGCACTTCTATGAAAGATGTGAGGAAGTTTGTAGAATCACCAGCATAACGAATTCTTGCCATAATGGATTACTCTTAGGGATAAAAAGCTGGTCTTAAACTTCCAAAACTACATCTCTAATCACAGCTCAGTCCTGAGTGGGCTGAGGTAGGGGCTGCTTCTCTGTGCCAGCAGCCACGAGAGGGCAACACGAGCATGAGCACAGCGGAGCGATGGTGATGGAGAAATCGGGGATGTAAAGCACAGCTCGCCATCCCTGCGGCACTCCTGCTTGGCTCCTGCTTGTTTTGCACAGGACTTCTCCCTGTTTGCATTTGCCTTGTGCTTCGGGAAGCTGCTCAAAGGCCGGGGGAGGTAAAGCACGACTGTCTGACACGGCAGAGTTTCTTTCACTCCTGTTTTCTCCAAAGGCAGGGCTTGTGTAAGATTGGGGATCTGGAGTTGTGGTGCTGCTTCTCTCCAGTTCATGGCAGAGCTTTAGGTGTGAGATACATCTGCCTCTGGAGCCTTCTGCTTCTGTTTTCTTAAAATCTGAAATTCACCTGTATATGAATTTCAGATTTTAAGAAAACAGTCTTGTTCCTCAGACGTGCGCAGAAAATCATTAAGAGGTGACTCCAACTAAAAAGACAACAAGAAGGATTTTATGATTTTTAAAAAGTAGTAGTATGATGGCAGCTGCCTGAAAATCAGTTGGCTTGGCTAAGATGCCCAGGAAGATATCCCTAGCAAGGAAACCTTGGGATGCATCAGACTTGGGGGGCTGGTTCTGGAGAGCAGATAGAAACTGGGCCTGGGGGTCCTGTGGGATTCACATTCCCTGAACCTGGGAGAAGCAGTGAGAAAAGAATGATCAAAACAGTTCTTATCTTGCTTGCTGTGCCCGTGTTTGTGCCACAGCACAATGCAATGTGGAGATTGTTCACCCACAGTGAGGATGGTTTGTTCCCTTGGCCTGTCAGGGCCAGGTGTGTGTGTGTGTGTGGGGACTGTGGGTGACAGCCACGAGATTCTGGGCAGTGTGAGCAGCTGAGTGCTTGGCAGATTCAGTTTAGATGTAGTGTGATATAATATAGAATAATACAGTATAATAAACTGATGAATTAGCAATTAGCCTTCTGGTATCCATGGAGTCAGATGCATCATTTTCTCTCTCCCTAGTCTGGTTGCCCTGATTCACTGTAGGGTCCCTGCCCAGCAAATTTGTGGCACATGAAGAGCTGCCTTAAAACTAAAGCTTAGGTTTGTGTCAGCCTGCAGCAACTGAACCATGGGGAAATTTAGTCATGCATTTATTTTCCCCGTAATGGGTATGGGCATGAGCTTCTGGACATGCAGTCTCCTGTTTGAAACCAAAGAGGAGGCAAATGGTGGCAGGTTTGCCTCAGACTGTGTTTTCAGTAGCTGCAGCTGAACTGTCCAAGGCATGGGAGAGAGTCTGTGACTGTGTGACCCCTTCCTCAATACTTGTGCACATACTGGACAGAAAAGACACATAAACAGGAGTGTGTTCTGTCTGCCTGGGGAAAAGATACCTTTGTGGGAAATGTGAAATCTAGACATGAATCAAGACTGAAAAATTGTAAGAAACTACATATTACTGCTAGGATTTCCAAGAAATATCTGGATAAATTTGAGTTAGAAGAAACTGTGTTAACATTAGATTAATTTTATGCTTTCAGCATGGTCATTGTGATTCTTTGCAACCATTCTTTTAAAATCAGGGTGTGACCATAACGGAAAGAAAAATTTAGGAAAGAAAACAAGAGAGAATGCATTTTCCTGGGGTACCCTTAAAGGAGGAGACCCTGTCTGTGTGAGTGTCTGAAGTTATTGTGATGGATATCTTCCCAGCAAAGCAATCCCATCCTTGAGGGAGTAGTATTCCTATTTCTGACCAAGTTCTCCACATTGCTGGTCTGTGATGAAAGCTAGGTGCTGGTCAGAAGGGCTTGTGAGCTTTGCTCTTTAGCAGAGAAGGCTCTGGCTCCAAGCAGACACAAAAATTAGGGGAGCACTCTTTTTAGGGAGGAGCTCCCATTGATAGGAGAGCTGGACTGGGGACATAGCCAAGTGCTCTCCCCAGTCTGAGGGGATCCTGGCAGGCTCTTACAGTGAAGTGTTCACCTGTATTCATTCTCTCTAGTTTTCCTTATTGTTTCATTAAACTCTTTTTCCCCCCCCCCTAGTTTTCTGGTTTTAATTTTAGCCTTTAATGTTACTGATGGAATTCTTAATGTAATTAATGTTTCAACCAGTTCTTGACTCTTTCAAGTGCTGCCCAAGATAGTGTCACATGTGACTGTTGGGCCTGATGTATTCATTCATTCATTTACTCACCTGGCCACTCTGTGGGACCAAGGTGTGTGAAGACCCCACTGTAGCTGCAGGACCAAACCAGCAGTGTCCAGAATATGGGGCTGTGGAGCTCCCAGATGGGCCCTTGCTGGGTTGTGAGGAGCTCTGGAAGAGGGATGCTCTGTTTGTCCACACTCTGCCTGTCCTGGTTTTGGGGCAGCAAGAAGCCCAGCTCTGCTGCTTTCCATTTTTATAGAGCCCTGCAGACAGTGCCCTGTGTCATGTTGGAAGGTGCACCTCAACTGAATAAGACAGTGGAAAAAGCTTTATTGAACCTAATACACTGTCTCTTCATATCTTAATTATTTGTGTGAGTATTTCCCTTTGACCTTTCTCCTTGGGCATCTATTTGATGTATTCATGCAGAGAGATGTTTTGCATAGAGGGAGGAAAAAATGTTCACCTGTTCAAAAAGCTGCCACCAGGACACAGATACAAGCAGAGATTCTTTCTGTCATCGCTGCATTATTTTCCTGAACACACTGTAATTTCATCAATTTTCCATGCTTATGGTCATGAATGCTTGACATTACCATGTCTTTGCGTTAACAAAAAAGAAATTTCATGGCTTGAGATTTCCCTGGAAGAAAAGGGAGAGCGTGAAAAGCCAGCCAAATTGCGGAGCGCCGCAGCGTCCTTTGTCCCACAGCAAGATGGTGTTGTGGAGAAATTTGTATTTTATGTTTTGGCTTGGTCTTCCTTTAGAACAGAGCAGAAGTCACACAGAGCTTTTCTACTTTAACTGTTTGCTGGTTTGCATCTGAGGGGTGGTTTATTACATTTCAGAGTAAACATTTTCTTGTTAAACATTTCAGATTTAATATGAATGCAATGTTCAGGGCTTTGGGTATTTGGAAGGCACACAAATATTTGCAAGGCTAGATCTTGCTCTTCTTGGAGGTTGGACTAGAGGATCTTTGAATGTGCCTCCTAACCCAAACTATTCCATGATCCTACCTTCAGGCAATTTGAGTAAACGTGGGGCTGTGTTGGTTAGTGCTAGGCAGAGATGTAACTCCAAGTATTTCTAGGTCACAGACTTTTCCAGTAAATTACAGGGACCATCTGCAAAGAGCATCCCAACAAATAGGCAGGTGGGTGTGGATGGATATCACACTCTTTACAAAGTGGAACTCGTGTGCCAGACAGATTTGGCCATTGCCTGAACCCACAATAATGAACTGGATGTTTCTGAGTGACCTTAGAAAACTTCAGATTTCTTATAGCCTGAGTTTCATTGCTGATGAAACTTCTTTGCTGATCTCTGACACAGAGAAATTTGAATTTTTCCTACAGACAAATGGGATTTTCTCTTTAAGCATGCATACATTCTGCACTAACAGCAATTTCTGAAAAATCATCTTCCCTGTTGCATGGTGTGTGCTGAGAATATGCTTAAGGTACATGGGATTCCCCTTTGCCCTCTGCCAAAGTGTACACATGCATATGTTATGGGAGCCAGGTTTGGAAACTGCTGCAAATTCTAATTTTGTGTACTTGCCCAGCCCTAAGCCCATTGTGCATGGCATTAGGCCATTTCTTGTCAGAAAGATTACTGTTGTATGTATATTATCTTAAATGGTCTTTTTGTGACCCTGATCTGTGCCCTGAAACAATTGAAGGGGGTTTCTGGCCGAGGTTTTTTGGTTTGTTTTTTTTTTTTTCCCGGATGGGCACACCAGGAGTGGAGGGGAGAAGAAGGGAAAAAAAAAAATCATCATTCCACATGCGGTGCACCAAGGCACACAGACTTCCCTGTGAGCCTACTGAGAGGAGCAGGCACAAAGAAATAGTCATTGCAGCCACAATGGGGCAGATCTAGTATGCATTTCCAAGGAATCACATTTTGGGGAGAATTACAGAATAATTACACATATGCTTAGATCATGAGCATTCAATGAAGCGGACAATATTTTGAGGATTTAAGATGTTGGTGTTGTGGTCGTCTCTAAGAAACCAGGATAATTCAGACATTCAAATGCAAAAATGCACCATTTGGAGAGTGTAATGCGCTCTGTTCTGGTCAGTGTTACAAATTCGGAAAGGATTCCCCGGCTGCAGACATCAGCCACTTAATACTTAAATCTGTTTCCAAATGTAAAGCATACAACAAAAGTCCTCTGCATTAATGAAATGGATCCCAACACCAGCGGAGTGACACATTTCATTAACGTGTCACATTACAGATGTAAAATATAATTACAACAGATATGCCTGTCCTACAGCTTGATCAAACCCGTGGATGAAATATTGTTTAAGTGATTATGCAATAAACCTCCATCTCAGTCCCCTCATTTTCTGGCTGTAGGCTGAGCTAATTTCATGCCAACATACTGAATTTCTCAGCCTTGCAGCTGCACTTAGGGCTGGCTCAGCCGCAGCAATTTGATTTCTGCTGGCACAACAAAAATATCAGGCCATGATAATTGTCAACTGCTAATTAATTGTTAGGAAGTGCCAGCAAATGAGTGCAAATATATGTTGGGTTTCCCTACCAACATCACAACATAAGCCATTACCACTTAGGCTGGCCGTGCTTTTAAATACAGAGAAATGCTACTACACAGAAGTTTAAAAAACTTCACAGTTTTCTCTCATATTTTATAAAAGCAGAGCCACTGAGACACTGAGTACAGCAGAGAATCAGCATCTAACTCTTATTTCTTTTCACCTTCTACTTTCTTCAATTCTATTTCAATACTCTTTAAAATTCAATTCTGCTAATCAAAAATTTACAGGTTTTTCGGTAATGCAAAGAAAATTTATGTACATTTTTTACTGAACATTTACTTGCCTTTTAATCACAAGAAGAAAGCTCTTTGGCAGCAGGACTGTTGCAGACACCAGAGGTGCAAAGGCTGAGATCTCATTAATTGTTCTAGTTCACAAGTGCCTTTACCAGTCCATCTTTAAGGGAGCTGTATGTAAGATTTGACTTCAAAGTCCTTTGTTGTAGTTTCTCTTAAAAGCTTCCATTAAAAAAAAAAAAAAAAAAAAAAAAAAAAAAAAAGCTTTCTGAGTCTTTATTTGATAAAATTTCATAGTTAATTCTTTCATTTCCAAGGAAGAAAATAAAATTAGAATCAGAAATACATGAAAACAATGCAATATTAAATAAAATCAAGTAGTTACAAAATATTCTTCAAATTTTGAACTTTGGTTATGTAGAAGTGCTCCTTGTTAAATATACTTTTCTCACATTTTTCAGGTTGAAAAAAACCCCAAAACACTTTAAAGGTGTGAAAACATTTTATGCATTGATATTGGAAGATTTTTCTGAGGAGGGTTTATAAATTTATGCTTGTTTGTTTCTCAAAACAGAAGTAATTTGGGAGAAATACTATAAAAAATCTTCCACACTAAGAAAGGTGCATACTTAGAGTTTATTTTTCCTTTTTGTGCTAAGAAACTATAAAGATCTAAGTCAAAGAAAACAGGTTTAGCTGGAGAAATAAAATAAGCACTGATACATGTGAAGAAATCTGAATATGCTGAGGAAATTAAAGCTGTGTAAAATAGTTCCTGCATCCAGTCAGTGTAAGAGCTCTTAGCAAGTGCTGCAGGGTTTGTCTCCTTGCACCATTTCACCTTATATTAATACACAATTAATTATATATATTAATATTATAATATATAATTATATAGTGTATATAATTATATTAATATATATTAATATTGTTATATTAATACACAATTAATTATATATATTAATATTATTATATATAATTATATAGTGTATATAATCATATTATATTAATATTATATTAATATTGTGATATTAATACACAATTTCAGTATGAATATATTTTTTTTCCCTGATGGATTTTCACAGCTAGCATTGAAATGCAAAATACATTTCTAGGGCTCAGCCAAGAAAGAAGCCACAAGACTGAGGAGCTGCAACAAACAGTTCAGTATTGCTCTGGCTTTGACTTTTTAATTGAAAAAAAAAAAATAAAAAAGTACTGTTTAGAGTGTGTTAAGAGAAGTTGGCTGAGCCAGACTGTTGCAGTTCAGTTGTTGTGTGAGGCACTAAAACAATGCTAAAGCAACAGGTGAGTTCCTGCATTTGTGTCCCCAGGGATGGGGAGGTTTCCCACTCTGCCCAAAGTGGATTTTCTGCAGAACTCAGGTGTGGCACAGAGCTGGCAGAGCCATCCAGGAGAGGTCTCTGGGCAAATCCTGCTGCACCCTCTTCCTCTGCCCCAAGAGATTTCCCAGGGCAAGCACATCCTGAATTTCAACCATGCAAATTGGGTTTGGGAGCTGTGAGATGAAATCCTGTCCCTCCAACGTGAATGGTGAAATGCTGGGTGGCTTGAGCACGGCTTGGGTTTCTCTTGGAGTTCATGAGATTTTTATTTCTCTGCTGAAATCAAACAGCTGGGGCTGAGAGAGAGCTCCATGCACGTCACAGGACAGAAATGGGAACATTTCATTCACTTTTTTTAGAGCTAGAAACATTGAAATCAATACATCAAGTGCAAGAGTGAAGTTTTTTATGTGCAGTCTGGACATGTTTTTATTGTGAAATGAAGTAGTGACTGAGAAGCAGCTTCCATTTTAATAGAGCACTTTTTCATCACTGCATTCCTCCTCTCATACTTCCCCCTGTATCATTACTTACAATCTCTTTTTCCTAAAACCCCGAAACGTCATCTGAATGAAAATTATCTGAACAAGCAAGGAAAACACCCATAAATAAACATTTGGCAGGGAATCTTTGCTACTGTGTGAATGTTGATGGCAAACATTTTAATGAGGCTAGCCTTGGGTTTAAAAAAAAAAAAAAGTTGATTGTAAATCAGTAAACTGTGCTGGGCTTTCTAAGCTCCGAGTTGGCAACAGCTTGTTGAGAGTAAATCCTCTCATGGAAGGTTTTGCTAATCTGAATAAATTCAATTTCAAAATCCTTCCTTGATCTAAGCTTGCTTAAGCTCTCACCAAGGCCTAAGGACCCTGAGGGTCAATTCCAATAACAAAAGATAAGAAAAATCTGCCCTTTCTCATATCTCCTTGCAATACACTATAAGCTGTTACCTCACTGCAGAAAACCTTTGGCTTTAATGAAGTCTCCTTTTGATACTTGTTGAGGATGAAGTTCAATGTTTCCCACCCTGGTGCCTGCCTGTGCTGCTGCCACCCAGCCCCAGCGTCACAGAACCTGCCTGGCTGCTTCCCCCTGCAGGAATCCTTGAAACCACTGCACAGCTTTAAGAAAATACATTAAATGGGGCTTTACAAACTAGATGGGGGGAGGAGGGGGGTGAAGGTGCTAATTGATACCAGGCTGGGCTTTTAAATTTTTTTTAAATTTTTTTTTTTTTAATTAAAAATTCTTAGAGGAGAAAGTTTAGCTCAAAACCCAAACAAATTCTGGGCTGTGATTCAGAGACAACCCTGCTGCTGCTGTGCCTGTTTATTACAGATACCTTTTACTTCTGGATGTTGCATAAATGAATTTGAAGTGAGAGATACAAACAAAACTTGTGATTGGTTGAGGTTTTCCCAATAGCCCTCTGTTTCATTTTCCTTTGAATTTAGGCTTTTTTATGTTGAGCAGTCATTTATGTGAGACTGTTAGACCTCATTGCAGTAATTGGATAAGTAATGTAAAAGTAATTGGATAAGTAATATAAAAAATTGTCTCATTGCAGTAATTGGATAAGTAATATAAAAATCACCAACACTGGAGTTTCTGAATAGCATCAGATGCTGGGCAGCTATAAACTGGTTGTAATCTTGGGCAAAATGAATCTTGTTGAGTTTCTTGGGCAAAAGTGCTCTCCAAATCAATTCATAAACCTCCACTTACAAAAGGAAGTACCAGAAGGATTTAGTCACTTGCTCAGATATTGTACCACAGCATGTAACTTCAGACAGCAGAGGAGGAAGGATTGCAGAGAGCTGCAGACAGGGCAGGCAAAGCAGAACCTTCAGGTGGCCACCTGCAGGGCACAGGGACTTCACAGAGATTACAAATCTGCTCTGTCTCTGGGTGAATGATTTGGAAAACACACTCCATCTCTGGTTAGCTCAAGAAAATAGATTCAAAGATCTAACAATTTTTGGCAACATGAAACCAAATTTTCTGTCGTTTTGTTTGCCTGGGTGTTGGAGGAGGGGCTGTGCTAAAATTGAATTGGAACTGCACGTTCCAGGACAAGAGTTTATTTTTTTAATGCTACTGTTGTTCTAAAGTGATTTTCTCCATATGTTTAGGAGGCTGGGTTATTTCAGTTTGGTGGGATGAGGCTGTGCTTGTGTTCATTGTTCAGTTGTGACTCTTGCTGGATGTTGGCCCTGCTGCAGCTCCAGGATGCTCCCTCCCAGTGCCTCTGGCTCATGCTGTGACTCCAGCAAAGGCTCTTAGACACTCTGGCTACTTGACTGGTGTGAGAGTCTGTCTGAAATATCCCTCATCTGCCTCACAATCGTCATTTGGGGACCTTTGAAGAGAAGACCCCCCTGCCTTCTCTGTAGGAGAAAGTCACACACTCCACGGGCCCGAGGCCTGAGAGCATTGCTGAGCTACTGCTCTCACAGGTGTGTTTGCTGTGTGCTGCACTGAGCCCA
>JAWWLW010000294.1:3223783-3231283 GCA_035041385.1 Myiothlypis coronata
CCCCTTTCTCTCTCTCTTTTCTCTCTCTTTCTCTCTCCCTTAATCCCTCTATCTCATTTTGCTGTGCTCATTCAATACAGGTGCATTTGTTTTGATTATCACTGCAAACCCCCCTGTGCCGTGTCGGTTCTTTTTGCACCCTGAGATCAAATCCACGAACCACCACGAACCCCGTCTGTGAAGATGGATTGTGACACTGGTAAAAGCTAGCAATAAATCTATGTAACAATGCCAAAAGATTAGTGGGTGAATTCATTATTTAACACATGTGAAAGAAGAGAGGGTGTCCAGGTGAATCCCTGGAAAACTGAGATCTGACAAGTGCAGAGGTTTCTCTTCAGAAGAGAGCAGAGACCCATTGGACAGGCTCCCCAAGCTCATTTGATGGCTCCCAATGGGCTCCAGTGGAGATGCTTCTGAGGAAGAAATGTAGAATATTTTTCATCAAGATCTTCCTTTACTGAAACATGAGTTTTCTACCAAATTTCCCTCCTGGATATGAGGGAAATGAAATTTGCTCCAGTGTGAGCACCTTTGCTGCTCTGCCAGTTCTGCCCTTCAGCCTGTTCTCTTCAGGAGAGAGCCTGTTCCAGCTCCAGAAATGAGTCTGTTTGTGTGGCTTGATATGGGCAAGTGGCATTTAAATTAACAGGGTGCTTCCCAGAGGGATTCTGCACTGTGCTGGGAGAAAGGAAGAGGGGTTGATGAACAGACAATGAGTGAGTGGCTCTCACAGGAGCAGCAGCAAATACTCCTGTGAGTAAAGCTCAAGAGTGAGTGAAGCACTATGGCTATTTGCCTCGTGTCTTTATTGTTTTTCCTATTTATTTTATTAAATTTTATGTATTAAACTGACTTCTGTCTCTGTAACTTATATTTAGGTCTTAAAACCATCCTTTAGAGCTAAAAAATACTTGTGTTTAAAGTTACTCAGTGAGACAGATCATGTTACTAGTTATTACCCAGTGTAACCAGCTGTTCTCATGGATTGGATAATTTCTTCAAAGTGGTGCTTTTTGTCAGAGCCACAGCTCCTGGAGTCATGTCATTGTGTAAGGATATCAGCTTTCATTAAAAAAACCAGGCTCACTGGAAGCCAAGAGAAAAGATTAAATATGGCTTAAATAGAAAGCATTTATTTTGAAAGTCAAATAAAATATCCACTGTAGGTTTTAAAGAAGATGTAAAATAAAGTGATTACTATGTGATATTTGAAGTTTTGCAATAATTAATTCATGCTTGTACTTCACCTAGCATCTGTTTTTCCAAGTTCTCAAATATCTTAAAGTCACTGCAAGTAACTTGTCACATGCAAAAACAACAGTAAGTGTTTAAACAGGAAGGACATTGATGATGGTATTGACTGATCATGGTGCATGTGAGTTTACATGGCTGATATTCCCATTCCTGTCATTATTTCAGCTTCCTTGGCTTTGAGTACTGTTTGTTTTAACATCCTTCAATTGGCTCTGCTTGCACTGCAGGTTATTCCCTCCCATCCACATTTCTTTTGCAGCTCAGGTATCCTCAAGTGACAAATGCAGGGTTTTAAGCAAACTTAATTTGGGATTTTAGATTAAATTTTTTTGATAGGATAATTATTTCCACTGTCTCTATGGTACATTCATGTCTTTACTAAAGAGCTCAGTGCAGTTGTTATTGTGAGGTGATCACATTCAAACTGTAACAAATTTTGTTTTCCAGTGCCAGTTTTGTTTTCTAATTTTGAGCTGAATATGAATAATAAGAAAAAGTATTTCACCTTGCTGGTTAAAGTTTCAGGGAGTGTCCTGGAGCTCAGTTTATACAAAGCAAAATACAAACAAGACAGGGTAAAAAAACCAAGGGTAATTTGCACCTTGCATGTTCAGTACTCATCTTCTGATACAGAGAAATAACCAGATCCTAGAAAAGCCAGGAGTGCTGCTGTCAGAGTAAAACATATGTCTACAAATGAGATTTATTATCAGCTGGAACCTCTCCCTTTTCTCTTTTTTCTTTCCCCATAAACTCCCCTTCAGGGCCTCTTCCCTGGGACTGTAAATCCATGAATTTTTCTTTCAGACTCAACATATTAACAATTTATTACATATTCCTACAAAGTGTTGATGTTTGGGAAAAAACAACCAGCATGAGTACTCCAAAAATTCAAACTTGAATTTTTAATTTTTATGGTTCGAACTTGGCATGTGCCATAGCTTTCAGTGAATCTTAGATACTTTTTGTTCTTTGCAGCCTTCTTGGACTTCCAATATCAGTTTTGTTATAAATTCTCTCTCACTGTGCTATAGTAGTTGTTTTTTTACTGTTCTGAGATTTTGGGAATGCACACAAAGACCTGATTCTTTTTTATATATGCATAGATCCTTCACCCATGAAAATCCACCTTCTCTTCCATCTCTAAGGAAATTTAATTCCTTTTTGTGACATCTTCTCTTTTGAAATTACTGCCCTATGTTATGGCAAACTCATTTTACTTCTCCCTTATCCTACATAAAAGGAAAGCAACAGTGATCCCCCGGTGGTAAAGTAAAAGCTCAATACATATCAGGCAGCACTCAGACCCCATCCCTGAAGTCCAGCATGATTTTCATATCAAGATACCAGGAAGCTATTTTAACTGTATTTTAATGACATTTTCCTGGGTTAATTGGAAAACCTGCCTTGTTAGACCCCTAAGACATTAATTTGACCATCAGCAATGCAAGAAGACACGAAGAGCAGTGCCACAGCAAACAGGAGTTGTCTCCACACCAAGCTTTTAGGGCCAGAAGTGTTAGGAGGCACTGTCAAAGCTTCCTCATTAATGGCATTAATGGTGAATAAAGGCAGAGCTTCTCCATTAATAGTACTTGTGGCAAATAAAGGCTGCATTCATCAGCCAGAGCCCCACCAGGACAGGTGTCCAGGCTGGCTGTCTCAAGGACTTTTTATGAGAGAAATGAGCACATCTAAAAGTGTGAGACTCCTCAGCACAAGCTGCCATCTCAACAGCCTAAAAGGAGACATTTTTCTGCAGACCAGGCCAGTTCAGGTTTTCTGTCTGTTCTACAGAGCTCAAAAGCCAGCAGGTGGATTTCATCCCAAAGTCTTTGCTGATGGATAGGTAAAGAGGCTCTCTATTTTGAGCAGAGACTATATGCATGAAAAGTCAGAGAAGCCTTTTTGAGCAATTTTTGAGCATTTTGCAATTAACCCTGCAGCTTTGAAGTCGTTTGTTAGATCAGGTTTTAGAAGCAGTATTCCTATAAGTACAGCAGGAAAGCATTTGGGCACATAAGGATTACTTCAGTTTATTGTTGATAATTCATGTAAGCTCAAGGCACATTATTTAAAAGAATTAAAAGAAATCATAGCACCAATGGCAACCTTGTACTTAAACTTGTACTATTCAGTCTTTAACATGAGGCTGGCAGACTTGCACTGTCACTGCTGAGCCTCCATCACATCATAGCAGGAATCCAGAACACTTTTTTTCTTGTGAGTGCAAAAAAAAAGAAAGAAAAAAAAAAAGAGAAGTTCATCCCATTGCCTTTATTACTTTACCACCATTCAAGTACAATGAGAATGCCCAAAAAGCTTGCATGACAACCAGAGTGGGTAATACATGAATAGGAGGTCTAGTTTCTTTACTTCTGTATGACAGAGCTGAACAGTAGGCCAGGGAGATTTGGGGCTTTTTTTCTGTTGGTTTTTTTTTTTTCCCCCTTCTTTTTCCTGATTCTATTCTTCTGTATAACTTCTGTCAGAGAAATCAGCCAGGAGAACAAAGGTTTGCTACAAGTGTCACTCATTTTGTGCTAACATTTACCAAGAAGTCAAGATTCTACCAGAAGTTCACATTCCATATAATAAATACTGGAGGCACAGTGTGGGTGTGTACTGCACACAGCCATGGTCCTTTTGAGAAGCACAACAAACTCCATAGTAATCCCTATGTTGTTTTTTTTTCCCCCCTCTGATTGTTATTTTGTTTTTATTCCATAAATTTTAGCACTTTTCTCCTCTTTATTCTGGAAGTAGTTTACAATAGATGGCATTATGCTTTTTTTCCCTTTCTTTCTAAAAAAACTGGTCTTTTGTAAAGATTTTGTGTGCATGTACCAGAAATGAATAATGAATTATGAAATCTATAAAAATATTTTCTTCTGTGGCAATAATAAATTGATTGGGTGAGAACCTTCCCTTTGTATTTCCTTGGAAACATCAGAAATTGCCCCTTGGGTTTTTCTTAGTTTTGCTGGATGTATTTCATAGTTTTGCAGCAATATCTGAGCAGGACCATAATGAATACTTACTCTCCTGAATTTGAAGTCAATTATATTATCAGCATTAACTTTGTGTGCAAGGAGCAGGTGATTTCTTAGTTGTTCTCAAGATAAATACTAACTGTGCTGACATTGTTAGTAGAACAGTTTCCTAGTGGTGTAAGATGAATTTTAAAGAGTAAATTAACTGAGAGTACCACATTGTTAAGGGTTTCCAGACATTTTTTCCTAAGTTCATATGCATTTTAAAATTGCATGTCAAACAGGATATGACAAACTTAGATCTTTGAAGTAGGTTTGAACAGCTGTTTATGAGTAGCAGTCTGAAAAACTTAAAACACATATTTGGTAAAGATCTTACACCTTCAAGGCAATAACTTGTTTGAGTGTTTAAAATATGGAGGTTTACACATGCACAACACTGGAGCACTGGAGCCAGCTACCTGATGACCTTTCCTTAAAGAACCCCTCTGAATATTTTCTGAAGTGATGCTGTGAGATTTGCTGTTATGTTCATTAATGTAATTAGGAAGATTGGAGCCAGTTTCTGATTTTATTTTTTCCGTGATTATAATCGTTACAAGGAAATGTATACACAGATGTTGTGGGAGTCTGGAAAAAAAAAAAAAAGGGGGGGGGAAAAAGCCCTTACGTGGCTGACAGCCTGACAACTTTGCATATGTGTGTTAACAGGAGAATGTGCTGTGTTTGGGATGAATGGAGAAGCGGGCCTAAATGACTTTCAGATTAGCTGGAACAGATGGAAGGGTCACAGTTGAACAACTTTACACAGGAACATAAAGGCAATGTTCAAGTGGAGTTCATTGCCTCTGACAGATACTGTCAATCAAGCAGGGGACTCTCAGTTAACCAGCAGCCTGTCCTTTTAAAGATTAAATTAAAAAAAAAAGTATTGTGAGGTGCTGACGGGAGTTTATCTGGTCTGTGTCAGGCATAAACTCCACCCTGAGCGAAGCATTTTCAAATCAAGCACAATGAGCTGGCCATGTTTGGAGGAGAAGTGAGTTCCAGGCTGCTTTGGGAGGCAGGGCTGTGATATAATTTCTGCAATGTGCAGTCTGGGTTGTGCCTTTCTAAGGCTGGGAATCAGGGTTTGGTAACTAAGAACCCCTTGCTGATATGCTGGCTGTCAAAAATTAAATTGTCCTAGGCAGTGTAAAGCAGATTCACAGTCAGGGTCTGTGATGAGGGTGGAGGGGATGTGGAAGATGGAAAGGGGAACTTATTTTCTTAGGCTGAAAATAGGCACCTGAAAACCCTTTACATGTGAAGTTTCTTAGACTCAGGCACTGGCACACACTCAGACATTTTTTGCTTCCTCCTTATTTCTAAATAAATGGAGACCCACAGAGAAATGGGGATCCCTTGGATATACACAAGGAACCATTCAGAATACAGATTCCCTCCAGCTCACAGTTATGGCAGCAACAGCAGATGAACAGCAAGAATCATTCCTAGCAGATGGAGAAGTTGCACAGTTCACATCTTTGCCTGAGAAGGCTCTTCCAGACATCAAATCTTGTTCCCACAGCTTCCTTCATCACTTCTCCAGATGAATGTGTAGACTCAAGTGAGGAAAACAGGACTTGATGACAGAGGTTTATTACTTGTATGATCCCTGATTGTAGTCCAAAGTGTTTGGGAAAGAAATTTTCAGCTCTGAGAGACACCTCATCCTGCTTTACCCTCAGCTGCTGATTGACTGACAAAAACTGTACAAAAGCAGAGATTCAGACCTTACTGATCCTTAGAGGAATAAACCCTGCCTTCTTGGCCACTGTATTCCATAAAATGACACTTCCTGTTATCAATCCCAGAAACACTCCTTACTGATCCTTACAGGAATAGACCCTGCCTTCTTGGCCACTGTATTCCATAAAATGAATAGTTTAGCAGCAAAGCCTTGGTTGTTTACCACAGAGCTAGGCCAGAATAACCCCTCCTGTTATCAATCCCAAAAATACTCCGTGCTGGATCTCAGTAGCAAACAGAATCAAGGGCAGCACTCGTGCTCTCTGCAGCAGCATCACTGCCAAACTGTCAGATTCCACTGCCAAATCTGAAAAGCCAGAGTTCTTCAAAGTGAGTTTTATGAGGTTAAATGAGCAGGCAGTAAGTGGCTTGTGCAGCACCTGCTTTTCTTGGCTGTTTCTTTTGAATTGTCTTGTCTCTCAGCAGATGGTTGTGCAGTGACAACTCTGCTTTGCTTTGTGCTGAAGGCAGTGCCAGCTCCTGCAGTCTCTGCTCTGTCATCTTCTCTCTGTGAGAAAATAGTTGCAGCTCCCCAAGAACTGCAATTACTGGGAAAATTGTGGGGTTCAAACCAAGGGAATGCTGGGGGTGTGCTCATGTTCTCCTGGAGGAACCCTCTCTTTGCAGCTGTTTGGGACAGATGTTGGGAGGCAAGGCTGGGGTGCTGCACCCTTCACAGCCAGCCAGGAAAGGATTTTCTCATATTTTAGCCTCCAACTAATTAGATTTGGTGTTAGGAACTTCAGAATCTGCTCAGTGTTGCACCTGGAGTGTTAAGATATTGATGCTGAAAATAGTGACTAAAATGTTGCTTCGTTCGCCACTACAGGGGCTGACCTGCAATTAATATTAATTTGTTGAGGACCAGTGTTCTTTCCAATACCATAGGATACAAAAGAAAATGTAGCTTATGCCCCTGCTGTCAGGAAGAGTTGGGTGTTTTGAAGAGTTGAATGGCAGCCAGAAGAAATGGAAAAAGGAATTGCAGGATTGATCCCATGGTAAACTATTACAATACCCAGTACATGTGAAACATAGGTGACCAGAAAACAGATTAAATTATGCAGACATCTCTTTTTTGTTACTGACCAGGGCTGGCTGTGATGGCAAATGCACAAGTCTTGACTTGTCTGTTGTGCCACTAATCCCTTTTGTTGAACATTTTTACATATTAACTGCAGTTGACTCCTGGTTGGTTTGCCAAGATTTTGAAGTATTATTGATACACCATTAGAAACAGAAAGAAAAATTGTGTCATTTGCTGTGCAACCTGATTTGTTTTCCCTCATTGGTAGCTTTTTAGAAAGGACTAACTTGGAAAAATCATGAGGAATTATTGGACAAATAATACCTGTAAATAGCGAAGTTTTACTATTGATCTTTTGCCAGTGATTCCATGTATGTTTTAAGAAAGGTCCTAACACACTATAAGTAATGTTTACAAACTCTGTGAAAATGT
>JAWWLW010000294.1:3236283-3264355 GCA_035041385.1 Myiothlypis coronata
AAAAAAGGGGATAAATAGGAAAAAAACCAGTTCCAGGAATGTTATGGCTTCAACCACAATTCAGAGATGAAAAAATAGTTCCTCTGGCTGCTGAGAGCAAATAATTAAAATTTCCTGGGAGCTGCTGGTGAAAAAATACCCGATTTTTTGATGTATGTGTCAAAATGCAACACAGAGCATGTGGTGTTCCTGTGGCTAATGAATTCTAAAGCAAAGCCAGGAGCTGGAGACACACAGAAACTCCCCACTGCAGGGATCGTTGGCACCATTGTGTGCCTCTGTGGCTGAGACAATGGGAACAATTTTATGCTAATCAGCGGAAATAAAATGCAACATTTTGGTACAAGAGAAATTAGCTGACACCAGCGCTTGAACTCCTCTAAGCAGAAGTTTGGTTTGTAGGTTATCAAAGTGGGTAATGGTGTGAGGCACTTCAAACCTCATGCAAGTTCTGGCAACTGCATCATGTACAGGAGCTTCTTTATTTTGCCTTTGTTTTCTTGGGGGTTTTTTTTGGCAGCTAAAACACGCAAAACTTTTTATTTTTTTTACCTTGGCTTTGCTGCCTTAAGCGATGCAAACTATGCCTTGCCTAGAGCAGTTTATTTCTTTGCGTGGAAGGATCTAGCACATTCACATGCCTAGGTTAAATGTCCTGCTTAAGGGTGCTTAAAAGTGATTGATAACAGGTCCTGAGAAAACAAATACAAACTCGGAGGCAGTGGCAGAGGGAGGTCAAAGGCAAAGGGCCGGTGGGGGTGAGTGTGGTCAAGGGGGTGCTAGGCAGAGGGGGCTGCAGGAATGGATCTGTGGGGAAAATGCCCGAATGGATTGGCCCTCAGTCTTCCCAGCCAGCTCTGCTGCCAGGCTGGAGGTTTCTTCTAGGATTTTATAAACCCCAGGCTAGCACAGGGGAAAGTTTATTAACTGAACGTTGCACATCAGCAGGGTGTGCTGCACGAGCGTTGAAAACACACACACATACAAATTTATATGGGCTGCTTTCCTTGTAACCAAACCTCTTCTGCTTAAAGAAATAGCAGAACAAGTAATTTGGTGTATTACTTGTTAGAATTTTTATACTCATTCTACTTTTATTGGGATTTCAGATTTTGGAAGGCAAGATAAGCAGGAAGCATGGTGCCAGGGCACTGGAGTGGGAGCCTGAGTGATGCCAGAAGCTGCTCTTTCTTTGATTAAAGAGGTTACCCATCTTCATGAAACCAGGACTCCCAGTGCATCTGCCTCTGCTGGAAATATGGTTTGTCTGACAAAGCCTTCTCTGGTTAATTTGCATTAGTTTGTGCTGGAGTATTCACCACTAGCGATGCTTCATGGTTCAAATAGCGTAGAAGTGCTTTGATTACCTGATAATAATAATCTACATATGAATGTCCAATGAATGCAGGTGTCCAGCCACTGGTTTTGCATCAGGTACAAAAAAAAAAATCAGAATAGCATTTAAAAATTCAAGCATTTTATGGCAAAATACAGGCTGTCTGAGAAGACCACAGAGCCAGTGAGAATGCAGTTTGCATTACTGGCATCCAACAATATCAGTGGAACTGGTTGAAAAAGAATCTTAAAATATATGGAGCATTGTGGATTCAGTAGATTGAATCTACTGGATTCAAAGGGACTTTTTCACAGAAGCAGAAGTCACTCTTCTTTTTCTTGATTTATCAATAAAGTGGGAAACATTTATACTAATAAGCAAAAGGGAAAAATGTTGGCATTACCCACACTAAGAAGAAAATTTTTAAAAATTATCAAAAACGTCTTTCAAAGTATTTTGACTCATTTTTACATGCTAAAAACCAACTTTGTGGACTCTAAAATAGAAACAAATTGCTTACACTAACAAGTAAATATTCTTCAAATGAAAGTTCTCATTCCACGTGTTTGATAAACTCTGAGCAGGAGAGGATTTATATCTCTATAGTGTAAGCCTGCCTGGACCTTGCAAGACTGCAGTTCTGATTGTGGGACAATACATGAATATTTAGGTAACAGTAGCTTTGCAAATAGTGACAAGAGACAGTTTTTCTCTGACACTAGGGCAGATCCCATACGAGGATGAGTTTTTAGAGATGACATCTTAAAGATGAGAAATTCCTCAGTTGCAGCCTGATGGGGTTATTAGAGATCATGTCACACCTCTCACCCCCTATCAAATAAATGAATGGTATCCAATTACTCCTCAAGTAAAATCTTTGTTTTGTTGGTGCTTTGGCTGACTTGTTCACGATCTTATCTTGTATGTGAGTTGATCTGTTCTTTTTTAAGAGGAGCCTTCTTTGTACATCAGATAGCCTCAGGTGCTGGTGTGATAGACTTACTGTGTGCAGAATGTTGCTCTCAGTCCAACAGAGTTTAGTGGGGTCAGAGACGATGGGCTGGAACTTTGTTCATGTTTACATTTTCATATGGTGACATTAATACTGTTGAAAAGTTTCTTAAGTTTCCCATGCTGATTAAGGATTGAACTTTCGGGATTAAATTTTCATTACACACTTTTTACACACCTATGAGGTGTTACTGGTACAAGTGAAATGCCTTTGGTAGCTTGGATTTTTGAGTATGGAATTTCAGCATTATTTTCTTTCTTTTAGCATTATTGTCTTTCTTTAGAGAAATTGCTCAATTTTTTCCATTCACTTCACATGAGACAACACCAGGCAAGAGTGCTATCTGTAAAAGCAGCCACATCCTCATTCTCCATTCTCTACAAACTCACTGAAAGAAAAGAAAAATACACCCTTACTTACAGAAAAGTAGAAAAGAATCTAGAAGTCCTTAAGGTACATTTGGCATAAGATTGTGGTGGAAAGGGGGAAGAATTTGGCCTTTATACAAGCTGAACTGGGGAGCTTTTGTGCTTGCTGCTGCATGGAAGTTTCCAAAGGATGTGCAAGGTTTCATGTTTGACTTACAGAATGGTGAGTTCATTTGTCCCCATTCCTGTTCTAGGATGCAGCAAAACTTTTCTGGCCCAGGACTGTAAACTGAGATAAGACTACCTCTGCCTTCTTAAGGTTTGAATTTTGCTCTGTATTGCAGTCCACATTTTGTAGAGTCAAGCAGCAACAGGAACAGAACAAGAAGTATAAGAAAAGGGCAAGGTCAGGAAGAGAAAGGAATGGGGATAAACACTTTGCTTCAGTTTTAAATCAAGCTTATCAGTCCCTGCTTTCTTACCCTGAAGTCTTTCTTTGCTGTCCCAAGGCTCCTGAGTTTATCTGAACCAGGGGTCTCACACAGCCCTGGCATGGTAAAGGGGTGTCCAGGAACCCTTTGCTTCTCCTGAGTGCCTGCTCAGGGCAGCTCTGCTGGGCCTCCTTCCCTCTGGAACAAAAAGTGATGGATGTGGGTGCCCCAGCACATGTGTGCAGCCTCCTGCATCCTGCTTTGTCAGCACTTGGCTCGCTGACACTGCTGCTGGTCAGTGAGAAAAGCTGGGAAAGGCACAGCTCAGTTTTTGATTTACTTGCTAGTACTGTAATGCAGGAGAAGTTATGGGTACAACAACAGAGATGAGATGCAAATTTTCTTGTGTTAGTTCATATTCCATCTTTGCCAAAAGAAGGGAAACTGCTGAAGGCAAATGAAGAATCTTGATCTCTTATTTATGGTTGGTTTTCGTGTGATACCAAGAAATTGCAAGAGTGAGAACTGACACTTAGGGAAGAATCTCTTTTGATGTAGAAATATCAAAATACATTGTGTTCAGTATCATTCTTTTCAGGCCTGCTTCAGCCTTAGAAGAATTGCCACTTTTGCAGTCAAATCCAAGTAACATCTGCTCTATGCAACCAGTCAATATTGTGGAAAAGTTCAAAGAATGAAGATCATTAGTAGTGTCAGCTTTACAACCAGAAGGTAATGGCATTGAAGTGAGCAAGGATAATACCCAACAATACCAGGCTCATTAACCAGTGATTTATCATGATGAAAAGACCTGTTTAACCTTTAGTCTTCACATGCTTTCTGTTTTTAACAAAAAGACCTATTATTTCTAGTTGTCAAGTGATAATTTGTGGGTTGTTAAAGGGATGTATTAAATTATACTTTAAACTATTATGCACAATTACACAAATATTGCTTTTGCAATGGGATGAGTTGATGCTAAATATGATTTTTATTTTCCCCTCCTCTTATAATTTTGTTCATCCATTTGGGAAGTGAAATGATGGCATTATATATATTAAGGATACCACTATGTGACTTCCAGGCAGGTTAAATCGAATTTGATGGGTGCAGCAAATGACAATGTTGTTTCACAGAAGTAGCAAAATCCACATAAAATATTTTGAGGGTTGTGTATACCAGTGCAGAAAGCTTGTTCTTACCTCAGAATAAAGAGGTGCATGGAGCTGACTGTCCCATAAAACTAAGTTTCCCCTATGGTGGGTTGTTTCATTGATTTCATTTTTTTTAAAGAAAGCACTGCTGATTTTAGACAGCTTTTGGCAGTTGCCATGTAACCTTTATGTAACCTTTTTTTACAGAACTTGTTCTGAACCACAACATCTGTGCCTTGCAAGCAATAAGCCTCTTGGAAAATGTAATTGTGGCAAAATGTGGCAAACTGTATGGTGACTTTTGTGATGCAGAAAAACATCCATCAAGGGTTGCAAAGTCCATGAGACCCATTTCAATCTAATTAGATGATTTGTGATCTAATTCAGACTTGCATTTCAGATCACTGGAAACATCATATTATCTCCTGTCCAGTTCCACATCTTTTTTACCCATTTGGTTCTCTGTATAACATCAGGATGAATTGATAACTGGTTTAGTAATTCTCCAAATATTTTTGTACACAAATAGATTCTAAACAAAGCTCCACGAGCAGATAAAACAGAATGATTGTGGGCTTCCTGCCTGTCTTTTATGCCTGCATTTTGTACATCATCCATTTAAAGGTATGGATGTTTCATATATAAATTTGAGAGAAATCAGCATTTAAGTTAACTTAGTAGGAGCAAAATGAGAGGGCTTAACATGGCAGTAGAGACATCATATACAATATTCAAAATGAACAACAAGGAAGGATTTTCTGATCTATAATTGTGATTTCTTAGTTGTAGGGCAGCTTGGTAGTTTACAGGCAAAGCAGTATTTGTGACAGAGTTCACTGAAGTACACATTTAATTGCAATACTTTTGAAATGAGCAGAGATGTGAGATCTTTTCTTTCCTTCCAGCTTTAACACAGATTTTAATCAATTTTTGAGAAAATGTCTAGGTCCACCTTTTTAAGTAGCAAAGACTCTCTATATCTCTGTAGGAACCCTCTTTCTCTCTTTACCTACAATATTAAAATACCAAGCTCTATTTTTGACTGCATTTGTGGTGTAAATTTTTAGGCAGGACACTTGAGAATGTTTCATTCTTAGTGATGCTGATCCCCATCTTCTTGATGATCATTTCCAGGTCTGAATAAACATTTGGAGATGTACCACTGTCTGCCAATTTGACTGTAAAATAATCTTGGTTGTCAAAAAAAAAAAAAAAAAGTGAAAATCTTGCTGTATTTCAGAAAAACTTGGACTGAAAATAAGTCATAATGATCTCTTTTTATCTAATATTTTAGTAGAAGTCTATTTGCTCATATTTCTGGAGTGCTAGTTTTGTTATTCTCCTCAATCTGGTAAAAATCAAATCTTTGTCCTCCTTCTGCAGGGTGACAACCCCAAGCACCATGGTGAGAGGGTGAGCTGAGCCTCCCTTGCTTCACCATGTATTGAATAAATATTCAGTGAGATAAAAAATGAAAAATAAGACTTGAAGTACCTCACAATTAGGACACTGCTCTGGCAGAAAAAGACACTCCTGATGCTGTCTTCCAATACATGTTCACTTTATGCATGGTGGAAATGCAGTAACAAAAGAGGCTGCAATCAAAAATCAAAAATCAGACAGCACCCAGGTCATTGTCCTGGTGCCTTTACAGCTTTTTGTAGGAGCACCTCAGAGGCTTTCTGAAAGTGAAGGATTGAGTGAGCTACACACCAGGCTCCTGAAGGGGCTGTGGGCACAAGTCAGTCAGATTTTCTTGGAATACATTCTTTTTTTTTTCTTTTTTTAACACGTGCTTCATTCTAAAGCATTTCAATATTTTCCCAAATAATTTTTTTTATATTTCTATGCTTTGTGTTTGATTAGGAAGCTAAAAACCCCCATGAGTCTGAACTGTATGCTTCATATAAATTGTACTGAAAAGCCCACCACATACATATTTGAGAGGATCAGGCTCCTGCCAGAAACCAGTGCTTTTATAGGGTTCTATCTCAGCACTTTCCCAAGAATCCAGTAGCAAATGTGGACCCTTCCCTCTCTAACCAGCAGTCTCTGATTTCTGCTGCTGCTGCTGCAGGACCCAGCAGATTGGGTTAAATTCAGAAATTTGACCATTGACTCCTATAGGAGCAGGGTCTCAGCTTTTGTGGGAAGGGCAAGGGCAGAAAGACAGACATCTCTGAAAGGAAGAAAGGACAACTTCTGTATCTTTATCTTTTTTTTTTCCTTTTTGCCTTTGCAGTTATAAGATTTGAGCAATTGACTGCAATAGTTTCAAAAAAGAAAAGCATCTCTGTCTCTTGGTTTGCAATTTTGCCTGAAAAAGAACTTTCAATACATTTTAGCCTGTGGAAAAAGCCTTTGCAGGGTAAAATGTGAATATGCATAAGCTTGTAATTGTCCTGTAAAAATGTGGAAAACACCCAAATCTCATGTTTGGCTTTCAAAAAATTGTGAATTATGTGGTTGTGAATTTTCACAGGGAGGGGGAAAAGAAAAAACAAACTCACAAGAAGAACTTGATAGGTTCATCTTTTGTTTGCAACTATTTGTAGCACTCTAGTGGTGACACCAGCACAGTTTCAGAGCTGTAACAAACACCTGCTGTTCTTGGGTTCCATTTTGTGCATTCCTGTTCTGTCTCCCATGGACCAAACATTTCAGAGCAGCTTTCCTCTTTTAGAGATGCCTCACATGTGAGTTCTGTTGTACATCCAGGTGGAAATGCACCCTCCCAAACCCTGTGCAGAAACACAGTGCACAGGACCAGGAGCAGCACAGTGCCCCTAGCAGGACCCAGTTTGGGAACAGGAATGCAGCTGAAGCATTGTCTGGGCTTTTCTTTGGGGTTGTCTGTCCAGTTAGATGGACTTCTAGTAATTTTGCAGCAGCAAAAAATGGATATTCTTTTATTGCTGGTCAGGGGGCTGTGTTCAGACCATGAACCAGACAGGACTGCTGGAAAGTGCCTTGAGCTGTTTGATTTTCCAGCATCACTCTCATTCCATGGTTATGACAGTGGGAAGATGCCACCAGCTCACATCCCAGGCAGCAGACAAAAAACTTAATGTTATAACTTCCTTTATAAGTTTTTTGCCCAGTCACACAAAGCAAAAGCACATTGACAGTAGTTCTATCCAACCATTATCAGCACAGGTACCTTTGGTTAAAACAATGCTTGCTTATTTCAAATACAACACCTGCTTGTGAGCCTTAAAACACAATGCACAGAGCTCCATTATTAAGTTTCAAACTTCCTAATATCTGGCTAGATAAACTTTTCTGTAGCTTAGGGAGTAATTCTAGGCAAGCGTTAATACACAGACCATTGTTCTATTTGTCCCTGCTTTTCTATAATCTAAATACTTTGTGCTGACCAACCTCATGGCTGCTGCTTAGCTCTAATCACAGTTCTGCTGCCTCTAAGGCCTGCCTTTTGCAGCTTTCCCAAAACCCTCTGATTTTGTGGATTCCCACTTTCTATTCTTACAGAAAAAAAAAAAAATAAAGTGTAAGAGTGGATTTGATTTGGATTTCAGTCTAACAAACTAAAGTAGTAGCATGAACAGGAGCACAGGGAAGGAGGACTAGTGACTTTGAGAGATCAGCTGAGGGCTCAGAGGCAGCCCAGAAATGCAGCCTGGCACACCCCATGGTGTCTGCCCACACACATTAAAATGCACCCTGCTCTCAGAACCGGCTCCCTCCACCCCGCTCCCCTCCCCGTCCTGAGCTGCCCAACAAAAGATTTTCCACAAAAGAAATTCTTCCTGGTTTGTAAAACAGTTGTGTAAAACTTGGACTGTAAAGGCACAGCTGAGTGCTTCAATGTGGAACAGTTGGGAGGGTGGGGAATTGCTGGCAGGTTGGGACAGGACACAGCCATGGTGCCCCTATTCTGTCAGGGCTCTGCTCAGTCACACCACCTGCTCCCCCTATTCTTTCCGAGGCAAACCAGCCCTGACAGGATGAACAGACGGATGTTGAAGCTCAATACCTTGGACACACTGCACCAGACGGAGCGAGGGGAGCTAAGAAAAGATAAATTAAGTGATCAATAAAGATAAGGGACCTGTTTAGCAGTAAATGGTGGGGACAGAGCGGGCAGAACAAGGGGGGAACGTGTGTTAAATAATGCAAGTGTGTCTGTGGGCACACACAGCTCCCCAATATAAGCCTCTTCCCGAGTCAGTAATGCTGTTTGGTGCTTGGCTGGAGGGTGAGGAAGGGGGACAGAGAGGGAGCTGTGTCCAGGGCTGAGTCAGTGACCTGTTTGCATGTCCACCTTTGTGACAGCAGGGAAAGAACAGCGAGGAGCAATGAAGTTCTGACAGAGGATCAGTGACTGTGCTTTGACAGTCGATTGGCAGCTAAGTGATCCAAAAACGTGGACTTATTTTAATCATCTATGACAGTCAGGAGCAGCTTTTTGTTCTGTCATTTTGCCTAGTACAGCAAAGGTCTTGATTTCAGCTTCAAACTTCTAACCCCTTCTCCTCAAGAAGATCTAAAAAGCAACTTACAATCACTTCCCATGACAACTGACCTGCTGACAGTTACAAAAGATGCCACTGATACAAATAATCATGCACAGCCCAAATTAGAGTTGGGTTTTTTTTAATATGAGCATGTCTCTGGTTCTTCTCTAATGACCCAAAAAAGTATGTGCTTTTCTCTGTGAAAGACTCAGGGTTACAATTACACTGCCATGGAAGTGATGATGTTTCTTACTGAGCTGCAACTACACTGTGGTAGCAGAACTCAAGGGAGCAACTACTCTGTGTTTAGCCAGGGGGGAACCCTGGAGCAAGCACAGACACAGGAAAGGTGATACCAGATGTTGTAGGTTTATAACTTGCCTTGTTCTTGTGCTTAGGCCACCAGTATCATCCACTTATTCAGGAAATTGCACTTTAGGTATCACTGGTCATAGAACAGTCATGCAGTTAGTAGAGACCTACAACAATCATGTAGCCCAGTGTCCTGAGGATCAGCAAGCAAGGTGTTCACTGGACTTGACCTTTTTGCACTCTCAGCTCTCACATTTTGGTCTGAAACCCAAAGAATAAACCCCAGTCAATTAAGGTGATCAATATTTTCTGCTCATTGTTGTCCCACTATCATTACAGACATTGTAATTCTGTTTAAATAAATAACTGCCAGGTTTTCCTATTACATATGTCCCTATATAGCTCCCATCCTTTCCATTATTTTGTTTGTATTCCTGTTATGTAATGCTGAAAAAATGGTGGTATAGAATAAATAGAAAAATGCTGGGAGTTTTTCAGGTGTTGTTCACCAGAATGTCCCAGGATGTGAAAGCTGAATTGTAGTGGTACAATGGGGCACTAAATCTATTTCCATATTATAAAGGTATATTGAAGCCTGTTCCTTTTCACTGGCAGAATAAAATGCAGAGCCCTACAAGGCATGGTTAGGTAGGCAAAAAGGACAGGGAGATAAAGTCAATTCAAAGAATTATGCAGCCTTTGAGCCTTGGTGATGGCTTGTAAGTGCAGCTGAGCCTCAGCTGTTCTCTCAAGTGTCATCCTGAAGTGACACTTGGATTTTTGTTTTGCAGCTGAAATGTTTCTCACTGAGCGTCCCCCCCAGCTGACCCTGTGCAGCTGTGGGACTTGGGCAGCAGGAATGCATTTCCTGAGGGGAGACAGGCCAGCACAGCTGCATGGAGACAACTGCTAGGGCCAGGTGGTTCCCATCACTGGGAAGATGGAGGTGTCCTCTCCAAACCACCCCAGCATTTCAGGCCACAGAGAGCCCCAGGCAGCAAGTCACAGCACAAGAGCAAAGGGTCACAAGATGCACCAGGAGAGCTTCACTTTGGATGTTAGGAAACATCTCTTTACTGAAAGGGTTTGTCAAGCCCTGGTAGACAGCCTGTCCAGGGAAGTGGTGGGGTTATCATCTTTGAAAGTGTCCAAAAATGAGCTGGACCTGGGGACGTGGTGTCATGGTGGGCTCGGCAGTGGTGGGTTAATGGTTGGATTCAATGATCTGAGAGGGCTTTTCCAACCTGAATGTTTCTGTGGTTTACAAGCACCCCCACAAGTCTGTGGCAGTACAGGTTAGCCCAAATTTACAGCCCAAACTGGGAGGTCTCCTGTGCTCCAGGTAGTGCTGTCACAGCCTCTCTCCAAAGGCCACCTCATGTGACACAGGTTCCAATGACACCTTGCTGATCTCATTAGGAGGATCCCCTTTTTTTTGTTTTTTTCTGTACACTGCTTTTACTGATCATGAGAATTCCAATATAAAGATGGAAAATGTGGATAACCTGAGTAATGAGCTTTCTGCCCATTTTACATGTGAGCCACAGGCTTGTTGCAGACAGCTTTTATGAAAAATCCTTTCCTTAGGTTTTTTCCTCCTGAGGAGCTGAGAGGTCTCAGGAACAAAATGTAAACATTTCATTATCTGCTGCTGTGGAATGCAACAGGTGCATCTGTGATTGGTCTCATGTGGTTGTTTTTAATTAATGGCCAATCACAGTCAGCTGGCTCAGACAGAGAGCCTGAGTCACAAACCTTTGTTATCATTCCTTCTTTTTCTATTGCTAGCCAGCCTTCTGATGAAATCCTTTCTTCTATTCTTTAAGAATAGTTTTAATGTAATATATATCATAAAATAATAAATCAGCTTTCTGAAACAGGGAGCCAGATCCTCATCTCTTCCCTCAACCTGAGACCCCTGTGAGCACCATCACACAGGCTCTTTAGGGATACCTGGTTATCTGCAATATGGAAAGCTGGACAAATGTTTGGAATTACTCCAGCAACTGAGAGTTAGTGTTTCTGGACCAATGTACAGATAATTTTTTTATTTCCTCCTAGGTGAGACAGTGGAGCTTTCTCTCTAGGTGTTTCTTGGCTGCCCAGAATCCCAGGGCTCAGCTGTGCTTTGGAGAATAGCCTAGGCTGGATTTTTTAATAGTATTTCCCCTCTTGCATTTTGTAATGGTTTTTTGAGGAGTTGGTGGTAGAGGGAGAAGGTATGAAACAGAGTAGGCCTGAGGGAAAAGCAGCTTCCTGCAGTGCTGTTAAACCCCTTAGAGAGTCTGAGTTCAGAGAGTCTGAACTCTCTGTTCTTGGCAGGAATGAGTGGCTGCCACAAATGTCATGGTAGCGTTGGACACGGGATGGTGATGCTGACTAGAAACAAACTAAATTGTCAAAAGTAGCAGAAATTAAAGTTATTAACAAATATCTTCGTGCAAAATGTTTCCACTTTAAAAGTGAGTTTGGTCTTCATATACCAAGGTTTGAAGTGAGGAGAAAAACAACTCACTGCCCTCATTGTACTTCATTCTCTCATTATTCACCAGCAACAGAATTGACAAAGAGATGACAGCTTTGTGAGAGCCAGGCTGGTTTTGGTTTATGAATTGCGCCTTGTTAAGCTTAAGCATGCAATGAAGATTTGTTTGGTTCTGCATGTGTGCTAAATGAAAATGACAGGAGAAGGTTCAGTGCAGGGAGTACATTGATAGAGCTGGGATGAACGGGGGCTGGCTGAACACTAGCTTTACTAACATCTGATCCCTGTGAACACAGAGGGATTTCTGCAGCAGGCAACTGCTGTCTGCTTTGTGCAAAAAGAACTGAGTCTAACCACATACCCACAAACTCCATAAAACAGATCCCTTCTTTGGTAATTACCTTGATACATTCTCTGATTAATGGCTTCTATCTGTGGGATTATCATTCATGGTGAGCCTGGCAATAAAGCTGTTTGTTTTTATGAGATAGTTTATGAACCCAGCTCCAAGAACAGCATGATGCATTAGTGTTGGTACGTCAGCTAAATGTGCATGCAGCACCATAAGATGATTCAAAGAAACAAATGGGAGCATTATTATGTGCTCTGGAATTTAGCACAGGGCAGCCAGAGCATGACTCATTTGGCAGCCTTCTCCCACAGCTTAGTACAGTCATTTTAGAAAACTCTTGGTCTATCTGCACAGAGAGTCAGCTTAATAGTAAGACACATCCCATGAAGAAAGTGTGTGATCAACAGCAGCAATCATCATCCTCATCTACTCCAAAGACGTTGTGATTCTTAGCTAAAACACGCTGAATTGAAGAGGTGCTGAACTCCCTTCACTGCGGGGCACAAAACGACCTTTGTTTTCCCCAAAGTAATTGAATTAAGTGGTTCATTTTCTCGAATTCCATGAAGTGTGTGTTCTGCATTTCAGTTTTTATTTTCTGGAAAGGCACATCCATAGCAGGGCCTGAGGGATTTCCTCCAGTGAGAGTACTGCAGGACCCCTCTGTCATCCACAAAAAATGTTCTGTTCCTTATTTTCTGAAGTTGTCAAGCACTTCTGTATTTATCTCTCTCTATCTCTCACAGCCTGCTGATTTAATTCTTTGTTCTACCTCACAGACAACAGCCCAGCTTGGAAGGGACCTTAGAAGATCCTGTGTTCCAACCAGAGGAAATGGAACCTAGTGGTGCCTGATATTTCATGTTCTGCAGTATAACCAGCTGTAACTGAGGAAGTTACCATACACCACTAAGATATCAATAACACCAGGTGGGATTTGCTATGGAAGCACTTGCTAAAAACACAGGTGGTTATTTCATACTCTCTCTTTTTGGTCCAATCCAATATAAGATATTAACAACCTATGTTCTGACTGGCTTGTTTACATCACTTCTCTTGCATGAAGCTATTTGGACAGTAATTTGCAGGCAGTGGTGAAAACATACCTGTGTGCTTGCTCTTTTATGAAGAAACAAGATGGTTATTTTTAGTTAAAAGCCCCAAAGGAATTCTGTGATTTCCTAAATAATTTTCTGCTTCAATATAAGAACATCAGTCTGGAAGGGCTGACTTGAACCCCAGAATCTGGCTGTCAAAGGAAACCCTGCTTTGTTCCTCCTCTCATTTTGCAGCAGACACATGATAGGTCTGACCTTCCAGCATTGCACTCATAGCCCAACTGACCCACAAAGCATTCCCATTTTCAGTGCCCATTCTTTCCTGGCAGCAGATCCATTTGTTGGGTCTGTGTTATAAACCCAGACACGAAAATAATCAGAAGTAAAAGCATCCTTTTCTTAGGGACAATGAGAGGTACCTTGGGAACTTCTGCTCCCTCCTTCCCTTCAGAAGCTGAGATTTGAGATGGTTTGAGACAATTTTGAAATAGCCACAGCTCCCCCCAGAACAGCCTCATTCCTCTTTGTCACTTGTCCTGGCTGAACCTGAGAGTCTGGAAATGATAGTTGGACAAACCTGGCTGTTCTTTCAGCAGTGGGTTCACAACCATTGCAGTTTCATTAATTACACCCAGAGGATCTGATTTCTCACAGCCAAGGGGTATTAGGTCAGGTGTTCCAAGCAGCATTACCCTGCAAACCAAACTGGTGCTGAGAGCTGCTGCAGAGGGCTCAGCTCCTGCAGGAAGGAGGGAAAGAACAGAGGAAATTCAGGGCTTTGGCACCAGGAGAGCAAAGTGGTCGCTTGCACAAGCTGGTGGTACCTTCTGTAGCTTCCTGAAATGCCCACAAGGACAATCATGGTCTGAACTCTGTTCTTGGCAGGGATGAGTGGCTGCCACAAATGAGAAGTAGGTAAAGACATGGGGAATTGCTTTTTTCTTAAACCAGGGAGGGGATGAGGCACTCTACACACCTTCCAGGGTACCTAGATGAGGATACTTCTTAAGTAATCTTTTTTAGTGGTGGAAAAACAGGAACACAATTTTTGTAGATTTTCATTTGGTCTCTTGGCTGCTATCAACACTGTTTTAGATGAGAAATGTACGGACCAGGAGTCCTTGTTTAAGAAGGGATATTGTACATGATGTGGTTGTCACCCACTGGTGGCAGTGGAGGTCAACGAGGGCAGAAACTCAACTCCTCAGACTCCTTTAATCTTCAGCTGTCAGCAGCATCTCACACCATCCCATTCAGGAGTGTTTGAATCCAAGGATTCAGCTGTCACAGACATCTTTTATGAAAAATCCTTTCGTTAGGAGTTTTTCTCCTGAGAAGCTGAGAGACCTCAGAACAAAATATGAACAATGGTTATCTGCTGCTGAGGAATGCAACAGGTGCATCTTCTGTCTGAGACAGAAGCTTTGTTATAATTTTCTTCCTTTCTATTCCTAGCTTAGCTAGCCTTCTGATGAAATCCTTTCTTCTATTCTTTTAGTATAGTTTTAATATAATGTATTTCATAAAATAATAAATTAGTCTTCTGAAACATGGAGTCAACATTCTCATCCCCAGACCCCTGTGAACAGCACCACATTCAGCTTGGCTCTGGGAACAGGAGGCTCTGCAGTTTCTGTCCCCCAAAGGTGACAGAGTCAGTGCATCCCCAGTTCATGTCACCTGCCAGGGAACCCCTCCTGTGCAGTCAGGGATGGGGTTTGTGCCTGTCCTTGTCTGTGCCTGTCCTTGTTTGTGCCTGTCCTTGTCTGTGCCTGTCCTTGTCTGTGCCTGTCCTTGTCTGTGTCTGTCCTTGTTTGTGCCTGTCCTTGTCTGTGTCTGTCCTTGTCTGTGCCTGTCCTTGTCTTCTGATGACCTGAAGGAAAGAAACTGCAAGGCTGCTCTGAGCTGCCTCATCTGGTCAGCTCACAAGCCTGGATAATAAAGGGATGGATGGAATTGTGGAGGAAATGTTGGTCTGTTTAGAATTTAAGCATTGTCCTTTACATCCACTCAAAACCACAGAAGGGTGTTCTTGCTTTATGATCTTCAGGCAATAAATGATCACAGAATCATTCCAATGGACACTGATTTAGTAATTCAGTAATACAGATTGAATCACTACCTGATAAATAGGTTCTGTGTCATTAGAAGTCCATGCTGATAAAACTCTTCCAGTGAGGAAGTCCTGGAGTAACACAAGGACAGGTCACACATTATCCTTAATGCTGTATTGCTACTGTGCATTTATTGGTTCTAAAGTTTAGCCATAAATACCAGAATATTTTCAGTTTTCACACAATTCTAACTAAAGGAATTTCTAGTTTCTCTTATTCCAAATATCAACTACCATTGTTTGGGATAAAAACATAAAATAAAAGAGTGGTATAAAACAAACTCAAATTTCAGGGAAGTGTAAATAACAGAATGATGATGTTACGTTTTGGGGATGAAAATACTTTTTAAAAAGGGAAAGGATATGCTGCCTGTGGGCTATTGTTTTTACTATTTTGAATAGCCCCATCTTCCCTGTGCCCCACAGCTTTATTCTCATAGTAATTTTTCAAAGTTTTAGCTATCCTGAATGAAAGAAAGCATCCCCCAAACCACTGTGGAAATGATGTGGCAATGTTAAACACCTCAATCGTTCCCGCCATCTAAATAATGGCTGTTAATAATGTCTATTGCATGGAACTTGTGCCTTAACACCTCACTGGCACCAGGCTTCCCAGAACTATTTAGTTGTTTTCTTCCTATTGTGGCTGAAGGTGCATTTTTGGCACTATGGGAGAGACAGGCTTGCAATTATTTTCATCATCGGTCACACAAAGTGATTACTCCAGCTGTACAAATAATGTAGGAAATAGATTTTTTTTTTTTTTTTGCATTAGAATTATGCAAGCCCAGCAAAGAATCCCAACAATTGCTTCTTAAGTCAGTGAAATTTCAAGCCATTCAGTTTACTTGTAAGGAGCTCACGGCTTCTTTGATGATGGGGTTTGCTAAGCCCAAATGTGGAGAACTAATAAAATAATAAAAAGGCTCCAGAGGTGTTTATAGATTTCAATTATCTCTTACTTTCTCTCCCAGGACTGGGCTGGGCAGGATTGTGCTGCCCTCAAGTAGCACTTGAGTGCAGGCTGCGTTTTATGCTGGCTGTCTCTGAGGTTTCTCCTTTGTGGCTGAATCCCCTCAGTGTGGGCAGTGTACAGAGGTGCTAAGGGCCTGCCTAGACAAAGCCCCGGCCTTCACAAAAGCAGGGGAGCAAAAGGAAGCAAAATTGAATCCCCAGCACCCAGCTCCTGGGCAAACAGACAAAACTAATGGATCCACTCTTGCTCCTCCCATCCAATTACTGCGATCCAGTGGGGAGAATATGGCAACACGAGTTCACACAAACTCCAACACTCCTAATCCCTTCCATCCATATAAACCTCACACTCGGCGCCGTGGCTTCATTACCGCGCCACCCAGGCAGCCACGGCCCCACGGGCTGCACAGCCTGCCTCCTCCAGCTCCCAATCAGCTAATGAGGGATATGCAAATGATGAGCTTATGGGATTATGCCTTGTCCGACAGCAGCGCTCCTCGCAGCGATGCTGTACTAATACAGGTGTTAGTAAACTGCTCCTTAGGCGCGGCCTCATTCAGGCCCTTTCAGGCTGGGATTGTGCAGGCGGCCCTGCCGTTTGTGCTGGGGTTTGTGGCCCAGTAGGACATCTATTAGGGCTGTGGTGGGTCCAGGCAAACCTCTTGCTGCTCGATGTGAAGTTGATAAATCCGGTTGGTTTGGTCTTTAGCCATAGACAAGGACCCAAGACTGACGTGGGGATTTCCCCCTCCACCCCAGCTGCCTGGGAAATTGCCGCCGCAGGGCAAAGGGGAACTTTAATTGACAGTTACTTAACATTTATATGAGATTCTCACATGCTTTTGAGTAAAATGTAAAGCACAGAAGTATGATTAACCTATATTTTCCCTTGGTCACAGCCAGCCAACTCTCCTCCATGAAAAAACCTGCAGCCCAGGAATATGCAGTGAGAACAAAACACACTGGGTCTGGGAATGAGCCATTTCTCTGGGGTTTTGGCCATTTCAGTACATCTTTCTGCTGTTTAATTTTTCTTATTCAGTGATATTTCTTTAAAAAGTTCCTTCACTGTGCAAAGAATCCTGCATTGCAGGTTGATTACTCACCAGATCAGTGAAGAAAAGTGGAGTGGTATCAGTATTCACATGGCACACAATGCCAACACTGTGTTAGCTGATACCCCTGCTACATATTTGTCTAAAATCTCCTAAAATATACTCTTTATGTAAACAGCAAATATTCCATACACATAAACAAAAGTGCCAAGCCTACAGCAATTTTCATTTTTTTTCCCAAAAGGACTTTGGTGGAAACTAAGATAGGACTAGCAAATTATTTCAAAGATCTCCACTTTATGAACAAGGACATATGAAGCATAGTTTCTTCTGCCAAGGAGGGACACAGAACATAATAGAAATCCATAAAGACATCATCTGACAAGTGCCAAAATTGATTAGAAGACGCCCAATGAATTACAGATTTTGTCTCTTCCAGACAGCAGAGGAAAGGTTGCATTTTAAAGTAAATCTCTGTTTAAGACCCATTTGAGGACTTTGCCAAAAAAGATGTGATGTTGTCTGAGTTTCTCTTCATTACAATAGTAATACCTCCATCTGTACCTCCAGCTTCATTTAAATGCTATTTAAAATCAAAGAACCTCATTAAAGTATTGAGCTGTTCTAGTAAAAGCCAGAAATTCAGGGGCAGGTAGCTTTTCACGAGTTCAAAGGTCTGATTTCATCTTTAAATCGATTAAGTTGGAATTGTCATCTTCTACATTGGGAGTTTCAAACAAAGGTTTAAAGGGCAAAGTATTCAAAAGTGAGTCCACGAATGTCAATAAGCAAAGCCTCTTAGGTTTAATGCCCACGTATCCATTGTTCTGTGTTTGCTCTGACTGGCCCTAACTAAATGTGTATCTTTAGGGCAAAGTTCTGGGCTGAACTTTTCTCGTGCCTTTCACTTTCAGGTGTTTGAAAACCAAAGAGGGGTCCAAAATTTGAAAATTCAGATCAATGATCAAGCTCTTGAATCAGAGGGATCTAGGTAAGGGAGGCTGGCTCATCTGCTCATTCATCACATGGACAAAGGTTGCCTTGTTCTCCTGGTCTGCAAACTGAGGTGTTCTGTGGCCACTGTCCTGTCAACCTTTGCCTTGGGATAACCTGGTCCTGTGTGTAAAATTTCCCTGGGAAAATCCAGCCATAATGGAATGGTTTAAATGGAGCATGTATTTCTAGTTTATTTATCATTCTGTCACCCTGCTCTTTGCCTGCCTCTAGTATAACCTGGAGGATATGATCAGGAGAATGTGGATTGTATTGATTAGGACCAGTGGAGTCCTGCTGATGGAATGCTGTTGTGCTATTTATAGATAACAAAAGGATCACTTCTATTCACTCTTGTCCTCTGTCATAAGGATAAGCACGTCGTTACTTCAGACACTGCCAAGGTGAGGAAAGTTTAGCAAGTCTGCACCTATTCAAAATCCCAGAAGCCAGAATCCCTGAATGTTCACAATGAACATAAATCTTCAGAAAGATTCAGAAATTCTTTAGAACAACAGAAAAAAAAAGTATTTCTTTTAATATTTCAGTTATCAGCAGCACCTCCCTGTTGCTGTAGGACACGAAAGAAGACAAGCTCACACCACTGTTCTCAAGGTGAAGAAAAAAGGGAAGTTTATTTTCTGACTCCAGCATTTATAGTTTTCCAAAAGTGACAGTGGATTGGAGGGTGACAGTGCCACCTCTCCAATGACACTGGACAGACCAACAGTCCATCAACTTCCTCTTCTTCTACAAAGGAATGCAAAACAATGAGTTATTTACAGAAAGTGTGTAAAAAAGTTCACTACAAGAATGTTAGCATCAGAAGGCTTAGAAAATCTTAAGAAACTAGGGTGACACCTCCCAATGCTGATAGCTCTGTTTTAGTTGAGAGCTGAGAAGGTGAAAAATTTATGAAATGCATCATACCTAAGTAAAAAGACACAGTAGGAAAAAAGCCTACTTGCACTCAGACAGACCATGTAGTGTTAAAACATTAAAGAAACATTTGATTAGTTAACAGCACTGGTAGTAGCTGCCACAAATGGGAGCAAAAAATTGGTTCTAATAGTGTAGTTACACAAGAAATTTTCTGTTTCTTTTTTATCTCTTGCTTTTCTTTTCTTCTTTAACACACAGAAGATTACCTCTGGTACCTTGAGGAGAGTGCATGCTGCATCTGAGAAAAAGGTAGCACCTCCTTTGGTCAAGAAAATTTAACAATGTCCTGTTCCAAAATGAAAAATTGTCTGTGCTCCAGTGGAGAGAAGCACATGGGCTATGGGAATGAATACATGCTGAGGCATGAAACAGAGACAGTTAATGTTAAATGAAGATTTAATTGAATTGAGAATCCACTCATTGAATGACAGAATCCACATCATCCCAGAAGGGTAAATCTTGGAGGCTGGAAGGGAGAGGAATATCTGCCTTCACTTCTGCCCAGGAACTATCAGCCCCTAACACCTGTTTAATTTCCCAGGTATGGTTCATTTGTCCCTTGAAAATGAATCCTTCAAATGCTGAGTGTCCTTGACTTCCACATAGACTGTAATCAAAGCATCAGGGATACTACAATTTCAAGCATTCCAATTAAACCTGCTTTATTGAAATGCTCTTTGAAATCTACTTCTTTGGCTCTGAAATGGAAATGGCACAATGATATTGCCAGGATTCATAACAGTTTTAGTTTGAAGAGCATCCTCTTCTAGATTTCAGGAAAATAAGCTTTTCAGCCTGATGTTTTCAGCCTTAATATTTTTGCCAATAGAAGCTGGGAGTTTGATTCATCGTACACCTGTTTAGAGGAATATCACAGACATATTTTCTGAAAATTCCTTTTGCTAGGATTTTTTTCTCCTGAGAAGCTGAGAGGCCTCAGGAACAAAATGTAAACAATGGTTATCTGCTGCAGTGCCCCTGCTCTGAGACCCCTTCTACATTTGCACCCTCCCCACTGTGCCTTGGCTTCTCTCAGTGTTGTGGCTTCTTTTTCAAGCAAGTTTCCATATCTGGGTGCAACAGTTATATTCTATATATTTGTTCTAGATGGTCATTTTCTATTACATAACATTTTTATGGCATCTGTCTGGGACAAAGAGTTTTCTTTCCAGTGGCACACATAAGGCAGGTCTGTACCAAGCTTTTCACTTTTCCCAGTGGATGATTTCTGGTCCCTTGGGATAACTCTATTATCAGAAAGATCAGTTGTGAAAATCAGCTTATGTACCCCATCCCAGGGAAAGTAAATACAGCTTCTTTCTTAGGCACTTCTAAATCCTAAATTGTTTGAAACTTTTTCTGGAAAGAATTCTCAGTTCCCTCACTGCTGAAATGGGATCACAAAGTGTGGGGAAAAAAATAAAAGGATAGTAATGAAAATACCATGAAAAGTAAGGTTGTTAAAATTCTTGTTTAAGGAGTTATTCTCAAATGCAAAAAGATGTGAGAAAATTAAGTCCAAGTTACCTTCAGAAAATCCTGTGGTCAAACTGCCTTAATGCTACTCCTTGTGTATCTTTACAATGGGAATTTTAAGCGGATTCCTCCTGCATGGCAGTACACAAGGTTAAAGGTTAACAACTGACCAATTCCTTGGACAAGGTGTTATTCAAAATCAGGTACTTAAAACATTTGCTAGAGGACTTAGCTATTATGGCTGTTTGGAATCAGTGCATTTTCCAGCAGGGAAAGTATTTAGGAGAACAAAAAGAGTGCAGAGACAGGGAATTCCAGAAAGCCTGTCACCATATAAACTAAAACCCACCATTAGAAGCTGAGTTCTCTTCAGAAAAATCTGACAGTATCCAAATAGGTTGTGTGGAAATCGTGGTCACCAGAAAGAGATGAGAGCATTCTCCACAAACACTTAAGCTTGGCTCTATTTAAGCTCTGTTTTCGATGTATACATGAGTTTTCTCTTCCCATGTTGCTTTCCTTTGATGTAGTTATGCCCCTAAGGATCTGACTCCTTTTTTTTTTTTAAGAGCTTGTAAAGCAAGTGGTAATTTTACAGTCAGGTCTGGATCAAAGGGAAAAGCTGTGGGAGGTTTCTGATCTTGCAATGTTCACAGTAATGTCTCTCTAGGGATTGGAGTTTACTTGGTGGAAACCTGAAAGAATAAAAAATCTCAAAGTTATATTGTCCTCTTTTGAAGAAGAGTTTATAATGTAGGTGGCCAGAGACATTCTAATTGTCTAAGCAGTGAGTACAGGTGTTGGATCTCCTTTTGATCTGGGTTGTAGGGTTCCTTCTTTCATTTTTGGGGTTTTATACCTGGATCTTTTGGGGTTTGGAAAGGTTGGCTGTTATGGACAGCACAGCTGTTTCCTTTGTTGGATATGAAAAAGCCCACAGCAGTTTTGAATGGGGTTTAGGGAAGAAAAGAAGGCACTTCCACAGCCTTAAAGGACCAGTCCAGCTACCAGGACTAACACTTTGTGTGCACACGTGGAAGTGAATATACTTTTAGAACTAAGTTTACAAAAGTGTCACCATTGGATTCCACAGCTGCCGTGAGGGGGAAGATGTTCATTCACCTTGCCCCAAAACACTGCCTTGATCCAGGACATGGAACAGCTGCTCTGCTGCTGCTGCTGCAGTGTGGCTTTTCCACAGCAAGTCTGTGCTGCAGCCTCAAGCTGTGTAAAAAAGGCAATTGTGATGTTTAAATCAAAGGCATCATGCTTGTAAGGAAGAATAGGGAGTGTTCCATTTTGGTATGTTTTGGAGAAAGAAATACTGGATAGCAATACAGCACATATATTTTGAAGAGCTGAATTTAGAAATGGGTTCATCAGTGTACTTGCTTTAACACACACATAAATTTCATATTCAGGAGAATTCTGAAACCCCAGTCAAAACAGCTGTTTCTCTAAAAAGAGTATAAGAAGACTTGAGTTTCAAGTATGATTCAAAGACTGTGCAAACAATGACAGCTTTGTATAGTTTTCAAAATATTTTAAGTTTTTTTTTAATCTCAGGCTCTCCTCATTGTGGAAATAAATTTCTCAATGCACATTTCAATGAGATTCTTTTAACCTGTTTATCTCTTCTTACTGCAGTTATGAAAAAAGGTTATTAGAATACTAGTCTTACAGATGAAGCTTAGGAGCTGGTATTGTCTCACTGGATATTAGTCAGTAGCCTTTGGTTCCATCCAATCTTAAAATGCATTTTGAAAAAAATAATTAAAAAAATAGAGTGATTGGTTAAAAGAATGTATTCATGGGAGCACATGAAATGATGTTTAGCTTCATTTGCTTAAAAATACTTTGCAGAACAGAATATTCAAACAAACAAACAAAAAAAGACAAAGCAGAAATGTAATCTATCCAAAGTCATAGATGGATAGATCTATCTCAAATCAGTGCTGAGGCCAGGAACAATAGGTGGATTTTATGATCTGTAACTTAACTCCTTGTCTAAACAATTATTAATGGTGCTGAGTAAGATGAGTGTGCCCAGCCTAACCAATCACAGCAGAACAAGTAGAGAAAAGAAAAAAACTTTCATCTAACAAATAGAAATGTTTTGAACCTATGAGACAGGACCCAGGTCCAGCTCCCCAAACTGGAATGACAATTTGCACTCCATCGTGTAAAAGCTTTTTATTTATTGTTATAATGACTTGTAATTTGGTTTAGATTTATCTTGCTTTTCTATAGAATGATTTCTAAAGAACAACCATCTGTAGGATGAGGAATTAGAAAGAGAGTTTTTAAATCTCTTTTTACTAGTTGAGTTATGAAGGTAATTTGGTGGGAAGTGGGGCTGGTATGCAAGATTGGGTTAACCAGAATTTTTTAAAAATGTAGGTAAGATTGTAAAAAACCTGTTTGTCATTTGTTGTAGTGGATGAATGCTCCTGGGCTGATGGTTTTGCTGTTGACTCCAAAGAGATAACATGTGGGAATAGTTTTTACTCAAGTGCTACTATTCCAGCTTAACTGAGGTTTTAGCTAAAGCACACGAATTACAGAAATTGTGATGATTTCTCAGATAAGAACAGCTCACTCCATGAAAAAGCAGGATTGGACCACTTTTATTTGTTATGCAACATATTTCCTTTTCCAATGAGCCAGCAAGTTGTGGGGCTGGAGAGTGTAGCAGGAGAAGAGGATGGTGAAATGGTGGATTTGCAAAGGGAGTGATGCCTCCCACTGCCAGCTGCAGGGGAGAGGGAGGTAACACATTCAGCTCCCAAATGAGTAAATTTATATGGGTGTGAATCATCTAAACACTTATTTCACTGATGGAATGGATGCCTTCCCAGATGAGCCCCTCCTTGCTTTGGTGTATTTATGTCATGGATAAGTAAGGCAGAAACAATTTCCTATGTGTAGAAGACAAATAACAAACCCCAAGAATTATGTTTTCACCTGAGTCAGACCTGGATATCACTTCAGGAGAAACCTCTGGGGTTTTCATTGTGTGAATATCCAAGATTCAGGATTTGTCCCTCCTGCAGATTGCCCATGCAGCCATATATTTATGTTCCAGGAGTGAACAGGAGATGTGTTCTGCACTGTCCCAGCTCTGTCAGGGCCAGTTTTGTCCTCACCTCACTGACCAGTCTGCTGTTCTAAGGCACAGAGAATGGATTTTCGCTTACTCTGTCCCTTCAATTTGAACAACACACAAGGAGCAGCCCCACATCCACTTGGCAGGTATGGTTTAGGCATTATTGTAGCTGTGGAGGTAACACACTCAGCCTAAATATCAAAACCAGACAGATAGGAAATTTTATTTGACCTACAGGTGCTTCCATGACCTCTTCTAAACTCCCACTGGTGTTTCAAAGGGCTTAAATACTGTAGAAATTTGAGTAAGAGACCAGATCCTACTCCTTTGGACACTGGCATCAAAAGACTTGTGAGAAGGAAAGGGAGCCTTTATTTGTGGAGCCCCAAGTGGCTGGGCCAGACACCACCCAGCTGTGCAAGCTCTGCCTCTGCAGCCTGGGGCAGACCTGCTCCATCAGGCTGGGCTCTCCTCTGAGCCCTCTCCAGTTCTCAGCTTTGTCTTTGCACTGAGAATAAAGCATTTCCAGTTGTGCTTATTAGCAATGCCATAATAAAACATTTATTTAAGATTATCCTTATGAGAAAGTGCCTTAATTTTTTTTATTAAAGAAGTGAAGTTCATAAAGCAAAGTCAGTTTTCACCAGTTGGGCCTGGCAGGTATTTTGCCTACTTTTCCCATTGTTCTTACACATAATGAGAGGTATTAAATCAAGTCAGGGATTTTTTTCCTTGTTCAGCTCCCTGCTCCCTGACACAGCTACTAAAATTATGTATTCTTTACTGCTTTCTAAGAAGATTACTAAGCCAGCTGACCCAAACAGTAGTGGCACCAATTAGACATCATTCAAAATTAATAAACACTACAATGATAACAAATCAAAAGATTGATTCTTCTGATGGGAGAATCATTTTAATTAATTTAATCCTTGTTGAAAGATCAGCTGTGCACAGTCCTGCTCACCAGTGGGGCCCATTTGTCCCTGTCTATCCCTGTCACCTAAAGCCAGTGAATATGATCAGTAGCCAGCACTTAGGGAACAATAAGAAACAGATTGTACTGTCAGGCTTCATTAAAGATCATCATTAGTATTCCAATTTGGAAACAGTCAGCCTATCCTAACCTTTTACCAATTCTTTTCAGCTGCTTTTGTGAAGTTTGGTTCAGCTGCTAAACGTAAAAACGCTGCAGAGGCTTTTTTAGAACAACAAGTTGGGTCTGGCTGATGCCTGTCAGGCAGCAGCTTAGGGACAAAGCTCAGGGGAAATAGGGGTTCTGCAGCCAGGCTCTAAATGATATCATGTGCAGCTGCTTATGATCACAGCATTTACAGGCAACAAAACTTTCTTAAACTTGGGGCTCAACAATGATGAATGGAGATGAAATGGATATGGCACTTTGTTCCATCCCCCTGCTGAGGGGTTTTGGGGTCCCAAGGGTGTTTTTGCAGAGCTGGGCTCCTCTCAGCACAGGCTGCTGGGGGCATGTGGAGCATGCTGGTCTGGGAGATGGAATTCCAGATTTGTTTGCAGTTCACTTTGTCTTTTCTACCGAGGTCAGATTGCTTTGTTTGTTTGTTCTTCGTTTTGGTGGCTGGAAATAATGATGGAGAAATGGATGATAGGATTTGGAGGCATATTTCTGGATGGTCATGCCTTTATCTCAGCCATGTCCTGTGGCTGTGCAGGAGATGCATCTAGAATCTTACTTTACAAAACAGTTTGTCTGCCATGCAAGGATCTCATTATTGTAATATTCTTGACATTTATGATTTGCTAACTTTCCCAGTTGTCCAACCATCTTCCTGAAGACATTTCAGGAATGCTCTGCCTGAAAAACTGGAAGAAAAGTACAGTCCTGTCATTTTCAATAATCTCCTTCTAAGAGTGCTTTTTTTTAAAAAAGGCAAGTTTGATTTTTTCTGATGTTCTTGTGTATTAGAGGGGATTTCGCAGAGATTGCCAATGAAATCAGAATTAGGCCAGTAAAGACAAACATTAGATTTAATATTTCTTCTCAAAGAAAAAAAAAAAGGAACAACTCACTCTCCAAATCTGAACTTAAAATGTTATTATTACTGTAACAGAATGACCAAGAAAATCCCAACCAAAAGTACAAAGTACTTTTCAGCTGCTTTTGTGTAGTTTGGTTCAGCTGCTCTCTATAAAAGCTCAAATACTTTCCTATAGTTTAGTACTAATCTAACTTCTGAATGCTTCATACAATTCAATAACCCTCTTGGAAATAATTATTTGCAATAACTGGTTGCTCATTGCATACACATGAAGATTTCTGCTATTTAAATCCATGAATAGGTGGAGTTTTCTATAACAAAAACAGTCATAATAAATGTAGGTACTTCATAAGGATGATCCAGCCCAAAATCCACTTTTCAAATGTTTTCCAAAACTAAGCCAGCATAGCAAAACCATCAATTTTTCACCATAGAAGAATAGAAAATCCCTTAGTAGTAGAGGATTGCAACTGAAACCAATGTTAATGAAGATTCTCTGTGAACTTGATTACATTTTCTTTCGTTTTATGCTTGCTATCTGGGAAAACACAAAATGAAGACCAAAACAAAACAAAGAAAAATTCAGACCTCATTATTTTTCTCGGAGGAAATAAAACCCCTAGTTTGCTGAAAAAATAAGATTCTGCTGTAACTGAATTTCAAATGGTTTGGTCAATGCTTTTTGCTGTGTGTAAGCTCTTGTATAATTTTTCACTTTACAAGATGGTTTAATCTAAGTTCAAAGCCTATTATGGGTTTTATAGGCTAGAACTCATTTATTGCAATGTTATTGGCTATGTAAGTTACTACACAGATGATATTAATTAGCAACAGAAATTGCAGTGGTGAATAACACAAATATTGATAAGAATGTAGATTAAAATTTCTACCATCTCACTGAAGAATGTCAGTCTTTCAAACGACTTATATTTTGGGGCTCCCTTCATGCTAAAATTTATTTATAATTTTCCAGTGAGTGTTTTGATTATTTTGTCAGTTTTGCCCACAACAAGTCTGTTACAACAGGAAAAGCAGAGGGAGCTGTTCCATATTTTTATATCAGTGCAGCTGAGTTCCAAAGTATTGGCTTGTTAAATGCTTTTAGTTGTTTCTTAATGTATCTCTTTTTGAAGTCAATCTCCTCAGTTTCACTCATATTTTCTTTTTTTTCCCCCTGAGGCTACTGATTGTGCTGTGATTCCTTTCTTTTACCACGTGATTTTCAGCCATTTTTCTCTTTTCTACATCACATACACCTTCCTTGGAAAGGAATCCTTTCAGAACAAGGTATATGCAGTGTGATATTACCTCAATATTTTCAACTTGTTTTTTTAAAATGGATTTAGCTTTTTTTTGAAAGGCTTTTTCAGAAAGGGGCTACAGTGAAAGGCTCTGAGAGTGCTGTGACTCCCCTGAACTCGATGGAAGTTGGTCTCAGGTTGTGGCCTCTGGTTTCCACCAATCCAAATCCAAGGTGCTGCTGGTAAGAGCAGTCCCCTCCCTGCCCTGAGCAGCACCATCCTCTGTCTTTACCAGGTTGTTGGAACAGCTCTGACACCAACCTGGCTGATCCATTCTTTGCACATTCAGTTTTCAGAAGAATTAGGTTTTCATTCATGTGGGAATGTGGTAGTGCAGTAGGAATGTGAAACCACAAAGAGAAGCAGGGTACCTCCTCTCTTGTCAGAAGCTACTACTATTATTATTATTTACTAGGTGTTTGTAAAGCTGATATTCTCCTAGTAAGACTTCTACTATTTTTTTTACTCTCCCTAAAATGTTATCTAGAAGTCTTCATAAAACAACAGCATAAACTAACGTGGTGACAGATGTATGTCACCACATTTCTCTTCACAGAGAAATGCCTGGCACGATTCTTCTTGAGAATATTTCTGGGTTTCACATTCCCTGAGCTATAAGAAAAACAACTCTTACCTGATTTGCTGCTCCTGTGTTGCTCACAAGTGGAATTTATTGTGGAAGATTGTTTACCTGAAGGGAATTGGTAGCTGGATTCTGGAGTGTTGTGATTCACTGACCAATGCTGTGCAGGGAGTGCAGCTGAGTGCTGGGAAGGTTCAGTTTAGATGTAATGTAATATAATATAGAATAACATAATATAGTATAATAAAGTAATTAATTAGCCTTCTGATAAGATGGAGTTCTCCTTATCATTCCTCTCATTTGTCAGGGCATTCCCTGCAAATACTATAGATATAGTCAATGATTTCTACAATTTCTTTATAACTCCAAGGAACAAAATCACCTCCCAAAAGGATCAAAGAGAAAAAGGCTAGGAAATGCCACAGATGAATGACCTACAGAATTGGTATTTCCCAGTTAAGGACTATTACAGCACAAAATTTTCTCTGCCAGTGTGGCTGCAGATCTTGTGTGCTGTGCATGGAATA
>JAWWLW010000294.1:3286111-3309430 GCA_035041385.1 Myiothlypis coronata
CAAATGTAAACAATTATTATCTGCTGCTGTGGAATGCAACAGGTCCACCTGGGATTGGTCTTCTGTAGGTGTTTGGAGTTACTGACCACTCATGGTGGAGCTGCTATCACTCTCTGCCAAGAGACAGATCTTTGTTATTATTCTTTCTATTCTATTCTTGGCTTAACCAGCTTCTGAAGAAGCTCCTTTCCTTTCTGTTTCTATGTAGTATAGTTATAATGTTATATATATATATATATAATATAATAAATCCAGCCTTCTGATCATGGAATCAAGATTCCTGACTCTTCCATCCATCTGAAAACCCCTGTGACCACGGTCACACCAACTCTCTGTCTTTCTTTACGTGTTGAAGGAATGCTAGAGCAGGGAGGAGGCAAAATAAGCAGCATAAAATTCAGGTAATAAATTGAATTTTAAGCTCTTTTTTTTTTCCACCCAAATGCTTCACTTTTAAAATGCGTCCTTCCAGTAGTCACCCAGTGTTGCGTGGGTTGCAGTTCTTGTGCTCTTTGTGTTTAGTCCACATCTGCATTACACAGCCTGAAACACCTCGACACTGCAGCGCTGGCTTTTCTACCAGCAAGTCCAAAACAGATACTTGTGCCTTAAAAATAGAAACTGCCCCCCAATATTTCACTGCTGATGGTTGCTTGCTGCCGGCAGGAAGCTGGGCTTGCCACGAGGAGCCTGCAGAGGGAGGATGTGCACACCTAAAGCTGCTGCTGTGGTGTCCCAGCCCCAGGGCAGCCCGTGCTCGTTGCTGCCTTCTCCCGAGCCCAACCTCCTTGCCACGGTGCCACGAGCACGTCTCAAGGGTAACATTTCACACTGATTGCAGGCAGTTTGCTCAGGACCTTGTGATGAACACGGATGCCAGGAGCAGCCCCTCGAGCGGCGCCGTCGCAGACCTGCAGGAGGATGAGGATGGCGTTTACTTCAGCTCCTACGGGCATTATGGGATACACGAGGAGATGCTAAAGGTCAGAAAGCCATGGCCACTGCACCTTCCTAGGACCGAGGAGGAGAGGTGGAATGAAGTGGGCTGTGTGCCCATAAATGTACTGCAGAGCAGCTGCATTTTTAACCCTTTCTGTCCAGGAGAGGTTTTTTGGTGGTACTTAGGCTAAGAGATTGTTTTTCAGTTTTATTTCCTTTGGGTAAGCTCTGTTTATGGGAGGCGTTAGGAACAGAAAATCATTTACAGTTGTGCTTGATAGTACAATACCTGTGCCACAGCCCTGCCTTGCCAAAAGCAACTTTTTGCTGCTTGTTAAAAACATGAAGGATAAAACATAGTATAGACAGTGAATATTTTTCTTTAGTTGTATGTTTACCTTATAATTGAAATTTGTTAGGCAAGACCATTTCTCAAATATTGTGGTTTTCTCTTGCACTTTATAAACAGAAAATGTTACTTGTGCATGGTTGGGTGTATTGATAGCATGACAACAAACTGTCATGTTCATGAACATAATGGAGCAGTTCCTTTCATATGCTAAAGATTTTAAAAATGCTCAAAACTTCTCAAAGGCAAACCTATGTATGCCCTTTTAACTTTAAAATAAGAAAAAACAAGCACAAAGCCCAACAGCTTAATATTAACTTGTAAATTAAAATGTCTTGATGCTTCCTTTCAGAGAAAATGTCATAGTTGTGAGAGTTATAAGCACTTTTATCATTTTAAGGCATAAATAAATAAAAATTCCTGTCTAAAGCTGAGGCAGAATACAGAGCTGTGCAGTGAATTTGTGCCTGCAGCTGGCATATAAAGCTTTCAGCTTTCTAAATCATTTAGTGGCCCCAATGCAGAAATACACATGAATATGTGTTAAGGGTAGTGTGACTGTGAGGGTATTAATAAGGGGAGGAGCTTTTACAGGAGCACAGGGATGGCTGCAGAACTAGAGAAATGTTTTCTGAAATATATGGTCTGTGGAAATACAACTGCAATGTAACTTGAAGATAAATACAAAGATAGGTGTTTGGTTTTACAGCTTTATAAAGCTGTCATTTGAGATAATGTAGGTAGAGGATGAGGGAGCCTTTCTGTTGGCAAATAAAGTTTACAATAAACCTGCATCTCTGCACAAGGAGATTGGTACAAAATTGTATTTTACTGATTTAAGGGTATGTTTGTCAGAATGCTTTTAAGAAGACTTTTTTGACTTTCCAAAACACAGGCTAAGGATTACTTTTATTGTGTGCACATTGAAATTTTTTCTTTATGCAAGGCATTCACTTTGGGTTTTTTTCCTGTTTATCTCATTTACATAAATATAGTGGTTTACTACATGAACATTTTTAAGAAACCAGTCTTGCTGTCTGAATGGAAGCCCATTTCTGAAACCTTTTTTTGTCCTTATGCCTGGTAGTGGTAAGACAGAATTTCAATTTGGGGTATTTTTCTGCAAATACTTGAGAGGTGGAGCAAGAACATTGTTACTTCACACTGGTGTTTCCCTTGCTCTATCTTTTTGCTTGAGAATTTCTTGGATGTCATCTTAATAATTTTTTTCACCATTTTACTTAAACCAAGCAAGCATTACACGGAAAAGTTGAGTGGAGAAGGGGGTTGGTGAATAGAATCCCAAAGTGCCTGGCTGCAGCTGCTTTGAGTTGGAGCAGTGCTGAAGCCAGGTGAGGGGCAGGAGGCAGGGCTGGAAGCTTTCCAGCTGGCTGCTTTCTCCATTGATTATTTATTTCTACACTCTTTTGGTCCTCCCAGCAGATCCTAATATATACTGCAGTAGAGGTGAAGTACTAAAAATAGTTGCTCTGAGCATCGTGGCAAACCAATACGGTTTTAAAGGGTCATGGTTCTGTTATTAATACTAATTATGCAGGATTTAAAAGCAGAATTTTCTAAAATAAACCCCAGCTGCTCTTTGGGTTGTGTGTGTGATTGTACTTTTACACATAGAGCTGGATTTTAGGATTTTCAAGCCTCAAAATAATCTTTTGTCTGCAAAATTTTTATTATCATAAATGTTCCTGCCACTGGTTTTGATCTTGTTCTTTTATTAAAATGGACTTTGTTCTTTCTCCCTGTAGAAAATTTCTGTTTCTCTGTTATTTCTAGAAATTCTTAACTTGTTGTAATAGAAAAATCCCCTAGATTTCATAAAAGTACTGGGATTTTATACTTCAGCATTTTTTGCACTAGACAAAAAATTGCTGATTTTTTTTTTTATTTGTCTCTAACACTTGAGCTGTGACAGCAACTCCAAAACCTATACTTGGCTGTCAATTTGTGTACCTGCTGATGCATTAAGAGAATCAATGTTTTAATAGATTACCTTGCTGGTAAACTCAGCTATGCTGCAGGCTTTTTTAAAATATATTTTTTACTATATATGTTTTTTCCTAGGCTTGAAAATATTGCAGTTTCTCTGGCCCTGTTGTATTTCAGTCAAATTTATTTACTGTGTTGAACTTGCATCAAATGGGCTGTATAACTTCAACTACTAGCTTGTCATCAGGATTGCAAATCTGCAGCTTGTTCAGAAATAAAACCAAGTTAATTTGATGCATAACTTTTTTTTACAGAAATCTCCACGTCACAAGGGTGTCAGAACAAAATGATACAAAACATTTTATGAGCACGTGATTCAAATTTTCACAATTTTCTATTAAAGTTGGTTTCTATTTAAGTTGGTTTAATATTGTCACTCTATTACTGCTGTTCCTTGTTAGTGATGAACAGGTATTAAGATCTTTGAAACATTCAAAAGAAAAGGAAGATTCAGGAAACCATAAAATAGTTCCTTATTTTTTCCTCCAGCTGAGGCAACTGGCTTCATTTACTGCAGTAAATTCTGCAATAGTATCATACAGAAGTGTCATGATTGCAGTGCCCATGTAAGTACAGTGTGTGCAAAGCATCTGCAGGCCGAGTTGAAACAGCAAGTTGTTCAGCATTTTTCAATTTTATGCTGTACCTCAGTAGAAAACCCTGACCCCTCTTTGTTCTTGGCCTGCCAGGATAAAGTCCGCACGGAGAGCTATCGTGACTTCATCTATCAAAACCCACACATCTTCCAGGACAAGGTGGGTGCACCTGCTCAGAAGATCCAGTCCTTGCTGTGGTTTATTTTGTCTCAGATGGTAGAAGAGCTGCAGGTGAGCTGCTCTGGGGATGGAGATTGCAGTGGCAGGATCTGATCTGCTGCTCCCTGGCTGTGTTGGTGCTGGGGAGCTGCTGGAGGGTGCAGCGTGCTGATAAGAGCAGGGCTGATCTCTGTTGTCATTGTGGGCCCTGGCAGGGAGCTCATTAATTATCTTGGCAGGGTGAAGCTGAGCCTCTCTTGTCGAGGATATGGGGTGCCATCTCTCTGAGGGCTCTTTACCAGGATTAAGTGGATTTTTGTGTGTGACTGATACAGTAAAAACGTCCTGGAAGGCCCTGTGTAATTAGGGCTGGGAAGGAATTAGTGTGGAACTGATTTTTTTTTTTATTTTTTTGTGCTGTTTTGTGTCTCCAGACTGGGTGGTTATTGTTAAAGGGCTTGGAACTGTGAGCTAGTGCTTCATTTGCAGTGAGGAGGGATTCAGTGATGGCATCTTGCAGTGGTTATGACCCCTGTACAGTAATAATCCTCTTGTCTTTTGTATTTCTGCTGGCTGTTCCTAATGAGCTGCTTGTGTTCTGAGCTTACAGAGCCATAGGATGGTTTGGCTTGGAAGGGGCCTGCAGGATCATGCAGTTCCAATCCTTCTGCCCTAGGTAGGGACACTTTCCACTGGACCATGTTGCTCAGAGCCCCATCCAACCTGACCTTGAATGGTTTTTTTCAGGGATGGGGCATTCACACCTTCTCTAGGCAGCCTGTGCTGGGGCCTCAGCACGCTCACAGGGAAGGATTTTTTCCTAGTGTCCTATCTAAGCCTACTCTCTTTGATTTAAATCCATTCCCCATTGTTCTGTCACTCTAGGCCCTTATAGAGAGTCTCTCTTCATCTTTCTTTTAGGCTGTTTTCAGGTCCTGAGAAGCAACAATTAGGTCACCCCAAAGCCTTCTCTTTTCCAGGCTGAACAATCCCAAACCTCTGAGCCTTTCTTTGTAGGAGAGGTGAGAGAGCAGTTCTGTCCTGACAGAAAGTATTTCAGTGTTTGATAGTGTCTGTTCCTCATATGTCTTACCTTAGTTTTCAATTGGCAACTATGGCAAAAAATAAATGTTTTTCTTCCCTTTTTTGCCTCAATTCATGTCACAAGCCTGTTTCTACTAAGCATTTCTAAACTCTTTGATTATAGTGAGAGAACAAGCAAAAGTGTCATAGAATTATGCCACCAGGTGACTGTGTAGGTGGGCAGCTCATCTAAGAAAGCCCAAAGATCAGTAAAGGAAGGAAAACTTTCCCTAGAGAAATTCATTTTCACAGAAGCCTCTAAAATTGATAACTGCAGGTTTTTGCAGGTTGAGACTGATCTGAAGTTACACAAAACGTGAGGCTTTGTGGAACAGTAATTTTTCATGATTGCTAGTGTGTCTCCCCTGCTGTACATTGAAAACAAAACATGGAGTAACTGCTAATGTCAATGATGCTTCAGCCCCAGGAGCAGATACCCAGAAAACAGCTTGGGCACTGTGTGTGCTTACTCTGGTGTAAAAGCATTCAGCTGCTCTGAAGAAAAGCTCAGGTATCCCAACACACACAAACTGATTTCTGAACGTGGTTTTTGAATAAATTCATGGTGCATCCAAACCCATCACGGTGTGTTGAGGTTGAGCTGAAAGACAGAATCTCAATTGCTTGGAGATCCCAGCGTGTCCCAGCCATGTGACCTGTGTCCTGTTTGACTTGGGTGTCTGGCCTCATGATGCAGCTTTCTCTTGGTACATTGCTGCAGAGAATAAATGCAGTTTTCTGCAGAAATCTGGCTTTGAAGTGCCCTCTGTTACAGACTTCTGCTGAAGGAGCTGTGTGGGATACTTTGTTTAGCTTAATGTGTTGTTTAATGCTCTCAGGACTATACTGATGAATGAAAATTCCAAAGGCTGTTTTCCTTTTAATAACAATTCAAAGAAATTGAGGATAAAGTCTGTTACTGCATTTCTTAGAACTCTCTTATGGTATTCCTCCCTGGAAAATAGATACTAATGCTTTTTGGTTTTTTCTGAGTGGACTATTATGAGGTAGTTTGGGAGGAGCTTGTTCAAAGAGTTGGATTTTTCTACTCACTTTTGATGCAAGTTTGCATCCTAACCTTTAGAATACTAAAGAGGTGTGATTGCATGCTAGTAGATCATAAAAGAGTATCTAGGTTTGGTTATTATTTTATTCAGAATCAATCAATTAGTTTGTTCTGTCTCAAGTTTCAAGATAAATTATTAAAACTTGAACAAATCCTGCTTGCTGCCTGTCAAATATATTTGAGATGAGAATGGGACAATTCAGATTACCTGGCAGGAGTAATGAAGGTGGCTGTACTCAGTAAAAGGAAATGTGGTCCATTTTACAGTGAGAGTATTTTTGGGTGGAAAAATAATTTAGTAGAACACTGTCACCATGCTTAGTTTTCATTGTAAGATTGAAATCTGAGGCAAGCATCAGTGCCATATTCAGGGAATAAAAACAAACTTTTAAACTCCTGTCCTACTAAGAGTTCATTGATGAAATGAATTGAGTTGAAGTCCCTGGGCTCCTGTGTTCCTGAGTTTAATGTGGGCTGTCACTGAAAGCAGGATATCAGTTTTGCTCAGACTGCAGAGGAGGATGTGAAGCTGCAGTGTGTTGTGGTGTGGTGAAATCCCCTGTGCTGCTGCTCAGGTCTTTGCTGAGAGGCCACATGTGCTCACTGCCAGAACATGTGGGCTGTAGGCCCTGCTCCTTGGGCTAATTGATGATCACTCTGCTTGTCTTTGCCTTCCTCACATGTATTCCAGCTTGTCTGTTTTCCCTCTTTTCCATCCCATCCCCTGCCTAAGGCTAGATGAGTTCCATCTGGGTTTTTAAGTGACCAGGGCAGCTGTCCAATGTGGTGTCTGTTTTGATTTTTTTCCAATTTGTGGTGATTGCTCTCTTTCATGCAACTGCACATCAAGATGCTTCTTCCACAGTGGTTTGTTTTTGGCTGTGACTTCCAGCTGTCATGGCTCAGTGCTTTTGTTAACTACCATAGGTGAAATGTTAGGTGATGTTGGAGGGTGTGAGATTTCAGCAGCTGTAAGAATGTTGATTTTTATTTTCTATTCCTGTCTCCAGCAGATTCACAGTTTAGGGATTTCTCTCATTTCTGAGTTGCAGAGTTGACTCCTTTGGAAGCATAGCTACAGAAGAGTTACAGGTGGAACAAGTAACTCTATCCACAACTTCCCTCTGCACAAGCTGCTGTAAAAGCCCATAATACTGATAGTTTTTAGTCTGTTCCCAGGTTTTGAGTGGCTCTACAGAGAGAGATGGTAGTCAGTGCTCCACTCCCTGCATCCCAGACCACCACAGCAGCAGCTCCCTTCTGCTGTACTGCTGAGGATAAGCAGCTGGTTTTGTTCATGCTGGCTTCAGGATCATTGTTCTGTGTCCATCCTCAGAATGGATGGAATTGTATGCAGTCCCATCAGGCAGGCAGACCTGAGGTGCAGAGCATTCCAGTATTTGCTTTGCTGCTCTTGGTCAGGTGAAATGCAAGCTTTTCTTATGCCAAAGCGAGAGGGATCAGTAGATGATAAGCTGGAAATTGTATCAGCAGCAGGGCGCATTATTGCTTTTTTTTTTCTATTTTTAAAAATATTTTGTAGAATGGGATTGCATTTCTCAAATGTGGTATCGATCAGTGAAATTTTTGGTAAATTTTTAATGTAATGAAAGCTGTGAGGGTGGGTTTAACAGCACTGTGCTGTGAGGAGAGGGAGACAGTGAAATTGGTTTTCCTTTCTAATAAATTCTTACTGTGACTGGTAATTCTGACTCAGTGTTCTTGTTAACTTCAGTGTGTTTTAAGTTGTACTTTCATTTTAGGTCTTAGGTGTGGGAAGGTAAGTTCATTCTTTGCAGTTCTGATTCTGTTCATGCTTAAATGCTGTGCATGAGATGGCTGGCTCTACGTAGTGTTTAGAAAACTTATTTAGATTTTCAGACTTCAGAACACTTTTGGGTTTAGTGCTGTGAGTTTTTTAATACCATTAGTAAAGCTTAGCTATATCAGATATGAGTCCAACAATAAGGCCATTGATGATCTGGCCAATGCAGTAAAATATACCCTCAGAATCTCCAGAGATGCCTTTCAGCCCCAGTAATTCTGTGGAAACATCAAGCCTGGAACTCAGCTTAAAAATCTACTGTACCACATTCATTAGGTTTGTAGCAGTTGAGAATTTCCAGCAGTTACAAGAAATACATTGTTATGATAGCAAGGTCTGAAAAGTGCTGTTTAGTTAAATAGCTGTGAAGCTTAAAACTGTAGTAAAATATTAAAGGTCTGAAAAATGCTACTTAGTAAAATGCCTGTGAAGCTCAAAACTGCTTGCACGGCTCAACTCCTCTTAGTCCTAAATTCAGTACTCTTTTCCTAGTTGCTTCACGTTTTTTTAACTTTTCAGTCTTCCTGTAGTAGCTGATACATGATATACAAAAACCCATGCATTTCCAGGGATCTTATGGCATACTTTTTCCAGCTGTACTGGTGAAATTCACTCTCTCATGAAAACTCTAGGGATTCCATCTTAACTGGGTTTTTTTCACTTATTTTGATTATAAATAGTGCTAAACAGAAAATATTTCCAGGTGTTGAAACTGTGCCAGTGAACGCCATTTTAAAATTTAGTCATCTTGAGCCATAGCTGTTTTGAGGCAGTGTGACCATGTCTGGCAGAGGATTCCTAAATAAAGTTTCTGAATAGACTTTTAATTAAAATCTGCAGCTAGAATGTGTTTTCTCAGTTCAATTATTAGTGACTTAGTGATTAAAATTATTCAGTCTATAGTTTCCTTTTTTTTTCTCTTCATGTAACATTTTAGGTGTTTGCCACATAATTGCTGGCTGCTGTTTCCCATGTGACTGGGTTAATCTGCAGCTGGAATTAGTGGGCTTCATTCTCTGCCTGGAAAAGGTGGTAGAGAGGGAGTTGGAACTGCAGTTTGACTTGGATGTCTCTGCATGTTAACACTAAGACTTTATGCCTTCTCTTGGAATGTGCCATCTCACTGATGTAGAAGGAAATGTAGAAAAATCATAGCAAGGAAAATAAGGTTGTTTTGCTTTCATTTATTCCTTTCAGGTGGTTTTGGATGTTGGCTGTGGAACTGGAATTCTCTCCATGTTTGCTGCCAAAGCAGGTGCCAAGAAGGTGATTGGAGTTGACCAATCTGAAATCATCTATCAAGCCATGGACATCATTAGGTAGGAGAAATTGTGGTTGTTACTTTTCTTTATAGGAATTCTTTTCTCTATAGGAATTCTTTTGTTTTCTTTATAGGAATTTAAAATAATTCTGTAACTTGTCTGTGTTACAGAAAATAAAGGGCTTACCCTGTCAACTGCTCTCCCCTGATTCAGCAGTGCTGGGGGTGCATCTTGTCCAGTTTGGTCTCTGAAGGTGTTCATTAGGATCAGAACTAACCCTGAGCCCTGAGGGACACCTCTGGTACCTGGCTGCCAGTCAGGATTTGTACTCCTCAACTCCTAAACCTCATGGCCTAGACCCAGCTCCTCATTCATTCATCCACTCCACATGTCACTAATCTGCCTGTGGAGGATATTTAGGGAGGCTGAGCATGTGTAAAAATCAAGCAATGGCATTTGGAGACTTACAAAGGATTTCCTAGGATGAGGTAGGAGGAGTGTAATGTCCGTGTGCACTGTTGATAGCTGAAGCCTCTATGTTTTTTCATTTAGGATGATTTTGTAAGAGCAACTGTGAGAATAAAATCCAGGTAGATACTAAAGAATTTGGGAGTGAAGTGATGTTGTCTGTGGGGAATTTGTTAGGTACCACTCACACATTGGTGGTGCAGCACTGCACACTTGGATGCTGTAAAATTACTCAAATATCTGCTTGGGAAAAGCACCACGTTGAACCTTAAGTGCATGTTTGACCAAAATACTTCTCTGGCACAAGAATTCATTCCTTAAACAGAACCTTTCCTCTGAGTTCCTGACATCTTCAGAATGGTTGCAGATGTGAAAGTTTTTTATCTAATTAGCTTTTTATCTAATGTACTAGATTACAAATTTAGGGCCGTTTTAAGTGCATAAATTCTTTTGAGAGTTATTTATACTTAGGGGAGAGTAGAAGTAACAGTCAGTATGTATTACTCTTTGGGGAGGAGAGGGGCAGGCCTCTAAGAAAAGCAATGAATCAAACCTCTGAAACTCTTAAGAGTGATGAATTGCCACTTGAAGTATGCAGCAAATAATCAGGAAGGCTGCACATTTAGAGGTACTTTCTCCTATACAAGGTGCAATTCACATTAAAGTCTGCAGTTCACATCAAAACAATTTATACTTGTCTGTTCAAAGCTACTTTTCCTAAAGGAATAAAGCTGACAAAGTTGCAGTGGAATAACAAATATTTATTGGAACACTAAACAACTCTGTAGCTTAAAAAAAGACTGTTGGGGCACACTTCCACCTGTGATTCAAGTGTGTGCTCAATGCTTTTGTCCTTCTCAGAATTCAGGTTAATTTCTACCATGCTAATTACTGGAAACCGTGCAACCCATGTGTGTAAGTGAACCAGAATACATAGCCTGAGTAGCATTAAAAATAAACTTACTATAAACTAAATGATTGCTTTTTCTTTTTCTTGCTGTGAATAGTCCCTGTAAAATTTCTAGCACAGTGAATTACTGGATTTTTGTCATTCATCACTGTTAAGCTAGAATAGGAAGTTGAAATAGACTTCCTAAATAACATCTCAGGTTTTCCTACAGTGTGTAAACTGCATTGGTTGGTTTGGGCTTTTTTTAAGCATTATAATTGAAAACAAGTATGTAGTGAATTAATCCTTTTCCTCTCTATTGTTTTAAGTCACATTCTTGGATGTGGTCATTTAGAAAGTTATCTTTAGATCTTTTTTAGTTCTTCTTAAATTATTGTTGTGGGTGGTAGCTCTTTAGCATTCCTCACTTTGAACTTCTGATTTTAGTTCTGTTTAGAGGATTGAATATGATATTAGTAATGAACTGCTATCCTCTAACAGAAAACCATCTTGTGTAGAGGATTTAATTTGTCTTTGCAACAGCCCAAGTGTTCAGGGAGCCCTTTGACCTTTTCCTTTCCCTCCCTTCATAGTGATCATTCTTCTATTGTCTCTTGGATTGAATTTTTAATGTCATTACTGGTCTGCATTGAAAGGCAGACAGAATGTCAGAGTAAGATATCAGGAGAGGTAGGGGAGGGCCAGAGATAAGAACTGCAGTGGGAAGATAAATTTCTGTGCTGAGAAGACTTTGCTGCCCTCTATAACAACAGCCATGGTAATAAAGATAAGTGCAAGAAAGACTGATATGGTTTGCCAACAAGAAAAGCAGTGCATTTGAAGCATTTACACTCTTGCTAATTCCCCCATCGTGCAGTTCTTGTTTCCAAAGCTCTGGTCCTGTCCCAGTCCCTCCCTCCTTCCGCAGGATGGCTGTGCCATGACGTGCATGTGAGCTAATCCCTGATCACTGCAGGCACCCAACATTGCAGGTGCTTTTGCCCAAACCCCAGTAAAGGGGAGGGTGCCTCTGCTGTGCAATAACTGTGGAACTGATGGAGGGGAAGCTCTGTTCTCAGTGACTTTGCAGCTGGTTTGGTTAAATAAAAAACCGAGTCATGCACAACAGCTCGGTGAGGAAGGGAATTTCCACTGCTGTCCTGGTGTGGTGAGCAGGCTCTGATTGCTGTGGAGGTCAGAGGAGGAGAAATGGAAACAAAGCAGCTTCTAAAAAAAGAGGAGCAGCAATTTCAAATTGTCTTCTTCTCTGGTTTCCTGGTTTCTGAAGCTTGCCTGTTTGCATGCGTGGCACGTTGGAGGTGTACAGATGTACTGCCTGCCATCTCCTCCCAGCAGTAAATCTACTGCAGTTTTTAGCTACTTGGAAATGTTCCCTCTGAAATAAAACTGAGGAATAGTACATTCTAGTGCTTCTTGATTAGTTAAACCAAAAAGTTTGTGAGAGGACAAATGCGAAATATAGATGTCAGTATGGCTCTCTTGACAGCATAAATTGGAAATATAAACTAATTTGTTTACGTTTTGACTTGCAGATTAAATAAACTTGAGAAGATTATTACATTAGTCAAAGGAAGAATTGAGGAAGTTGATCTGCCTTTGGAAAAAGTGGATGTAATTATATCTGAGTGGATGGTAAGGTGCATGGCTTTTCTTTTCAAGTTATTTTCAGGGAAAAGATGTGTTTTATTTCATTTGAAAAGTTGGATTTTTTTAACCAAAGCATCTGTCATGATTCCAGCAGTGTTTGACGATGTCAGAGATGGGATGACAGTCCTGATGATGTACTTGGACACAATTCCTGGTCCCTCTTGCTCAAGCTCTTTCAAGTCAAGCTTCTCTAAGAGCAGCTGAGCTGCTCTAGGTGCAGCAAGTTTCTGTTGTGAATTTGGTTTGGAAATCTATAAAGCACTAAGTCACACTGCTGTGGCTGCTCAGGTGAAAGCAATGGAGAAATATTGTATTAGTCATCTGATAGGTGAAATACCTTCAGTCTGCAAATTCAGCTAAGGACTCTCCTGACAGTGCAGGAAAGGTGATAAGGAGGGGAGGTGCTGCCTCTGGAAATCTGCAGATACTGGGGGAGCTTGATGAAATGTTGCTTTTCATTGCTGGGTTCCAGCATGGCAGTAAAAAGACTGATTCAAAAGGACAAAAGATGTGTGGAGGACAGCAGTGTCTCAATGAGCCATCTCCTGGAATCCACTGGGTTTCAGCTGCTGGCCTGTTACCTGGTTTGTGTGGTGTCCAGGTGGTTACACCCCATCCTTGCTACCTGCCATTAATCCTAATAAAGAAATCTGTGTTACCAAACCCAGTGCCAGCCCGAGTTTCACAGTGACATAGGAATGCCTGTTCCTTATCAAAAATGTGGTAGGAAACATCTCTTTGAACTGGTTTTTTGTGAACTTCTACTGCTCAGTATCCTCATATCACAGGCCTTCAAAAAGCACTTCACAGCACAGCTTTTCTTCATGTTTACTCCCAGCTGCTGGGAGTTAAACATTCCTTTCTGCCTGAAATTTAAGATCAGGAATGAAAGCTTATATTCAGTGTTACTTGTTTCTTTGTGGGGTTTGTTTCTTTTTTTTAACAAACTGTGGCTGTTCTGTGATGTTCAGTGGCCTTTGGTGGGGAGGTCACTTGCTCATCTGTGAATCCATATGTATCTACCTGTTTTTCAGGGAAAGATGCAGATAAATTGGTTTGCCTTTTTTGTATAGATTTGTTTAATATGACATGTGTCAGTGAACTGGAAATTAGAAATCTGCAGTTTTTCCTGCCCTGCTGTGATGTACATTATTTGAAGCATGAGCTTAATTAGTGTTGAGGTCACTAGTTTCAAGGGTAGTTTAAGCCATTGGATTAAATCAGTGATTTTTTAAAAATAGCACATTATGGTTGGTGATTTCTGACAGTATGGTGGCTTCACTAGAAATGTAATTTTAGTTTTTTTCAGAGAAACTTTTGATCAGTTGCCTAATATGTGCACCAAGATTAATATTCCCAAAATCACATTTCTCCTTCTGGAGCCCAAGGTTTGGTTTTATAGAGAACCTGGACAGGTGAGCTGAAGCCATGTTGTAAATCAGGGCCTCTAAGATGAACTAAAGGATTTCAAGACTCAGCTCTTGTAAGAAACAAAGCATTGAATTTTTCTTTTGTGTGCTAATTTACCTTTTGTTATGTCAAAATTACGTAGCCATGTGCACTTCAGTTAATGAGGTATTCTAAATACTTTGGAGTGCTAGGATTTTTATAGGTTACTGCATGGCAGAGATAAGAAGGACAATGCTGTGCAAGTAAGATTGATAGCTGGACAGGGTACACAGTGTTCCAGCACTGTCCAGAAAGGAACATTATGTTGTCTAAAGCAGATGAAGATTGTTCTTTGTCTGGCTTTCTTGTGTGAATTTGTTTTTTCATTTCCTTCCCTACATTATATAGTGTAGAAATCAGTTCTTAATATGTGAGCATGAGAGTGAAAAAGAATTCAGTCTATGTCAGATTTTGCCTCTTTATGCAGAGTATCTGTGTGGAGTGGCAGGAAAATTCTCATGCTGTTTCTGTTTGGAAAACAAACTCCTTTTAGATTAGTAAATATCAAACCTTTGGTGGAGCTTTGTTTTGCTTGATACAGAATGCTGCTTAAGACCAGTACACAATAAGCTTGTTGGTTTTTTTTTGTAGAGCTGTGTCTGGAACATCAGAAAATTAAAAACAAGTATGAGACAAGTGAGAGGAAAAATACTGCATTCTCGGAGGATTGTTTTTAGATTAGGCTTTCTGAAAAAGCTGTCACATAGAGCAGTGTCTTGTGAAAGGTACAGCATTGCATTAGGAGCATCTCAGTGTGATGGTTTCTAATGTACTTAATTGCAGAAGTGACCTATGACTGCCACAAACAGCTTGCTCTTCTTCCCTCTCTTTCATTTATGAGTTTGTTGCCTTAAATTATGGAAAAATGGGACAACATCTTTAATATTACACTGTGGGAAGGTGTGTGTGAGTGCATGTGTGTCTTTGTAGAAATTTGTATTTCAAATGCATACTTAACCATCTTCCAAAATAGTAATTTCCCAATTTAAATTCCTAATTTAAATTCCTCTGGATATTTTTTTTACGTTCCAGGTTTAGAGGCTGAATGAAGAGCAGCTGTACCTGCAGTGGTTTTATTTAAGCCTGTGAAAGAAATTAGCAGTGAACATGTTTGTAACATTCTAAATTCAGCTTGTGACATCTGAAGTTTGTGTCTTTGACCATGTCAGCATCAGAGCAGGGCATTTCTGTGACTGTGTTCAACTCAGGCCAGTGTGTAAAACACAGAGAAGGCAGTGGAGGTGTGAAGAGCACCAGAGTTATGCAAAATAAAATTGGGGAAGAGATGGGCTGTCAGATTAAAATGCACTTGGGATACCACCCAGTACTTGTCTTTTAATCATGTCATTGGTCAGATAGCTAATATTTTCTTTTCTTTTTCTCCTCTTTCTTTGTATTTCTTTCTCTTTTTTAAAAATAATTTTGAAAATACGTGAGGATTTAATTATAATATTAATTTTATAAATATAATATTTATTTAATTATAATATATAATATTTAATTAAAATACATGAGGGCTGTGAGCAGAGGCATCCAAGATCTAGGGAAAAGACAAAAAGTGAGCATGTCTGAAACACTGGAAACCATCTTCTCTCTCCTTCCTCCTTTCCCCTGTTTCTGTGAGAGACACACAGTTATTTCCTTGCATGATTTTTTTTTTTGTCAACACAAGTAATGAGGGACCACATTTCTGCTCTTCATATCTTCCCATTTGGTGTTCTTACTTTTATTGGTTTAAGGCAGCAGCAGGGTGTGCAGAATGACAGAGTCAAGCTGGGGTGCTGCCATTTGTGAGCTTGCTCTGTCTGCAATGAATTACTTCCTCTTTTTTTTTAAATTAAAATGTACATGAGAGATCAGCATGAAGGCAAACGTAGCATGTGGGAGATGGTGCTGCAGCAGAGCATGCTCGAGTCTTTATGTGTAGCTGCTGCTTGTCATTTAATTTTAATTAATCATAGAATAATTTAAATTAAATTATTTATTATATATACACATCTTTTATATGTGTATATATAATATATAAAAATATAATATATGATTATATGTTATGTATAAATATTAATTATTAATTGAAATCAACTTTACAATAAATTATTCTAAACACCGCTAGCAGTATCCTATGCCATAAAATTAATTCCAACACGAAAAAAAGCCCTCTGCAAATCTAGTTGTTACCATTTCTATCCTGGAAATTTTGCAAGTCTGGGTTATGCTAGGTGATGTAGAACACCCAGAGAACCAATGTTTGGTACATGATTTATTTCTGCCTCTCTTAGTGAGCACTGCTGAGGGGGATACAGGGCACCATGAGGTTGCAAATATGGAGAGGCAAAGATGCATTCCATTTGACCTTTCTCTGGCAATAGTTTCACTTGCAGATGTGAAGGGGAAGGGCTTTTTTTATTTTTTTATTTTTTATTTTTCTTGGAACCTCCCAGTTATTACTAAAAAATCAATACATGCAGCTTTTCACTTACTTTGAGTTGAATTCAATGTCTTTTGTTGTTGTAGGACTGTTGTTGGGTAATTGTTGATGTAGATGGTCTATTTTTTTTCTCTGTGTGCTACATACTTGCAGTTTGGGAAATTAAAGATGGTGCTTGATATAACAAGTTTTAAAGTGACAGTGCTGTTGTTGTAAAACTCTCTGGGTGTGTAGGCTGATAATGTGCTTAAACTGTGTTGATAAATCCTCTCTGTAGAATGACTAAGCTTAAGAAACACAATGATTTCTAAATTCTTTCCCTTTTCTGTTCTCAGGGTTATTTCCTTCTCTTCGAGTCAATGCTGGATTCTGTCATCTATGCAAAGGACAAGTACCTGGCAGAGGGAGGCTCAGGTTGGTGCTCAGTTCTTTTAATAAATTCAGCTCTGGGGGAAGCTAAATGAACTCAGAATAAGCTATGCATGGATGAGAAAGTTGCCAGTCTCAGTGAAAAATGTTTCCATTAGTAGGAGCTTCAAGACATTAATTTACTGTATGGGCAATAGGAGAACATTAGATGGGCTGCCGAGGTCTCAAGGTAATGGTGTTTTTAAGAATAGAGGGGGCTATTTATTCTTAAGTACAGACTAAATGTTTCCTCCCTATTTCTTCCCACACGTGAGGGCATTTGTTTTCCTCCCTTGAAATCCAAGTTTCTTCATAAATATGAACAGAGGAAAATAAGTTTTATCTTGTAAGATGTGATGCTGTTTGAGTAAGCTGCTGTGGGTTTGAGGGAAAGTGGATAGGGTGTTTTCCTGAGGGAGGGAAGTTGTGTCGGGAGGACATATTTTCAAACATGAAATAACAAATGGAATTACACTGTTTCAGTTCAGCATATTTATTCTGGTGGTAATATGGTCTTTATCTTTATTTGAGGGTAGGAGTGTGACAAAACAAATGTGTTTGCTTTGGAGTTCTTTCCACATTTTAATAACTTAGATATTGTTATCTTAAGCAGTGTTTAAATGCCTATAAGTGTTTATTCCCCATGTGGTGCAGTTTTGTGCATGAGTTCTGCATGTGCTTAATTCCTTTGCCAGTATTGTATTTCATATTGACCTTTTCAATTGTAGTCATCAGTCTGGGGGTTTTTTTCCCCTTTTGTGCTAACCATGCACACAGTTTCACTACACTGACCTAATGATTGGATTAATGGCTGTGTCACAGTGCTTGCTGCAGTGCTTCCCTCTGGTTGCAGTGAGTTTTTGTGTATTACTGACTGCTGCAGGAAAAATGGGCTTTATGCATTTGTTCACAAAGCTGAATATACAAGCAAGCTATGTCATAGAATATTTAGTAGCCACCTGAGCAATGTGACAGAAAAAGAACTTTTTTTGTTTTCAGTAATGCAGAATAGTCCAGCCACAACAGGAAAATAGGTGTGTACTCTGTGTAGATATGTGCTGATAATTTTACACTGCAGTACAATTAAATCCAGGGACATTCCCTAAAATCATAAGGAAACTTTTTATGTTTAGCTACTACTTCCAAAGCCTTCTGAAAAGGGCCAGAGATTTCTGACCTCTGTTTAAACTGTCTTGTTGATGGGTTTGCTCTTGTTTGTAACTCCCAGAGATTCCTTTGAGAGATGGGGTGCCCTGGTTCTGCAGTGCACTCATCCTTTGGGGTCTGACAATGGTCTTGGGCCCTTCTTTCATTCATGACAAAGCACAGTGTTGTACAGGCACTGATGGGATTTTCAGTTCTGTCAGCAGTTTCTTGAAGGTGCTTGCAGTCGCTGTTCCTCTGCCAGCTTGTCCAGCAGGTGAAGAGGCTGTGCCCTGGCTCCATGAGAAGGCTGCTCAGCAGCACAGACTCTCCTGCAGCACAGCTGAATTGCACATCCAAATCCACACAAGCCAGAGCTGAGAGTTCACTCTGAGGTGAAGCCTTACCAGAGAAACTCCTGAAGCTGCTTCATTTTGTCTAATGCCACTTGGTACTATTGAGCCCAAGATCATTATTACAGAGAATGTTTGAAAGCTGAAAAAAGCAATAGCAGCAGCTGCAATTTGACCAGGTCTTTTAGTGACTGAGCCGGGAATAGAATCCAAATTTCCAGACATGTGTTCAGTCAGTCATATCATCATTTCTTCAGTTCAGCCTATTGGCATGCTGGAGTGGGTTGTGCCAAACTGTCTAGGGTAATGTGTACAGTATAGAATAGCTTTGGTTGGGAACATAACATTTTTGCTGCTTTGTTCTTTAGAGTCATTGCTCAGGTAGAGATTTATTCACACACTTGGGTCGAGGGATTTGGACAAAGGTAAGGAAAGTGTCGTTCAAAACACAATACATCCAAAACACAATGCTCCTTCCCATCGAAGTGATGATGGCATTCAGGTGGAGTTACTGCTGTGGATCTGGAGGATTGCTGTCTCCCCCTTCAGCATCCTGCAGTTTGTGAGGCATGGTGAGGGGCTGGAGGGTTTCCCATCCCTGCTCTGCTGACGGATGGCTCGTGGGCACCGAGTCGAGAAGGACGCAGATGGTCAAAGCCATGAATCTGGGAGAGCCCCTGGCCACTCAGCATTTTACTCATTTCACCTGTGAGAAGGAATAATTACTGAATTACAGGCTTAATGGGGAAAAAAATGACAAGTCTGCCAGGATCCCACAGGAAAGTGTTACAGAAAGAGCAGAGGATTTCCAGGGAAATCAAGGGCAATGAGGAAATGGCAAATGCAGTTTTGTGCAGGTGCTTTTAAATACGTGCAAAACTCCACAGTGTTTAGGTGATTCAGATAGCATTGTTTACATTTTCAGTCAAATCTCAGTACAGGGTATAGGACATGGGTGGGTCTGTAAATTAATGAATCTCTGTAGTCTTCTGCCTGAGCCCTGTTGTTGGAACACAGATTTCTTTTCGTGAAGTCTGAATAGACATTGTCTACTTTTGCTGCTATTAATAGTGAAAATGCAGATTCAATTGGAGCATTTTGTGTTTACATTTTCCCTTGTGTAATCGATCATGAGTTCCACTGCTGATTTTCTTTGTTCTTACAGCAAATCCTTAAGATTTAATAAAAACTGATTATGATCCAGTTCAAATATTTTATGCTTGATAGAGGTGATTGCATTTCTCTTTGGTTTACAAAATGTCCCGGAAATTAGGGCTAGTCAGAGGAAGAAATTTTATAAAATAGTTAATCACGTATTGTTGTGGGTTTAATTTTCCTTTCCAGTGAATCTACAATGCTCCTGTGTGTTCTGTAACCAAGGACTGCCAGTCTTTTCATCTCTCTTCTCACTGTGCCATTGCATCCTATGAAACCCATTCCCCTAAAAAATAATCCCTCAAATGTTGGGAATCAGCGGAAGAAACGCAGCACGCAGTATGAGTGATCAGCAAATCTCGAATTTTATTGATAGGTACACATATTTATATTGGTGTTAATGAAGCTCATACATATTGCAAAGGAGAGCTCACTATTGGTTAGTTATTTATCAGCCAACTATACCTACTTCTGCATTCTTGTAGTTATTCTATTGAAACTATTCTTCACATTTCTGCCAAAGATTTTCCTCCCTTTCCTAATGTTGCACCAAGGGCACAATGTCCTTGCCTGTCATTGGACACTGACTACTGGCTCCTGTGGTTGTCTCCTTCTAGAGAGATTTAGCCAGTGGTACTATGTCAACATGACCCTTCTCAGATAGCCAGGTGTCCACAAAGCTCTCCAGACACAGGCTGGGGTGTTACCTGTGTGTCACAGTGGCTCACAGACAGATCTGGGAGGCACCAGGGGAGCAGCATTACAAACCCAGCTCCTCTTGGATTTACCATCCTCACTGCCTGCCACCTTTGCCCTGGGGATGTTGGGTTCCAGAGCTGGCAATCCAGTGGCACTTGGCTCAGGTGGTGCAGGACAGTCCAGGCAGTGTCCACAGGCACACACTGAGCCTCTGAAGCACCCAAGGACACAGTGCTGACTCGGTGAGCTGGCTTTGCAGGTCTGGGTTTCAGTCTGGGTTTTACTTTTCTTTCCCCTGCTGAAGTATTCCTGTAAGATGTGCTCCCTCTGCAACAGCAGGGAAGGAAGGGCTGTGGGCAAGCTGATGCCTCAGCAATGTTGTACATACCCTGCCTGAAACAAGAAATGGAATCACAGAATGCTTTGGGTTGGAAGGGACCTTAACACTCATTCCAACCCCCCTGGCATGGGCAGGAACACCTTTCTAGGCCCGGTGGCTCAAAAGTCCTAAACAACCTGGCCTTGGACTCTCCCAGGGATGGGGCAGCCACAGCTTCTCTGGGCAACCTGTGCCAGTGTAATTTTCTATCTATTTACATAGATTTTCCCATTCTGCCTAATTGCTCTTGCAGGCCACTCTGGTTCCTTTTAACTGACTCATTTTAAAATGAGCTGTTCTTCTTACTCCTAGGCTTTCATTAGAAGATTGCTCCAGAGCCTGTTTTCCTAATGCTCAGGCAGCATTTCATTTCTAGCACAGCTGTTGGATGGAGCTGCCTTGTGGTGTGGAGCTGGGGGCCAGGACCATTCACATGTATCCCCTCCCCAGGAGCCTGCAAGCCCACTCTGCTGCAAGCAGAATGAGGGAGAGGAAGGGAAATGGTTTTAAAGAGATGTAAGGAGAATGCTGCAGCTTGAATTGCTGCTAGTAAAGTCCAGGGTAAAGAAGCAAGAAAGACTTTTGCATAATATCTATTTAATATCTATTTAATTCTTCTGTGTGGGGAGATGTTCTCCTCTCAGACACACACTGCCCCCCCAGTCCTGCTCTCTCCCCCACTGGTCTCCAGGCAGTATCAAGGGAAAAGGGAGGGAGAGCCTCAGGATCACCTGTGTTCAGGCATAGGAACAGGGAAGGAGCCAGTGGGGTGTAACTCAGGAGAAGCCCCTCCAGAGCCTCCACAGGAGAACAATTTTTATGATAAGGGCAGTAAAGCACTGGAAGAGGTTGCCCAGAAACACCCCTGGAAACGCTCAAGACCAGGTTGGATGGGACTGGGAGCAACCTGGTGCAGTGAAAATTGTCCCTGCCTGTGGCAGGGGGTTGGACTGGCTGACATCCCAAAGCTCCCTTCCATCACAAACCATTCTGTGATTCATTCAGGGGCTGCTGGAACGCCCCCACCCAGCCAGCCACCTGCCCATACAGCCTGGGGACAGGGTGTGCCACCCAGCAGGGCATGTGCCAGCCTCTGGGCTGTCCCCTGCAGCTGTGCTTGGCACAGCCAGGGCTGCTGGCGTGCCTTGGCTCAGCCCTGTGGCTGTGCTTGCCAGCCCCAGCAGCTCATGGCTGCGTGCCCATCTCCGTGTGGCACAGCCTGGCTGTGCCATGAGCCCTCTGCTGCCTTCCAGAAATGGATGAGCTGCCCAAGCCAGCGTGTGGGGAGGTGATGGGAAATAACTGGGCAACTTCCATCTGTGTTGGGAGCTTTTTAGAGCCAGATGTTGTCAGTGATGGCTTTGGAGTCTGATCAGTGACAAGATGCTCTCTTCAGAAGTGCTGAAGTCTTTGCACAAGACTTCACTGCAGCTTGAACTGGCTGCCTGTAAAAGCAGAGCATCCTGCAAAATTTCCATAATGTTTAGGCAAGTAATGCATAGCTGGAAAAAACACTCCAGATTGTTTGGGCTATCCACTTTTTCCATATGTTCTGGGTGAATCTGAGAGGAAAACCTGCTTTGATTAGCCAAAATAAATTCGGTTCTGTGCTCTTCTGAGTAGGCGGGCACAGGAATAATTGTGTTCCTTTGGTTTCTCCTTCGTGGCATTTAAACGAGACCCTTCCTCTGTCCCGGGAATGTCACAAAACTTCTCCCTTTTCCTCTGTGAACGCAGGAGGGCAGTGCAATTCCAGCTTGGATTCAGACATCTTTGGAGCATCGGATGGTCTTAAGCAAAGCTCAGCCCTAGTCCACGTAAAGCCTCCAGTTCCAATTAAAGGAGTTTCTAATCTTTTCTTTCGTTATTACACTTGGCAACCCACCTGTAGCTAGACTTAAAAAACCAAATTCTCTTCCCTGTTTACATGAGCAGCAAAGCTGTACTGCCAAAGGAAGGATGTGGCTCAGAGGGGAAGGAAAAGAAGGGGAGTAGGAGGAGAAAAGGTGGGAAGAAAGAAGGGGAGGGAAAAGGGGGAGCTAAAGATGGGGTTTAAGATTAAAATAAAATAAACGAAGTTGCTGTTGCATTTATCTGTAGCACACATAAACAAGCTGCTGGACTCAAAGGCATCAAAAATGTCTCGTCAGCTACACCTCTAAGAATAGCTCAGAAATTGTACTTGCAATATAAACAGGAGCTGCATGGTTTGAAAACATGTGAAATAGGTAAAAGAGATCTAAAAAAATACCTGCTAGCTCTGGCAGATTTGATCAGGTTCCTTCTGATGGGTGTCTTCATTCAAATTTTCTCTGTGGAATGGATTTCCACTGCCACTGTTACTTTCACTGTACTCATTTCACAGTGGTTCTTCCAACCAGATTCCCTAGTGCAAAGGTGTTTTGCCAAGTACATGACTACCACCACCAAAACAAATTAATCACTGAAGTAAATTAGTAGTTTGGTGCAGTAAAGAGTGCCCTGTTTAGTGCAATAATTTGGTTTTCTGCCCCACAACACATGGAAGCAAAGTCAGCTCTTTGGAGCAGAAGTATGTAGTTAGCAAGATGCTGACTTTAACCAGGCTCTTAACTCATGCAGAACTGTAGGTGTGGATCCCATCACAAACCCCAGGGCTAAGAACCACTGAGAACATGCAGCCACATGAGGATTTATCAGCATGTTTTATTCCATGCACAGCACACAAGATCTGCAGCCACACTGGCAAAGAAAATGTTGTGCTGTAATAGTCCTTAACTGGGAAATACCAATTCTGTAGGTCATTCATCTGTGGCATTTGCTAGCCTTTTTCTCTTTGATCCTTTTGGTAGGTGATTTTGTTCCTTGGAGTTACAAAGAAATTGTAGAAATCATTGACTATATCTATAGTATTTGCAGGGGAGAGGAATGATAAGGAGAACTCCATCTTATCAGAAGGCTAATTAATTACTTTATTATACTATATGATGTTATTCTATATTATATTACATTACA
>JAWWLW010000294.1:3324607-3334644 GCA_035041385.1 Myiothlypis coronata
GAGACTGGCTCAGCAATTCTTTTCTTCTATATCAAAACTTGCTTCCATCTCTATTCCTTCATCAGACTCCACATTTAGAAATCTTTCTGCCAAGCATCCATATCTGTGAGACTTCCTTGTCAAACTTTCATCTTTCCCAGCACACCACAAAACTGTGTCACTGGGTGACACATCTACAGCTCCCTGGGCAGCCTGTTCCATACTTAACAACCCTTTCCATGAAGATATTTTTCCTAATGTCCAATCTAAACCTCTCCTGGTGCAACCTGAGGCCGTTTCCTCTTGTCCTGTTGCTTATGACCTGGGAGAAGAGAAGCTCCCAGCTGGCTCCAAGCTCCTTGCAGGGAATTGCAGAGAGCCAGAGGCTGTAGAGAGCCCTGAGCCTTTTTTTCTTTAGGTTGGGCCCCTCCAAGCTCCCTCAGCCTGCCCCAGCTCAGTTCCCTCTCTGGACACATTCCAGCACCTCCAAGTCTTTCTTGCAGAGAGGAGCCAAAAACTGACCCCAGGATCCAAGGTGTGCCCAGAACAGGGGGACAGTCACTGCCCTGGTCCTGCTGGCCACACTACTGCAGATCCAAGCCAGAATGCCATTGGTCAAAATAAACTCTTCTTTTTTCCCTAGTAAATGTTGGAAAATAAACAGAAATAATGCAATTTGAGTCTTGCAATAATGTGACCAGTGCTGACCATGATGGCATTCACTTGTAGCTTTTTAATAGGTTGTGAAAGAAGAATTTGCTAGTGGAAAACACATTTTAAATATGTTTTCTTGTTTTGAGAGCATCTTTCAGACAGGGCAGTGACTGTTTATCACCAGTGAAGAAAAATGGTTCCCTCAGATTTTTAGTTCTGAGTAAAATAGTAAGGCTGAGTAAAAGCATCCCTTATCAGATGCTTTATAGCTTTGGGGGCCATGCCTGGAGTGGTTATAAAGCACTGATTGTATTTGGTTTTGCTCTGTAAAAGAGGTTGAGCTTTCAGATATCCAAACCTGCTGGGTATTTAACTGGAAAATGCTCCTTTATGCCATGGCAAAATTGTTTTGTTCTGCAGTATGAACTAGCTAATTTTCTCAGCTGTTTGATGCCAGGGTATTTGTTGTAAAAATAGATCTATTTTCTCAGCCATGAAAAGGACTGAATGTTTTGATCTGTTCTAATGATAGCAGAATCAAGCAGTTGCATGCCAAAGGATGGGTCTTGGAGCTCACCCTGCCTCCTGTGCTGGTCCTGCACTCCATGTGTGATGTTTGTACATCTCTGGGATCAAGTGGGAGAGGTTCATTCTGGCTCCAAAGGTCTGGACAGTGGGGCAATAAAATCCACACCTACTTAATACTGATTATTTGCCACAGGGTTTCAGTTTGATACCTGTGGTAGGTAGCTTTGTATATAATGGAGATATGCAAACTGATATTTAATGGCTAATTGCCTTCACTTCTTGGGATATAATGTGTGAGTGGGGGATAGCCTCTTATTACTCAGGTGTTCTGAAAAACCAGTTTTCTTCCTCATGGACTGTGACAAGAGACTTGAAGCTGATTTTCAGTCAAGTGCAACGAAATAGCATCAGCATGTTGGATATGCTTTAACTGCTTGGCAAGCAATTAAAATTAAACTGGAGAAAGAAGCAGTATATCCTGGATTTTCTCAGACAAAGCAGTGATGTATTGTAGGCTTCCTACAGAGCACAAACCTTCTCTTGGAGCTTCTTTTTATAGCTTGAACATGTCCTTATTTTGAAGATGGAAATTAAGGTCCAATGCAGTATCTTTTTCTCCTCAATGGTCAAAAATGAGTCTCTTCCTTTTGTTGTTTGTTGAAATATTCCTGCTAAGCAAGCAAAAAATTACATCCTTCTCATTTGATTGTCTCAAGAATTTACTAAATAAATCAAATGCTTGCAAAAATTATTTTGAAGGGCCCACGGAATCTTTTCAATAACAATGCCTTAAGTTAAAACCCAGCTCTGTGTGCAGGCAAATTCTATTAGCAGTAAAACAGCCTATTGTCAACATTGTGTGCTTTTGATATTGCCTTGCAGTGAAAATAAAACCTTGATTTGTTTTTCTGTGCTGTTAAAGGGGCTAGCACAGCAAAGCTGGAGCAGAACTCACATGACTAAGCTCCTGTAAAATCCTTGATTATCTTCAGCTCCCTCGTCTCTGTAATTGGAAAGCTGTTTGTAAATTTACAAACTGAAAGAATGTTGATTTGTCTACTTAGCCAGCACTATTAAAAGTAGGAAAACAACACTAGCACGATTAATCTGTCTGAATGTTTTGATCCTATGCTGAAATACTTCAATATTGCACATCCCAGTTGGATAATTTGGCTCCTAATTAAGATTTTAGTGTCTGTTTTGCCTGTCTACAGCTGCAACATGGTGTCTATAGAAATCTGTCTCATTTATTTGCAAGTGGCACCTCCAAAAATGATGCTGGCTTTTAAAATTTAGTTAAAACCTGAGTTTTGAGGTCACACTAAGTCTGTCAAGTCTTATGTTGTGTTTATCAAAATCTCCTCTTTAAAATGATCGTGCTGACTTTTCAGGAATGTTTTTAGGTGTGTGTTTCAGGGCACTTGATCGAGAGAATCTCTTCTCATGGCTGTTTGTCTCACTGAAAGATAATAGAAATCCCATATTTAGACAGGAAAACTTGGATGGACACAGATGTGCTGTTTGGGATGCCTCCCTTTGTAAGTTCTTCAGCTGTGAGGGAATATAGTTCAAACAGCAACAACAATCTTTTGCTCAGAATTTTGTTGCAGTGCTGAAGAGAAAGCTTGGGACAAAACTATACAGTTTAGAATCTCCAGTACAAAAAGTGGTGAATGAAGCTAGTTCCAGGTGAGTGAATTTGGGCACTGCACTCTGCATCTGCTTTCATCATTCCCTGGGGCAGCTCTGTGTGTGCTGCCTGGGGATCTCTGCAGTGCACACTCCTTACCTGAGGCAGCCACACCAGCCTGGCTTGCCTCACTCAGCTGGCAGTGCTGACTTCTCTGCAGCAGCCTTGTTCCTGATTTAAAATTATACATATGCATAAATTATACATCAATATATGCATAAATTATACATCAATATATGCATAGATTATACATCAATATATGCCTCAGTATCTTGCAAGTGGGCTTATCTCTTGTATAGCTGCATGCTGGAATTTTGGTGAGAAAAGTTCTGTATCAAAGCATTTCTGATGCAGAAAAATGTAAGACCAGAACACTGCTATTAATATTATCTTACTTTTGACATTACTAATATCCTGAAGTATCAGATTTGTCGAGTGGTTGCACAGGATTCCTCGTAGCCCTCCTGAACTGTCCTGTATTTAAAGGAGTTGTGAATATATGCATGGGTTGTATCTGCCACAGTGGGGTTACTCTGTAAAATGAAAACAGTTTCAAAGAACTCGCAGCCATCTTTCTTGAGCAGTTGAAAAGTTTCAATTTGGTCCAAAAAATCCTCAGAGAATGTACTCAGAGCATGCATGGAGAAGCCAGACCCTCAGGATAGTTTCAGGAGAGGGTGAGCAGTGATGCAACAGAAGGCCAAGAGCTGATGAGAGTAGCCAGCCCTGAAGGAGGGTACCACAGGCCAGGTGAGTGATGCTAAAAGGCAGGGGCTGCTGCTCAGAACAGAAACTGCTGCTTGGATCTCACTGGGGTGGAGATTCAGTAGGAGAAGGTGGCAGGCTGTGCACAGCTGCAAGTGCCTGCAGTTTAAGAGGATGAATGGGAAGATGAAGGAGAAGTTCCTGAGTTTAAGGGAAATGCTCTTGGTCCCGCTGCAAACTGTTTCAGCCTTTCCTTGTTTTCCATTGCCAGAAGATAGGTGGTGTATGGAAACCATTTTCTACCCAGAGTGATGCTTTTGAGACTTGCTGCTTTTTCTGTTGCATGCTGGAAGTCAGTGTTGCATCACTGATAGTGGGTGCAGTTATTTAAACTAGATCATGTTTGAATTGTCAGCTTCCAGCAAGGACAGCCTTGCTGTGCAGAGCATTTCAAATCCTGCTGGGTTGTGACTGGGAAGGCAGAAACCCCCCCAGTGCTTCTTTCCATTGGAGGGGATTTGTTAAGGTTCTTTTCACCAGCATGCAGTAGTTTAAGTGTGTTTAGCCCAAAGCCCACTGCAGTTTTCTAGCAGCTCTCTGAAACAATTCCAGTAAGCTCTTTCATAAGATTCTTAAATTTTAATGGTGTTTAGAATAAATAATGGTTTGAGTACTGTATCCTTACTTGTCCCACTGTTAGCTTCATAAAACTTTGCCAGGGAAAGAAAAGAAGAAAACCTAAAAGACCTTGATTTCTGGCTGCCTTTGGTAACTCTTTTGAGTCTTTTTTGGGATCAAAGAGGGAGGAGACACCAAATTGCATTGAAAGGCAAGTTAGTTCCTCACATAACAAACTCACTGCCACGGGTCATTCCAAGCTTTAAGTGGATGTTATGGATATGCATGCAAGGGACTGTGTAGAGTCTTTGGTTTTGATCAAATCCTTTATAGACTGAAAAACCATGATTTGGGCCTGAACACTCTTGATGCTGCAGGATCTCTGCACTGACAGAAACCTTGGCTCACAGGCTGCAGTCTGGCCCTGTGTGTGATTGTGTTGCACAGACATAAGTGACAGATGGAACTGCTTATGGTTTTACTGGTGGTAAAAGTCACAATCAAAATAAACTGGTTCAAGTGTGCAGAGCACAGGCACTGCAGAGGCTGCAGTCAGACATGGATTATGTGACAGGGGGTCAGATGGACACAGGGGTGGCTTTTTTCCTGTACTGGTCAAGCTTACACAGCACTTGTGAATTTTTCTGCTTTTTCCATTTGGGGGGAAAATTTCAAGCCTCCCTGGGGGATAATAAAAATGCAGGGAGAGGATGGTAATGGATTCAGCTTTGTCCTAATCAAACTGCAGTGGCACTGTGTGGTTTACTTGCATTCAGCTGAACGTGATAAGAGCAAGGTGATGCAGCTGAGTCCCAGAGACAGCTTCCTCCAGGCAGCTCCTAGGACAGAGAATGGGGGAAAACATCAGTCATTTTCTATCTACATGACATTGATTAATTGTTCAGAACTGCCTTTCAGTTACTGCTGTTGTTTGCTTCAGCCCTTGGAAAAGGCTGCTCCAAAAAACACATTTAATGTGGCTACAGCAGGAGGAATGGCTGGGAAAAATGAATGGGTTGCTTTGTTTCATTAACTGTCTTTACAGACAGAATCTGATGGTTCTGTTCTCTGAAGTCAGCTATTTATGAAATTTTGTTTAAGTTTCTGCTTAATGTTTATTGTTTTGTATTAATGTTTTAAATGGGAAGATTGAAGTGTGGATTAATTGAAATAATGGAATTTTAGTTTACAGAGGCTCTTTAGTCTGAGTTATCACAGGATGTTAAAATAAATAGGTCATTTTGTAGCAGATTTGAAAATCAATGTGTTGAAATCAGGTTAAATTTCCTATCTGGAGTTGGAACTATAATGCTTTTTTTCTTTATCTTGTCCTTCTCTCTGGCAAACCTGTCTCTGTTTAAATCATCTGTGAAACCATTTTCACAATTCTCTGCAAGTTGCATTGTGTTATGTCAGTCTTGTAGTGGTATCTCCAGCTAACTGTTACATGATGGAAAAAAACCCCAAAATTACCAAATTTATTTTTTTTTCTTCTGATCCTTGGTACTACAGTTATTCTTGTAGATAAGCCTTCTTTGATATTGTACTGCAACCTTTAACAAAACGTCCTGCATTTATAATTTACAATTGGCACTTGCTGTCAGTTTACTGTTTGCAGATGCAAATTGTGCCAAATGGAGAGCTCCAAAATGCTTTCTGAATTTGAAACCAGCTTCGTTTTGAAATGACTGTTTGTTTTCATTTTTTGTAATAAGGAAGCTTTTTATCAGGATATTAACAGTGGCTTTTAAAATGCCAGTGAGTAATGAGCAGCTGGAAAATACCTTGGATCCTTGGAAAATACCTTGGAAAAGTGGCAGCAGTGTGAGCCATGAAGATGAGTGGGGCAAGGGAGGTCTGGTGGAAGGGGAGCAGGGAACTTCCTGCTGTAGATTGGGATCACAGCCTGCTTTAATGTGCTCAGCAGGATCCTCTGGGAGGATGTAGCTCCTGCAGGTTTAAAATGGTGGGATGGGGTGGCTCAGCAGTGGACTTCCTAAATGTACACATTTAAAATGTGTGTGTTTATATTTTGTGGGTTGCATGTTCCTAATTTACCAATATTCCTTAAATGAAAGGTCTTAGTAAGGACTGAAAGAATATTGAGATGAGGTTTTTTTCCTTTTGTGTAAAAGCATTTGCTCTGGGTGTAACTGAAGGACATACTTATGAGCTGGTATGACACTGACACCTTGTAAAACAAAACCTGCAGTTAATAATATATATACTTGAAATGCCACAGATTTCTGTGGTAGTTTCCTGTCAGATTTAAAAAATACATGATCAGAATTTAAATGAAATGCAGTGCAAATACAGAGCACGTGGCCCGTACAGCAGGGAGGGAATATGCTTTTGTGGCTACATGGCTTTAGATAGTGAATATATCCCAGGGGTAGAGTGGTTTTTCCCAGCCACAAGTGAAATATTTGGCATATCAGTAATTTGGGTGGACCTCTGAGAAGTGAAACATCAACCACAACTTGACACCTCTCCAGATTTAACTGCAGTTAAGTTTGACTTCGGTTTGTTGTCAAGAGCTTGGAAAACCTAAACTTGATTAGACTTTCAAAATTCTGATCAATTGGGAGCAGCTTCTTCTGCAACATGGATGCAATGCATCTTTGCTGTTACTGTGAGTGATTCAATGCTGTAACCAGAGCAATTCCTTCTTGTTTTTCCAGGAGAGGCCCTGAGAGGAAAGATCAGAGTGCGCAAGAACAGAAAGGATCCGCGCTCGCTCTTCATCACCCTCTGGGTGAGGGACACCCTGCAGACCTACAGCCTCCAGTGAACCTGGCCATGGCTGGGAGGGGCTCCCTTCAAATGCTGCACTTGACTGCTGGGAACTCTTCTGGAATATCCAAAAATTGTAAACTCCTGTGTTTGTGTGTGTGTACACACACAGGAATATGAAAAAGTTACCTGGGGCTGAGGTTCAGATCTGCTGCTTCACACGGTGTGAGGAGAGCAAGAAAGGTGGGTTTGGGTTACTTGAGACTGCTAGGTGAGAAAAAACAAGCCTCAAGTCTTGCTGAAGGGAGCAATAAATATGATCTCTCAAAAATGTTTTATTCTTCCACTGGCAAAATCCTTTTATAGTTTTTTTTTTGTGAAAGAAGCAGCTTAGTCTTGTGTGAGTGCACCTCAACAGCAGCTGGAAAATCCCAGTGGGGATAATTTTTGAATTCCAAGTGCAAGACTGGGGCAACAAACATGGTATTTTTACTACACTGCTGCAGTTTAAAAGTTGTACACACTTCAGTTATATTTGTCTAAATAAATGAACCCAGTGTGATATATAATGCAGTTGCTGCTTTCCTTGTGTTCTGTGTAATTGGAGATTCTGTCTGTCCTGAGATGCTCATTTGTTTGTGTCTTCAGTTTTTTCTCTACTAACCTGTTGGGGCATAGGTGGATGGAAGTGTGTATCTTAGCAGCTTTGGGAAAAACACAACAAACAAAAAGCAGTTGCTGGTGTATCAAATTTTTAAGTATTTTTACAATTGGGGTAGTAGTCACAATTTCAGACCTAAACATATTACTGAAGTGTGTTCTCCTGTATTGAGAACAGAAAGAAAAAAGTAAGATGTAGAGAGCCTGAATTTCACTTATTGTCTGACAGCATTTGCCTGTTTCACCAGCTCATCTAAATTTACCTCACAGAATTTATTTAACACCAACATCTTATGTGACAAAATCTTGTGTTTTCCTCAACTAAGCAGTATCAAAATTATATGTTCTATGGGTTAGATCTCTGTAAGTTTGAAATTCAAATGAGGCATTTATTTGCCTGCCTTAGAGCTCTGTTTCCTTCTGCTCTTCCCTGGAGCTGCTGTGGGCAGATGCAGTTTCTGATGCAGCAGCAAACCCCACTGGTGGCTGCTGCTCCCCAGTGCTCATTCTTCACCTCATGATCCTTGCCTGACATGATCCGTGGAGCTGTTTGCTGCTTTCCTGTCTCTGGCTTTTGGGTTTTTCCTGCTCTGGGGGTTTTTGTTGGTTTTCATTTTGTTTGAACTTTCTAATGTGCCCTGGCAGCATTCTCCAGACCAGATCTGTCCCATCCTGTGGTGCTCCTCTTCTCCCTGGTCCTTCCATTTGAAATGTTGAGTGTGCAGCTGATTCTTGGGAGGTGCAACAAGCCCTGTGCAAATCTGATCTTTGCTTCAGCAACCTTGCTTGATTTGCAGGCACAGGAGAAAGGGGATGCAGGTGCAACCAGACAGATCCAGACAAAGGGTTGTCACAGGCCTTGAAATGTATGAATCAGTTGTTGTTGCTAATGGAGAACTGCCAAAGCACATTTAAAAATCTGATTGGGTCTGTGATGCATGCCTAGGAGGATATAAAGAAAAAAATAAATGTGATTGGTAATTTCAGGTCAGTTGTCAGATGCATGAAGAAATATGAGATGGAATTATGATACCTTCATTAATGTGTAGTTTCATGCATAAACAAAGCCTTTGACATCAGAAAATTTAGGACCCTTAATTCACTTTATAAATTGATTTTGTGAAACTTGCACTCAGCAAAGGGCAAATGAATACATGGGGGTAAAGGCATGTCTGTTTTCCAAGAGGGTAAAATTTGCCTGACCCAAATTGCAGGTGGCAGCTACAGATTTAATGGGAAAGTGTCTTCATTTGCAAAACCAGGAAACCTGTGTGTTAGGTGTTAGCAGTGTCATGTAAGTTTGTTATAGGAGTGGGTTTTGGGCGTTCAAGGGGGTTGTTTTCGAAAATACGTTTTTGCCAAGCTTAGTTATGAAGTCCAGCACTTCTGAAATTTTATGTGACAGAAGTTTTTAATGTTTAATCCCATAGTTAACCTTTTTCTCTCTATTCATGCTGAAAACAATTTGCATTATACTTAGCCCAGAGTCAGAGGAGCTAAGATGGATCGTGATTCATAAAACTTCTTTTAATATTCAGATAAAACATGAAGGTTGGCCTGCATTCTACTTGCAAATCTGCACCCAAAATCTGTGTACTTGAAGATAAATAACCCACCTGAAAGTTATATGGATGCTCACAGCTCTACTTCTTCTTTAGATGTTAATGGTATGTTAGTTTTGGGGTTTTTTTAATCCTGTCTTCTGCAGTGCTTTTAAATGTTTTGCTAAACTGTAAAATTATCTTGCTGCTTCTGCCCATCAGAGAGCAGCTAAGCAAGGCTGACCAGCCTGGAAGCTTCTGAATGACTCTTCAGTGAGCACCATGCTGGGGTCTCTTAATAGGATTTTTGTGTGTACACCTTAGTTTGACCTTCTAAATTCTGTCCTGTGGGGTGTGCTGCAATGAGACAGATCCAGCTCCTGTGATCCAGAGAGCAGCAAAACCTCCATTTCAAATAAAGCTCTGCAGAGGATTTGGAGAGCTGGTTTGGGAAATAGAGCTTCTAACTGAAACTAGGCTGCTAGTGAGGTTTGAAGAGTTTTTATTTCAAGGATGTTTCTGTGCTCTGTGTTTAATAGTGCCTGAAGTTCCCAGCAGTAATGGCTCTTAGCATTTTCTGTCCCTGGTTGAAATGATCTGAAGGAGAAATTGTAGCAGTGTGTCTTCCCCCAGGTTTGTGGAACGACACAGCCCTGCTGTGGCTGGCTGGAGAGGGAGGAGAGCGAGTGGGAAGATCAAGGGTTGAAAGTAAAGACTTGTGTGAAGACTACAGTGATGATTTTATTTCTAGAAACCAGGTTTAGAAGTACAATTTGCTACTGCTGTGACCGTGCTCACAGGGGTCTCAGGTTGAGGAAGAGACGAGGATCTGACTCCGTGGTTCACAAGGTTTGATTGATTATTTTATGATATATATTACATTAAAACTATACTAAAAGAATAGAAGAAAGGATTTCATCAGAAGGCTG
>JAWWLW010000294.1:3348021-3359298 GCA_035041385.1 Myiothlypis coronata
CTTAATAATGGAGCTCTGTGCATTGTGTTTTAAGGCTCACAAGCAGGTGTTGTATTTGAAATAAGCAAGCATTGTTTAACCAAAGGTACCTGTGCTTATAGTGATTGGATAGAACTACTGTCAATGTGCTTTTGCTTTGTGTGACTGGGCAAAAAACTTAAAAAGTGAGTTGTAACACTGAGTTCTGTGTCTGCTGCCTGGGATGTGAGCTGTTGGCATCTTCCCATTGTCATGACCATGGAATGAGAGTGATGCTGGAAAATCAAACAGCTCAAGGCACGTTCCCAGCAGTCCAGTCCTGTTTGTGATTTGTGCATACACCCCAGCTGGCAATACTAGGTCAAAGAAATGTATTTTTGTTTTGTTTGCAGTGTTAGCACAGGTGCAATTTTACCTGAAGAGGGGAACTTGTTAAGTTCAGTGGTTGAGCTAAGCTAAGTCTGGAGTTCACCGTGGCACAAGAAAAAAATATCCTTGACTTGGTTGCATATAGGTAAATAATAGAAATCTATTTACAGGTCTAAACAGCATCCACTTACCATTTTTTTTCATTAAATATATGGAGTTTTTTTCTTTAATGTCCTGTTCTGCTGCAAAGTGAAAGTTCAAAGCTGTGGTTATGATGTCCCATACTGAGATTATTCCCTGTGATTAAGGCAAATGTCCAGACAAATGAAGAAACACGTATATCTGGGGGACATAGCTGTCAGGAGCATAAATGCCTGACCAGTGGTGCAGAAATTCCCTCCAGATGCTTCTGCTTTCCCCCCACCTGATCCCCTTTCTTTTAATGCTGTTATTTACAGTGGTCTCCAGAGAAGAAGTTAAACCTCTCAGGGAACTGACTCCTTTTACAGCAGGATACCAGACTCTGACCATTATCTGGAAATCCAGGGGCCATCCAAGCAGGTTATGTGAGTTAAGGCAATTGGAAAATGGACAGGAGAGCTCATAAATAACGGGGTGAGACTGAGGCATTTCACAGGACGAAAATAACAGGCAATTATCACTGGAAAGATTTTTACAGTCTCTTCATTATTTGAATATAATTAACTGAGAGAAGTAAAATATTGCAGCCTGGTGAGGTGAATCTTTGCCTTAAGAAAGGGGCCGTGCTCTTTGCATGGGAAAACTGTTCATTGGAACTGAGGATGACAAAGTCATCAATACAATTTCTTGTATTTCCCTTTTCATTCTGCCTATATGCACAACTTTTTTGCATATAGGTAGAATTAAAAGGGAAATACAAGAAATTGAAGTGTCCCTTGCGAGATGTGGCTTATTGACATCTACTTTTGCTGGTGTATGTGTGTAACTCAGATGAGTCAATACAATATTGCTCCTGGCTTTGCATTATGTATTTCTACATCACAATGGTTTAAGACCATTTTTGGTTATGGGAAAAGACATAACCCTTACACACACACACACACATTAGCTTCTCCCTGTTATTATCCAAAAGTGTAATTTCTCTGTAAGATCTCCAAGCCCTGGGCGAGGGCAAGTTTATTTTTGGTTATGAGAAAAGGCATAACCCTTACACACACACACACATTAGCTTCTCACTGTTATTATCCAGAAGTGTAATTTCTCTGTAAGATCCCCAAGCCCTGGGCGAGGGCAGGTTTATTCAGCGGGGAGAGCTGTGCATCCCCGATGGAGCCCTGCCCATTTCTCGGGCTCCTGAACTGCAGCAGAGCCCTTCACACTCGCTGAGGACTTGACTGAATTCAGCTCCTCTCCCCATGGAAGAGGCACCATCACGTGAAAAGCGCATTTTACCGCAGGTCAGATGCACCCTGCTCCTGAATCAGCGCATTTCACGGCTATCGTTTATCACCTCTGCTCTGATTGCCTTTAGGCTGTTCATTGGCACTCCGAAGGGGATGTTCAGAGGCGTCCCCGGGCTCCTCACGCTCATCCTGACCCTCGCTATTGTATTTGCCTTTTGGGTTTAAAGGAGAAAAGAGTTTTAAGTGGCCGTCCCTACCGAGAACTTCAACCAAAGGTTTTTTCCCTGGATTTGCCAAGATTTCCCTGCCACAAAAAAAACACAAAAAAAAAAAAGTAAAAAAAAAAAAAAAAAAAAGAAAGAAAAAAAAAAGAGCCCGAGGAGAGGAGGGAAGGAGGAAACGTGTAGAAGGAAGAAGAAATTCCTGTGCTGTGGGAATTGCTTCCCAGGACAGGCTGTGACTTCGGAGGGTGGCATTTCAGAGGGTGGCACTTTAGGGGGTGGCATTTGCGGGGGTCGTGGGAGAAAGCAGCCGTGAGGAGGGTGCAGGTCCTTGCGGCCGCCGCCTCCATCCCTTTTAGGCAAACTTGTCAGCGGCCAGGGACGAGAAAGGTTTAAGATCGATAGCTGCAGTGCTCAACTCCGTCACAGAGAAGCCAGGGCGGGGGATTTTAGCGCAGGCATTAAAACCGCATGGGCGCCCGTGGGCGTGTTCGGGGCGGCTGTGGAGAGGTGTCATCGCTTGCTCCTGTCGTGACTTGGCTTCTTCTCCGCTGAGGCACGGCACGAATGCGGCAAAGAGCCAGAAAGTGATGGGGGAGGGAGGCAGCAGCGCCTGCGGAGCCCGCGGGGTCGGACACAGCCCCGGAACCTCTCCGGGCTCAGCTCCGCCGCCTCCCTTCGTGCCTTTGCTTGCAAGGGGCGGGGGAAGAGGAAAGATGGCCAGCGAGGGGAGGAAAAGAAATCAATTGCTGTTTCTCATCTTTGACAAAGTCATCAAGGCTCGCTCGCCCGCTCGGGCTGGTTTGGGGCAGCCCCTTCCCGGGGGCAGCGCTCGCAGGGGTCCCCGGGGCTCCTTCGGGGGGAGCAGCGATGTCTCCCCTTCCCCTGCGGCTGGAAACAGCGCGACCCCACCCTGGAGAAACCTCCCTTCCTCCCTCCCTCGCAGCTTTTCCCTTTGGGAGGAAAACAGGGATCCCTGCAGGCACAAGGGTCCCACGGCGGGGGTGGGTGACACCCCCAGAGCCCCGAGGGACCGAGGGCGGGCGGTGCTGGGGGCGGGCTGCAGGGAGCTGCTGTTCCTAAATCCCTTCTGCTCCTGAATCCCTTCTGCTCCTGAATCCCTGCTGCTCCTCAATCCCTGATGTGGGCTGTGAGCAGCTGCTGCTCCTGAATCCCTGCTACCCCTGAATCCCTGCTGCTCGTGAATCCCTGCTGCCCCTGAATCCCTGTTACCCCTGATCTGGGCTGCGAGGGTGCTTCGCCTGCGGGACAGGCAGCGATGGTGACAAGGGGCTCAGAGAAATCATTTGAATGAACCTGACGGCTGCTAGCTGGTTAATTAAACTAGCTGGTTTAATTAAACCCCCACACTGGAGGGATTTGGGTTGGTTTTGGAAAGGACCGTAAATCCAAGCTCGGAGTTCGGACCCAAGCAGGAATTTCCCAAATCGCGGGTGGGAAGGCAGGGTCGGCAGGGAGCAGGGCCGGGCGGGACGAAAGAAAATGTTTGAAAACCGAGCCGAGCTGCTCCCTCTTGACCGAGAATGGGAACCGTGCCCCTCCCAGAGCTTTCCCTGGGGCACAGGGTAAGGAGAAGTGCTCCTGACTTGTCAGAAAGTAAAGGAGATCCACTCCCTTCTTCCGGGGGTGAAACTTCGATTTCGCGTTTCAGCGCTGATGGAGAAAACAGAAATATAGCTTGGAAGAGAACGTGAAGAGTGAGCTATCCGAATTTTGGAAAAACAAAATAAGTCATTCCAATGACTCTAGCAGACGTTTAGGAGTCCTCTCGACCAAAATGTCTCTTGGACTGCTGTCCTGTCGCTTTGAATTCGGCCTTTAGAGGCGTTAATGTGCCTGGACGGGCAGATCGCTCTGCGGCTGGAGGGTGACTCGGGAAGGAAACGCTGCCAAGCACCGCCAGCCTCTGCCCCTCCCTGCTAAAGGCAGCTCCTGTCAGCGCCCCCGGTTCCTCGCTAGCCCCGCGGGGAGTGCATGGAATCACGGAATGGTTCGGCTGGGAAGGGATCCTAAAGTTCATCCAGCTCCGCTTATCTGGGGCAGGGACACCTCCCCCAGGCCAGGCTGCTGCTCTGCGTGACAGAACAGAGGCAGAAAAGTGAATTAAAGGCAGGAACGTGCCACCGTCCACAGACAGTGTGTGTAAAACCGCTGTATGCGCCTACAGGAATTATATACCCGTGGTGTAGGTGACCCCGCGCTCGGGATGTGCGAGGCGGCATCGCAGGTTAACGAGAGCGCGGTCTGGAGCTCTGCTGGGAGCCAAAAGCGATTCTCGGCTGCGAGCCTGACCGATCCCTCCGGCGAGAGAGGAGATTTGGGCCGTTCTGCCTTGCTGGCCCCCGCTCTCCGTGGGGCTGTCAATAATCGTGGCAGTGAGATTCAGCTGCCGCCGCAGTGCCGGGCTGCGAGGGGGAAGCGGGGGAACAAAGCTGCCCTGTCCCTGTGTCCCTATGTCCCTGTTCCTGTGTCCCTGTGTCCCTGTTCCTGTGTCCCTGTCCCTATCCCTGTCCCTGTGTCCCTGCCCCTGTCCCTGTATCCCTGCCCCTGTGTACCTGCCCCTGTCCCTATCCCTATCCGTGTCCCTGTTCCTATATCTGTCCCTGTCCCTATACCTGTCCCTGCCCCTGTCCCTGTCCCTGTCCCTATCTCTGTCCCCATCCCTGCCCCTGACCTTGCCCCTATCCCTGTCCCTATCCCTGCCCCTGCCCTTGCCCCTGTCCCTGCCTCTATCCCTATCCCTGTCCCTGTGTCCCTTCTCTGTCCCTGCCCTTGCCCCTGCCCCTATCCCTGTCCCTGTGTCCCTGTGTCCTTGCCCCTGTCCTGTCCCTGTGTCCCTGTCCCTGTGTCCCTGCCCCTGTCCTGTCCCTGGCCCTATCCCTGTCCCTGTGTCCCTGTGTCCCTGCCCCTATCCCTGTCCCTGTGTCCCTGCCCCTATCCCTGGCCCTATCCCTGGCCCTGTGTCCCTGTCCCTGCTCCGCGTGGCACCGCCACCAGCGCCTCTGCAGCACTTGCCTGCGCGAATTTCTTATTGACTTTTGAATGTTTTATTGACTTCGCCCGCCAAAGCAAACGCTCGTAAGCCGTGGAAGCTGAGAGGGCGCGGAAGAAAGGCGCGGGGAGCCGGCGAGCTCGGCCCCCCCTCCGCCCCTCTCCGCATCGGCGCCGCTCTGCTTACGCCAAAGTGAGAAATACTCTGGAGCAGCTGACACCAGCAGGGTCTATGCGGATGAACAGCGTCGCTGACGCTGAAATAACTGGGAAGGTTGCGTAGGGAGCATCCCGATTCGCCACTGCGCTTTTTATCTTTTTTTTTTTTCCTTTTTTTTTTCCTTTTTTTTTCTTTTTTTTTTTTTTTTTTTGTCGGCGTGAACAAAATCATCTTGTGCTCAACAAATCCCCTCAAGTACCGAATCACACCCACAAGAGGTGATTAGGTGTGAAACACTTCGTTGCAAAAATCTGATTGTCGGTCAACATCTGACTTTTAATGACGAATAATTTCTCCCCCAATAATCAAACATAAATTCTTTGATGGGTGGGGTAAGAACACCAGAAACATCAGGGTCGATCTCTGCTCCCACTTAACCGCTCTTCAGACAGTTTTAATGACAGAGAATCTTGTTTTCTAGTGTGTATCGTTTAAATTTAATTGGAGTTTCCCCCATGAGGCACAGTAAAAATAAATGCTACAATGCAATTTCGTGCAACGAGAGCAAGAAAGACACGATTTAAATGTATTTGGGTATTTTATAAAGCGAAGTGTATAGGTATGTGGTTAGACACAAACCCCATAATGTTTGCGTTTTTATTTTTATATCCATGTATATAAATTGTATATATTATATACAATACAGTATATATTGATAATATGTGTGTATGTATGTATATATGTGTATATATATACGTATCTGTAATAGGATATATATGATATATGTATATAATATATATTGATAATGTGTATATATGTATATATATAATAGACATATATAATATGATGTTTGTATATAATATAAATTGATAATATGTATATATGTATATATATATAATAGACGTATATAATATGATGTATGTATATAATATAAATTGATAACCTATACAAACGAGCTGTTCTAACACCTGATCTGCAGAAATGCGGATTTTAAAAAGGGAGCTGGATTGCACTGCAGTGAGAGGGAGGAGGAAGAGGAGCAGCAATGGAAGGTTTGCCCCCATTTCTCTCCCGCCTCGGGTGCAGCAGTACGTGTTTCTCACATGTTCCTCCGAGCAGCAGAGGAAAGTTGTGCCGTGCTCGGGTCCGGGCTGGCGATCAGCCCCCACATGAGTCACGGGGAGCACGCAACGCCACAGCCAGCCCGGCTTCCCGTGTCCCTTTAAAATCCCAAACCAAGCCTAATGATTTATCAAACTCTTATTATCAAGAAAATGTCACACGAAGGGCACCTTGCTATGCACTGACGCAAACCCGGTCTTTCCCAAGGAAGTATAGAAAGCTTTGCTCTGAACTGGGCAAAATCCAGTCTGACAATTGCCCGTGCTGCTCCTTCCACCTCTCTCGGCTCCATCTGTGGCTGTTTCAGACATGGTAAGCGCTGCGTTTTTTCTCTTGGATGTCGAGCGGGGCTGGAGGCGCGGAGGAAGGGGGGAACTGTCCGCGGTGCTGCGGGTGGGGATGGACACTGCGGGGAAGGGGAGAGAGCGGGCAAAGCGGGGACACCCCAAAAATGCCCTCGTTTAGTGCCCCGGTCCCTGCAGACTTTATCCCTGGTGCCGGGAGAGTGGGATTACGGTGGAGAGAAAACTTGTGGCGGAAATGGTGATGGGGAGTTTTGTGCGACGCTGAAAAAATAAAGGGTGTATTGTAAAGGTGACATTAAACTGATGGAAAAGGTGAGGTTCGCCTTCAGGTTGCTTAATGTAGAAAATGAAGATGCGTTTTAAATTGTAGTTTTAAACTGGAGGGAAAGGTAGAGGTGAGTGTCTGAGTGTTGTCGGTAATCTATCTAATGGAGCTTAAATAAAATCTTTAGCATTATGTGAATCGGAAACATAAGAAAAAGAAGAGGGGAAAGCTCCTGTTAGTGGCGTTAATCCCACTGTGGCAGTGCGGTTATGTTTTGGGGTGTTTTTGCATTTCACTCTCTTGCTGATGGGCTTTGAAGCGTAGCAGCCAGCTCAGAAATCTTCACCAGCACTACTTCACTTGTTTTTTAACATCCCCGGGTGCCTACAGGGCAGCTTGTCTCTTGCTCATATATATTAAAAAAAAAAAGCCGATGTGCATTGTTGAATGACAGAAAGGAAATGGGGCGTAAAATTAAAGAATCTTTCTACACTGGTGATGGGGAAGGGAGCATCCTACAGTCGTGATGTGCAATCTAACGAGGTCTGGCGGCGCAGTGCTGTAGAAACACTTATTTAAACTTGAATTACGGGTTTGCAGATGCCCGTGTTGGTTTTTGTTTGAGGTTTGTTGTTTGGGGGGGAGGTTGGGTTGGGTTGGGGGTTCTTTGTGTACCGAACTCTTTTTTCCTCCGGAGTATTAACGTGGAATGGGAGGGCAAGCAGGAGAGCCGTGGCTCCTAGAAATTCTACAACACTTCTGTATCCCGATTTCCTGGCGCATGCGTTTCCTGCGCGAGGACAAAAATTTCGTATAATCTCCGCAGAGCCAACACTTTTTTTTTTTTTCCCCTTCCTCCCCTTCTTCTCCTTTTGGTAAAATATGTGACGTTCTCATTTTAGGATTACGCCAGTCAAAGGGATATGAGCAAGCAGCTCGTGAACAATCCTGAAGCGGTGGCTCCCGGTCCCAACGAAGGTGCGGGAGTGGCGAGAAGCGAAAATGAGCCTCAAAACGCCCCAGTGCCAGCGCCCGCCACCGCCAGCCTTCCCCGCTCGCTCTCCAACGACAGCAAAGCCTTTCTCTCCGAAGAAGCGAAACCAAACGAGTTGGAGAGGACCAAAGTGGGGATCTGCAAGCTCAGCAGCACCCCGGTGCAGGCCAACTCCACCCTCCGGAGGGAATCTGCCGAAAGCTTCCCCTGCAAGCCGAGCCCCGGGGCGGGGATTGCCGGGCAGGCTGCGATCCCCCAGTGCAAAATTCCCGCTCTGCAAAGCACAGACGGGGACGCTGCCCTGAGCCTCGGCAAAGGCACGCTGGAGCAGAACAACGCCAAGGGCGCCTGGGTGACCTTGAGCCAGAGCACGGTGGTGCTGGGCGCCGATGGCAACACCTCTGTCCTCCCCGGCAGAGTGGAGGGGGTGAGTTGTCTCCTTGCAGGTTCGTGGGAGGTCTCTGCGCTTCAGCACCGATTTGGGGTGGAAGCTCCAAATTCAGGCGCCGATGAGCCGGGGATGGGCCCGCGCCGCATGGAGGGGGGAAGGAAGGAAGAAGGGGGGAGCGGATCTCAGCTCCAGCGGTCGGTGCTGAGGATGAATTAGCGGCGATGCGAGGGCTGACGATGTATGGGCGGTAGGAGCGAGCACCCCGTGCCGTTCCAGCCGGCTCCCGAGCCGTGCCCGCGGGGGCAGCGCGGCTCTGACCCGCACATCCCCCCACGCCTCAGCGTGAGGGCTGCTCCTGTCCACACGTGAAGGGTGCCTTGCCCTTCCCCTCCTCAGGTTCTTCTGCGTGCCTCGGACCCCATAACCAAAATTCAGGCGAAATAAAGCATCCCAATGATGCTATAAGAGGTCCCGGGAGGGAGGGGATGCCGCTCTCCGCTCCCCACAGTCCCTCTCCTCCTGCCCATCCGCATTTACCCTGCAGGCCTGCGGGAAAAAAAGCCATTCCCACTCCTCCTGGCCGCGCTGGGAACCGGCGCTCCCTCCTGACCCTCCAGAGGCCACCGAGCGCTTCCAGCCCCGGGGGAGGCGATGGGAACCCCCTCGCCAAGGGGGATCAGGAGCAGTGAGACCCTCCCCGAGCGCTCTGCGCTTTGAACCCCCTTTTTCGTGCATTTTCTCCCTGAGGGAGAGGCCTGGGGGCGGCCGGGGAGCGGGGCCCGAGGCTCCCCCAGCCCGGGGGCTCCCTCACGGTGGAGCCGCAGCACCGCCGAGCTTGTGTGCGCTGACGGCGCTGCTTTCCCGTCTCTCTCTCTTCTCTCCCCACACCTTTTTTTCCCCCCTTTTTAGGAAGACGATGTGGGGGATGAAAATAAAGCCCGAGGGAACTGGTCCAGCAAGCTGGATTTCATCCTCTCCATGGTGGGTTATGCAGTGGGGCTGGGCAATGTCTGGAGGTTCCCGTACCTGGCCTTTAAGAATGGGGGAGGTATGATGGCTTTTTCCTGTCTCTCTACCTGCAGTTCCGCACGGGCCTGAGCCAGTCCCGGCCTTTTTGGCCGGGAGGAACACGAGGGAAGCGGGGGCGGCGGCATCCTAGAGCCGGGCAGGCAGCGCCGGGCTGAGCCGAGCCGCGGGGGCACCTTCAGACCGTCAGATACACTTAGGGAAACATTTGCCTGGGTTGTTTTTTGTTTAGTTGGTTTTGTTTTGTTTCTGGTTGGTTGGGTTTGGGGTTTTTTGTTGGGTATTTTTCTTTTCCGTTTTTTTTTTTTTTTTTTTTTGTTTGTTTGTTTTTTGGTTTTTTTTGGGCTTTTTTTTTTTGGCGTTATTTTTTGGCGTTATTTTTGTGGTTTTGGCGGTTTTGGTTTTTTTTTTAATTTGATTTGGTTTGTATTTTTTTTCGCGTTATTTTTGGCTTTGGTATTTTTTGGGTTTTTTTAAATTTTATTTGGTTTGGGGTTTATTTCGCGTTATTTTTGGTTTTGGTGTTTTTTGTTGTTTTTTTTTCTTTTTTTTTGATTGGTTGGTTTTTTATTTGGTTTGGGTGTTTTTTTTTTTTTTGTTCGCGTTATTTTTGGTTTTGGCGTTTTTTGGGGTTTTTTTAAAATTTGATTTGGTTTGGGGTTTTTTTCCGCGTTATTTTTGGTTTTGGTGTTTTTTGTTTGTGGTTTTTTGTTTGTTTGGGTTTTTTGGTTTTTTAATTTGATTTTGGTTTGGGGGTTTTTTTCCCGTTATTTTTGGTTTTGGTGGTTTTTGTTTGTCGTTTTTTTGTTTGGTTTGTTTTTTATTTGGTTTGGGTTTTTGTTGTTTTTTTTTTTGTTCGAGTTATTTTTGGTTTTGGTGTTTTTTGGTTTTTTTCTTTGGTGGTCACCTCTGAAAACCGGAAAGCCCTGACGTGATTTCCTTAAAAGGGAACGCTTTTCTTAAAAAAATCCCCTGCAATTGGTGCTGGCCGGAGAGGGAGGGAAGTGAAGAGGCGTGATAAACCCAGGGGCAGGGTTCGGAACCCCCCCGTCCTCGGTCACACGCCGGCTCTGAATCCGCGATCGGTGCCATGGGGAAGGAGGAGGCACTTTGGGGTCGGGATCCCCACTCGAGACATCCCTTTATTTCGTGAGGCTTGGGGGAATTGTTTTAAACCTCTCCGTGATCCGATTGAAAAATAATCGTTTGAAACAGAGTGAATGTGGATCGGCTGAATAGAGGAGGGGAGAAGCTGGAAGGTGGCTATGCCGTTTGCGGTTTACAAGGGGAAAAGGAGAAGAAGTTTATTTGCAGGGGTTCTCCTCCCAGAGGCTCTCACTGAAACGGAGAACCCGCGGATGTTTCTGGGTTAAACCCCGGCAGCTGCGAACCCCTTCCCCTTGGAAAGGACTCTCAGCTGAGGGGAGTGCTGCTGTGATCATGGAAAACAGCTTTGTAGAGCCCTTAAGAGCCGTTTTCTGCGGGGGAAGAGGCAATTTTAAAGAATTATTTTGACGTTGTGAGGTTTTTTTTATTTTCATTTTGCACGTAGACGCTTCTAAGTGGGAGGTGTTAAATACTCATTTAGCAATAATGAGGATTTCCTGTCTGTAGAAAACCCTGGAAATGTAGAAAGCTGACACCCATCTCCAACCCTTCCGAGGCTGTGGGCACCGGGAATCGATAACAAACCTAAACATTTTAATAGCAAAATTTTAAAAAGTTAGAAAAATGTCTTGACTAAGCTGTCCCCAGCCCCACGGGGTGATTCAGGTTGCTCTCTCTTCTCTCCCCCCCGCCCCCCACAAGGTGCGTTTCTCATCCCCTATTTGATGATGTTGGCTCTAGCTGGGATCCCCATTTTCTTCCTGGAAGTCTCCCTGGGGCAGTTTGCTAGTCAGGGCCCCGTGTCGGTGTGGAAAGCCATCCCCGCGCTGCAAGGTGAGCGGGGCAGGGCCGGTTTTGGGGGAGCATGACCCGCGCTGGGGCTCCCGCATGGCTTCAGCCGCCCCGGCCCCGCTCCGCCGCATGCCGGGGTCACCCTCCCT
>JAWWLW010000294.1:3398679-3413196 GCA_035041385.1 Myiothlypis coronata
CCATGATGCATAAATTCCATTCAAACACAGGATTCTGTCTGGGCAGTGTCAGCTTCTTCCTCTGAATCCTGACAGCGCTTTTGAGGTGGGAAAAAGTTCATTTCTTCTGATAATGGGGCAATAAATTCTTTTTCTCTGAAAGATTCAGGTGTCCTGTGGCTGCCATCTCAGTGTGAGCCCCTTCTTTAAAAAAAGTATCCTACATAGCATAGTTTCTATTTTAACAATTTTTATAGCCTAAAATTATATTTACCACACTACTTAAGAGAATTAACACAGCGTTACTTTCTAACACAACACATATAACATTCATTTTAATATTTGCAAAAAGCCAGTCATAAAATACATGGATTTTTCACAAACATGACACTCCCAGAGGAGAGAGAGCCTGGAAGTTAGAGCTTAGTTTCAAAATGACTGTATCTGCTATTCCAGGTGGAAGGTGTGGTGCTTGCAGCACAGCTCTGCTCTGCTCAGTCCTCACCACATTTTCACAGTGGCAGTTCTGCCTGCCACCTTTGACAGCGTGCATGGGGGCTCTGAGCTTACAGAAAAGCTCCCTGTGGAACATTTTCTGTCTTGTGAGATGAATTTTCTAAAATGGCTATACTGGAGCTGTTCCAACTGAGAGTGTTGTTCTGTGTGTTCCAGCAAGTTTGCAGCTTGGAGGTAGAGAAATGGTAATTTTTCCCCAATCCAGACAGTTTTGTGTCCAGGGTAAGTCCAGAAAAATATGGAATGTTCTCCTAAGCAATTATTTTCTTGTGAATTAAACTATTTGAAAGAGAAAGCTCTGTAAGTTTTGAGCATTCTTAAAACGAAAAAGAGGGGTGATATGAAGATATGCACAAAAAAAAAGGGAAAATATTATTTTTAATTTGGCTTTTCATCAGTGATAGGTCTCTTACAGTAAATGACATACTGTTTGTTACTGAGTTTCTGGGGAGTGATGTCATGATTTAATTTATCCTATAGAAAATACAGAAAGAATTTTCCTTGAAGAGTTTGTGATTTCAGTCAGAGACCATCCCAGTAAAGCTGGTGGAGTATTCTGATTTTTTTAATAATATTGGTATGAACTGCCAGACCTCAGATTTCTGAGCGAAGCAGATTTATAGGCTAAGAAACAAATTCAGCTCTGTTGCAAATTGTGTGTCAGCATGGTAGAACCAAAGTGGCAATTGAGAGATGTGGGTTGCCTTTGGGCAAGCAAATCTGTTCCTAATTCAGAAAAGCATAGAAACCTATAATTAAGTGTAGTCATCTGAGTTGTCCTGCTGGGCATGGGCTTTGATTGTTAGAGTATTTCAGCTGGATTTTTGATTGATCAGTTCCATTATTTGAATTTTTCAGTTCCCTTCTCTGTGAAAGGGGGATGAGGAAGTAAAAAACCAGAGCAGTGTAAGTGCTGACAATGTGTATTAGAGGAAACGTAGATATGTAACTCATAATTGCAATTCTGCAATCAGTCTGATTCTTAAGATCCATGACATTCTGGTGTCCTAATTATTTGTCTTTTATTAACTTTTACACACAAACATGGGAGAGGACGTCTTGGTGGGCAGATGATTTGCTCTAGCATAAAAGGGCAAAGGAGGGTGAGTGGAGATTCTTGATGGGTGCTTTTGGGGAATGGGGCACCCAAGACCCCGATGTCTGACCCACATCTTCAGCTAGGAGGCCAGGGAAGTCAAGGGAATGGTTGTGGGGGTGGGTGGAAAATCTGCCTCAAAGAAATATACTGAAAATACCAACTTTTCACCTAATAACATGCCTTACAATAACATCTTACAAACATGGAATGTAAAACATCTGCCAGTGGTATCTTACAGGCATGAGAAATGAACAGGATCAGAACAGGATTATACTGTGAGCTGTAGATAATGCAATTAGTGTAAATTAATACAATTAATGCAAATAATAAATATTGTAAATATTTATTTATTTAAATACAGGCTCAGTCCTGTTCCCTGTTTCAGACAGCAGGGAAGCAGGGCTTGTCCTGACCTGGGCTTACCAGGATCTTGAATTCAGTGTGAGGGGGAAGCTCTGATGATAAAGGAGGCAAAAGGATGTTAACTGGTCATCCTGTTTCTGGGTAGACTGAGAGCAGTTTTTAGCCTAGCTGTTTAAGATGTGATTACTTTAACCAGTCTGACTTTTCTTCCATGCTCAGTTTGTGTTGTGGAAGTGAGATTTTATTCCTTTTACAACCTGTCAGCTATGCCTATTTCTTTTTAATTCTTCCTGCAACATCTCTTTGGATTTAACAGAGACTTAAAGCCTTTATTTACAAAACAGCTCCCTCCCAGCCCTGAAAGTTTATGAAGGCTTTGCTGTTTCCTTTACTAGCAATCTGGCACTATTTTTCAACTTAGCCTTTAAATTAGGAATGGTCTTTTTACTATGTGTACTATGTTTAGCACTCAGCAAAATAAACCACTGAGTACTGTTCAAAGTGTGGAGATCTGTAGTGCTTTGTTCTTGACCATTTCTTGACTTGTATCACACAGCCACTGGATTTAAGAGGAACACCTGGCCTGGAGCTGCTGCAGCACAGGGTTCAGGCATGCTCCTTATTCCCACTTTGTACCACACACGGCTGAGTGGTTTTCTGTACACTCGTGGCTCCTACAGGAGAGGTGAAAGAATAACAAGTGTCTTAAGGCGTAGAGAAAGGCAATGTTTTTGTGAGAAAAAGAGTGAAACTCGTTGAGTTCCTGGGAAAAAAGGACTGTCCTGCTTCAGGCCAAAAGAGAGATCAAAGCTGCACTTCCAAGGCAGGTGGAGGTGAGTCCCAGGAGACCCTTGAGCTTCCAGAAGAAGTGCACTCCTCTGTGTTGGTGTTTTCCTTCCGTGCTTTACAAATCCTGGCTTCTTTAAGACTAATTCCTCACTTAGAGAGTAGAAGTGTGTTCAGATTCCACTCCAGGAGTTTCAGTCAGGTTTTGCAGTGCTGAACTGAGAGAGGTTTGAATGCTGGCCAGCTTTGCCATGTTTGAGGCTGGTGGATAAGGACAGCTGCCTAAATTGATCTTGTCATCAGGAGGATAAGGGGGAAGTGGGATAAGCACACACCCCTTTTTATCAGGAACAAAATACCTCTGCCTCTGCTGGGACAGTCTTCAGGAAATGCTTCTTGTGCCCTGGCAATGCATTTGGGGCAGCAGCTCAGCACTGAGCTGTGCTCACTGAGTTCCAGGGCCAGGTGATGGCTGCTGCCTTTGTCCAGCTGTGCTGTGTCACAGACACCTTTTATGAAAAATCCTTTCCTTAGGGTTTTTCCTCCTGAGAAGCTGAGAGGCCTCAGGAACAAAATGTGAACGGTGGTTATCTGCTGCAGCAGAATGCAACAGGTGCATCTGGGATTGGCTCATGTGATTGTTTCTAATTAATGGCCAATCACAGCCCAGCTGGCCCAGACTCTCTGTCTGAGACAGAAGCTTTGTTATCATTTTCTTCTTTTCTATTCTTAGCTTAGCTGGCCTTCTGATGAAACCTTTTCTTCTATTCTTTTAGTATAGTTTTAATATAATATATATCATAAAATAATCAATCAAGCTTTCTGAAACATGGAGTCAGATCCTCATCTCTTCCCTCACCCTGGGACCCCTGTGAGCACGGTCACAGGGCTGAGCTTGTCACCCTCAGTCTCAGTGGCCTGGGCGCTATGGCCAAGGTCTGAATCCTCTCCAAGTGTTGAACTCTGCTGTGGCAGCACGATGTGCAAGGTGTGTGAGCTGCAGAGCTCAGAACAGAGCCAGGGGCTGGCTGAGAGGGAGCAGGGAGGAAACATGTCACTGCTCCTCCTGGGGCAGGTGTGGGAGGTCTGCAGTGAGAGTAGGCGAGATAAACTGAATTTTGGAATTCAGGCGTCAGTCCCTTTTTACGTGAGATAATGAGACAAGAGTCATTGCTTTTTGTGGGATCTCTCCTGCTACCTTTATAGCAAATATTAAATATCAGCAGTATTGTTTTTACACAGCACAAATCTTACAGCAGCACAAAAATTAGGAAGGCACAACATGGTGGCTGGAAATCTTAGTTCTGCCTTCAGCTGTCACTGGAGAGAGCAGCTCTGCTACCTTTCCCATGGAGGTGTATCCAAACATCCCCTCTGGTGGGAACACCAGGGGTTTGGGGCAGCCCCCTCCTTCACCTGCTTTGGCACACTTGGCCAAGCAGCTGATGACCCTTGCACTGTTGGAAAGGAATGGCTGTTTTTATTTTTATTTTTAATTTTTTTTTCACCAGGTGTTGCCCACTGTCACTTGGTTTTGTGTCTGTGCAGCTGCTCCCCTCCAGCTGGATGAGATTTTTTTTTTTTCCCTTTTAAAATCCACTTTGGCAGAGGTGCTGCTGGCCTGGGCATGGGGCTGGCCCAGAACCAGCAGTGTGTCCCCTCACAGAGGTGCCCTGCAGCTCACCAGAGCTTTATCTCTGTGGAAACTCTGCAAGCTCCTCGAACCTGTGAGCTTTCATTTCGTTTTTTAAAGGTCAGAGTGAGGTATTTTGCCATTGATGTGCCACACTGTGCAGGCCTGCTCTGCTTCCTATAGGGGTGGGTAAATTTGGGGTTTTACCCCATGTTGCCTGTCCTAGGCTTCAAATGATGGTGGGCAATACCTGGTGGAAAAAAAAAAAATAAAAATAATTCCTTCCAACAGTGCAAGGGTAATGAGTTCATGAAGGAGAGAGCTGTGTGGAGGAAGGATTCCAGCAAGGAATCAGGTGATGGCAAATTGTGACGAGGACAGTGCAAGTGTTATAAATGGTGCTCAGTTTGTGTTGATTGGGGCTGGGTTGGGAATTGCTTTGGGCTGAGTCGATGGTGTTTGCTGTGGAGGTCCAGGGTTGGGTGGGGGCGGGAGGTGAATGCACAGATCCAAAACCCACCAGTCCTGGGCCTGAGAGGGGTTATAAAATGAGGGCTTCAGTCGGGTTTGGGGTTCTTCTCCTTCTGAGGGACCTGCTTTTTGGGGGAGAAGCCAGTGTGTTTGGGATGTGTTGTTATCTTTGCGTTGTTGCGTGGGAGTTTGGGCTTATCTCAAAGTCCCTGTCCTCAGTAGTTTGTTTTAATAAATGAGAGCCTTTTTCCTTCTCAAAATCTGGCCTCGTTTGAGTTCATAACACAAGGACTTCAACTTGGAGAGAGGTGCAGGGTAAGGGGAGCTGTGGGCAGCAGCTGGAGAGGCAGCCTGGAGAGGGGGGCATGGGGCTGTGGCTGGGTGGGAAACACAAAGTCTGCAGTCCTGGGCCAGCAGAGCAGGATTAGGTGAAGCTTTGCTTGTGGTACAGGCAGCATCATCAGGAAAAGCAGAGGAAGTTGAGATTTGGGGTTGCTGTAAATTACCCCTGATGTGTACTGAGATTTCACAAGTGTGCTTGGATAACGTGGGGGTTTGTGTTAGTGAATTAGAACCTTCCTTTTGCTGTAAAACTGCCCATTCCTCTAACAACAGTGGTACAGAGAATTCACTAATATTTGTAGCAGGCTCAAATACCGTGCTGGAGTAATTAGCTTGGTGTGTTCTGCCTTCAGAGAAGGATTTGGATAGGGTGGATTTACTGTTCAAGGTGAGTCTTGAACAATAAAAATGAAGCAACACTTAAGATCCTTGTTTGTTAGTTTTTCCTCTTTGTTCTTTCCTCTGTGCACTGACTGTGACCTGTGATTACTGGCTGTGTGATCCTGTAATTAAGAAAGGTTTTGGGATATTCATCCCCAGACGGTTGAGCAAGGATTTCCTGTGATACTTTCATTCAAACATCTGCCTAACTTATAAATTATATATAGATATGAATACAACTATCTTTTAATATAGCTAATCTTTTGCTTTGTATACAGAATACAGTTTTTTCTTTCAATTTAATGGTTAGTCTCAGTGAGGTTTCTTTCCATTGCAAAAACCATTTTCAGGACAGAGAAATAATCTGGAATTGAATCCAACGAGCTAGCAAGGGCTGAGTGAGATGAATCATCTTCAGTGGAGGAAATTAAAGATCACTTGAGACATAATTATTAAACAATGCTTTGAGGCTTCGAAGGTACATAATTTTATTAATTTTATTAGTTCCCAGAGGTAGTTTTTAAAATACTCCTATATACCCATCCTGTCTCGGCCATTTCTTGTTTAATGTTTGAATTATGTTAAAAACTTGTCTAGGTGTAAAATTTATCCAACCTATTGATATGAAGGTACAGCTTGTGAATAATTTCAGATTTTCTCCTTCAGTATTCTCTTGTTTAAAACACCCTTGCCCCTGCTTCCAAGCAAGTGTAGACTAAAATAGAAACCTAGTCACATTAAACAGCAGTGACCAATTTGTACTTTTACCTTTTTCCCCCTCCCCATCCTGAATGCTGTCACACTGCCTTCTGTTACTTGACATTTTTTGGATTTCCCATCATGTCTGTCATGATTAGCAGAGAGTTCTGAGCACAAATTGCCTCTGTCCTTGACAGTTATTTTTGCTTTCCTGGGAGACAATAATTGTGCTGCTTATCTATCTTCATTTGCCACGATGGGAAGTACAGAGGGGAAGTGGGATAAGTACTTCTGTAGTGTGCTAAAAGCCTTGAATGCTTCTGGCAACCTGTTGACAAAGTCCTGTCATGAAGATAAGCAGAAAAGGAAGAAAAGCTCTTTACTCTTTAATGGGGATGCAGAAATTAGTTTCTGATACTGCTCGTACGGGTGTTCTACACCATGTGAGCATTTGGTGAAAGTAACTCAGATAAAAGCAGGACTCACAGTTTGAGTTTCTTGTATCTTCATCAAAATACGAATATGACAAAACCTGTCTTTTTCATGCAAAGATTTTGGCAAGTGGATTCTCTTCAGTCACACCATCCTGTAATTAGCTCCCTGTGTATTAAACAAGCATTGAAGTGGAGGAAGAATATTCTATAGCATCTTGTCAGACGTGCCCAGGTGCTGGGCAGAGCTGTGGGGAGCTGGCACCTGAGTTGTGCTGCCTTGGGCCAAGTCCCTGCGTGGTGCTGGGTGAAGAATCCTGCCCCTCACAGGCAGCTCTGGAGAGATGCTGCATTAAAAGAGGGCAGAACTGGAGCATTTGCAGGGCACTGCTGAGCTACAGCTGCTCGAAATGCAGAGCATGGGAAGAGCCCTGCTCAAGAATTGGATTCTTATTGCAGGCAATGAAACAAAGTGGCCTGCTATTGTGTATTTTGACCTCAAGGGTGGTGATATCTTAATTTTTAAACCGCTTTTAGTAGAAACTTGTTAATAACTGAGCAAAATACTTGCATTGGCCTACTTGATTACATTACTTCTAAACACAGCTACATCTTTTGCCTGAAAGGAAGTGGTGTTATTTGAAATTACTTTCACGTGTTTTCTGTTTAAGATTTTGTACCTTAAAGAAGTACACAAAGACATATACAACCAGACCTAATGAAGGAGCCAGGAATGGACCATTTCCTGTGATGAAAAATCCTGCTGTCTTGGGACTGTCTATCCAGAATAAAGATTAGATGCTGGTTAGACCTCAGCCTCCTTCTTCTATGCCAGGTTCTAGAACAATCCTGCCACCTGTGCTGTGGGTGTATCAATGGTACACAAGGGGGTATCAATTTTTTCTGTGATTTTTTCATTTTCACCACATAAATGACATGAAGTATGCATGTCATGCTGTGCTGATTTTATGGTGTTATACCATCTGATTGTCTTGCCTTTTTTGGCCTATTCAAAGATACAGAGTGCATGAGGTTTTTATTTTTTTTTAATAGAATGGGCAAAAATTGATTTTGGTACCGGATGCCCACTCCAACATAGGATGATGTCCTTAGTTATAGGCTGCATATCTGCTAAAATAGCATAGTTGGTCCTGTAATTCTGATGACAGGGATCTGTGAATCACTATTTTAGAGCAGTAAGTACAGCAGCTCAGAATTGGTTTTGCTTCCTAAAAGCCTCTTGTTACAGTCTTTCTGTCCCCTGTCCTCCCTCCTTTCTGGTAACATTTCTGAAATTACAGTGGAGCTTGCTGAGGTCTCCTGTACTGTAAATAGGACAAATTGTACAGGATCACTGCAGCTGCAGGGGCTGTTTTAGGGTCTGTTTTAGGCACATACAGGGGACTCCTCTGAAGCTGTGAGGTTTCCATTTGGCATCTGTGGGAACAGACCCTCCCAGAGGAGAAAAATTTGTGTTGTAAAGCTTAGTTCTGTATTGGGTAGCCCCCTTCGTTCACATCTTTATTTTCTTTTTTCAAAAACTTTTTGTGAACTGGAATGTGACATAAAGATAGCCAGAACATAAAGATCTCTTTAGAGTGAAACACATCTAAAAACTGGATCTTGGAGTTTTAATACTTGTTGCTTCTAAGATGGGCTGGCTACAGATGACATTCATATCTGCCTCTGTTTCCCTCTCTCTAATTCAGCTCATTGTGAATAATTCTGAAATTTTAAAGCCTCTTCCTGAGGACTGGGGAAAATAAAGCCAAGGTGTGTGGGAGGGGAGTGGGATTTGTGTGTATATGTGTCATGATTTTTCGTGGTCTGTGGAGGTCTCCACAGATGCTCATCATGCTGTTTGGAAAGCCAAGCAGCACAGCCTTAAAACATGACATTTGTAGAATAATTTGGTAAATGCTGATGATTTGGAAACCTCATGTGTTGCATTTATCCCAAGCCTTCCTTGTCAGGGAATGTACTGACAAGCTGTGGTAGGAGGACAGTATTAGTTACAGTGATCTTGGTTGGGAACTGGTGGAAGAAATTTAGGTTTCCTTCATTGTAATTAATTATGGAGCCAGAAAAAAAAAAAACAGTTTAGCTGATATTTCTCTCGTATTTAAGTCTTGTCCTCTGCTTTAGCTTTTTTGTTCTCTGATACTGGCATTGCTTTTAATGTTTTTTGATGTCTTGTGAGTGGCAGCTTTCAGATGGGATATTCTGCCCGCCTTGCTTCATGCCATCCTAATTGCTTCAAAATGTGATCATTAAAAATAAAAGTAAACATTATTGCTGGTGTTACTGCTAAGGGCAAGAACTGCAGAAGAGGAGGGACACGAGGCAGATCTATTTAAATAAAAGCTTATTTTCAGAAACAAAGGCTTATGGATAAAAGGGAGCTCTTAGTACCCCAATCACGTTTCCTGTTACGGATGAACCCACAGCAATGGATGCTATCAAAGTTGTCATATTTTATTCATGAGTTGTGGTATGCTTGGGTGAAATAAGAAAAGCAATGGTCCAAATCATAATTATGGTGTAAAAAGATAAAACAGTTATTATTGTGACTTTTTAAAAGAAATTATTAAATCTCTCAAATCATGTAAAACTCCTGGAGAATGACTAAGTATGTTAGTTATTTATGGATCTTTGTTGTGGGTGTTGTGAAACATCTCACCAATAGCATTTATATTTATTTTGGGAGAAAATATAAATGTGTTCCTATGTACGTTCCAAGAAACAAAGACATCTAGAATATTGAATATAAACATAAAGAGGCTGACAGCAGAAATTATACTTCAGTAGAGAAGGGCTCTCACAAATGTATTATGCCTCATGTTATTATCATGCAGTTAATAAATAAAACAGACACCCAGGATTTAATTTGCTCTAGCAATAACATGGAAGTGATTTTTTTCCTCAGGGTAAGAAAACAAAAGGGAGAATTGGTTCATGAAACATGTGTTGTTTAATGCTTGTATAAATCATTTATAGAGTATAAAAAAACCCCTGAAATCATAACTTTTTAGCAATACGTGACCTATGCTTTTAAAGTAATTAAAAAACTATTTAGACTGTCAAGTCTTTGAGAGTTTGTGAACCAAGAGAGCACTTCAGCATATGCTTGCTTCAAACTCCAAGGATAATTTCATTGCCTTCAGTTGGATTATTCATGTGATAAAATGACTGGAAATTAAAACCTGTGTGTAGGTGTACCCAGGTCTGTTAGCTGCATTAGGATAGTAACCTCTCTCCACAGTGAAAAAACACAGATTTTTGCTTAGCTGAAACTTCCCTTTTAATGAACTATTTCAAGTAGCATTTTGATTTACACATTTAAGAGTGCAGGTTTTCACCAGGGAGGCAAATTCTAATTTCTGTATGGCTTTGCTGAAGTTAGACTGGGATTTTCAACAAAGTCAGAGTAACTTAGCATTCTGCTTGTTTCCTGCTCCTATGGAATCTGGATCTTAAAATTTTGTTGAAATGGGTTATTTGTTGACTGTATCTGTTAAATTCATAGTAAACTTAGGAATTGTAAAGCACTGCAGAAGTACTTGTGTTTTTTTTTCTAAACATTGTTGCCATTGTTTGACCAGTATTTATTATTACCTGGAAGAAAGAATAGTGCTAAATGAGAAACCAGAATTATTACATACTGCTCAAAAATGTATGTGGATCAGTCTCTCTCTTCTGTTAACCTTATATTTTATTTCTGGATTACAAACACACTCAGAATTATAATGGGAGGAAATAAGGCCAAACCTACAATTCGTAGTTTTTTGCAAAACTTATCTTCTATGTCTGATTTTTTTTGTTCTAGGGGCTCCTCACCTTCTGGTACCACCTTAAGTTTCCTTTAAACAAAGCAGAATGCATTTTGTCAAGTTTTGGTATATATTGTCATTTTTCAAAAGTAATTGCTAATATTTTTGTGTGACTTCAAGCATATTTGAAAATGCTTTGTAAAAGGGGAGGAAAAAATTTGTTTAGCTTGCTTTTGCATGAAGCCATGTTTTTGAGTGGCTCATTATTTTTGTGTGACATTAGTATTTAATGTATTCTTGAAATAGGTCCCTGGGGTCCCTGGCTAGCAAAATGGATAGCACACTGGGAATGGTTCTTGGCAATTCCTGAATTTTCCCGGTGTTGCCACTGACTCTGTTCAGTGTTGCTGGTGTAAGTCCACGTTCTTTCTGTTAAAATGTTACTTTCCAAATTGGCAGAGAGCAATCTTTACAGGAACAGTAACCTGATAACCTTATCTAATGCAGGTAAACAGTGGAAAATTGATACAATCAGCGACTCCTGAACTAATTAACTGACAACACATGTAATTTGATTAACTCACATGATTTAAGAGCAGATGATGTGCTTTTAGTGATAGTGAACTTCTGGAGCATTTCAACGAAGGGTTTAATTTAAGAGATCAGCCATTTGTAAACAGTCTTGATTTCAGCATGAATCCCTTGAGGAAGGGACGGAGCCTACTTGAGCAGATGAGCTCAGCAGCTGCTTCAAATACTTGAAATAAGGTTCAAGTGGCTGCCTTGAGCAACAGGTGAAGCGTAGCCTCAGCACAGTGGTGGCTGTTGGTGACAGCAGGAAAGCTGCTCCAGGGCCCTTGGCTGCCTGCAGGTGTCTGATGCTGGTCCATGGCAGCCACTTGGGTTGGTGGCAGTGCCAGTCATCAGCTGGCCTTGGAGTGCCACCAGGCTGCTGCTGCTTCTCCTTGTGGTCCTTGCTCTCCTTCCAGTGCTTCCCCTGCTCATTCTGCCCGTGTGGCTGGAAGAGACGAGGAGGAAGCCCTGGAGGGAGGAGATCCATGTGAATTTTCTCCATATGGGCTTTGCTGCTGGGCTTGCCCAGCCATGTCAGGCGCCTTTGGCTGGCTGCTGTTGCTGTGACATTTGATGAAAATCCTTTTGCTGGGACTTTTCTCCTGAGAAGCTGAGAAGCCTCAGAAATGAAACATAAACAATAATTATCTGATGGCTGTGGAATGTGGTCTGGGGGTTGCTCACCAACAGGTGCATCTTTGATTGGTTCCTTGTGAATTGTTTTTACCTAAGGACCAATCCCAGTCTGGCTATGTTGGGACTCTGGTCAGTCACAGGTTTTTTATTATCATTCTTTTCTAGCCTTCTGATGTCTCCTTTCTCTTTCTTTAGTATAGTTTAATATATCATTTTCTTCTAATGTAATATAGATCATCACATATTAAATCAGCCTTCTGAAACACGGGAGTCAAGATTTTCATCTCTTCCCTCGTCCTGGGGACCTTCAAACACCACCACAGGCTGGGGCTCTAGAAACACTGGTGGCTGCCATCACTCTTGGCAAGTGTTCATTTCCAGCTCCTGTGCTCCTTCCAGAGCACTCAGCTGCCAGGTGCAGTTTGAAATGCTGATAAAGCAAACAAAGGACTTAAGACTCTCTGACATCTACTTAATTAGCATGAGTGTGGTCATTCTAGCTGGTGCTCAAGTCAAGGCAATTTTCAAGTAGTGAAGAGTCTGATACTAAGCCACTAAATCACCTAAATTAGTGGTTGAGGAGAAACTATGATTTGATAAGTATTCTCTGTTTGATTTCTTCAGTGACTCAAAATTCTCCTGCTCCTGGCAACCGGAGTTTTAGGGCTGGGTTTGCAGTGGCTTCCTGAAAGGATTTTTATTTATAGGTATATATAATTTTAAATGCTAGGTGAATTTTGTTAGGGGGAGACCTATTTGTAAACGAGTTTACAAACATGTATATCGAAATGACAGCAATAAATGAGCACCTATAGCCAGGGGTAGTTTTGCATGATGCACAAGCAGAGTTTACATTGAATAACACCATTTTCCACCTTATCTAGTGGAACTGCTTTTGCTGTATAGTCATGGGAACTTACCTTTGTGACATTAGCTGTTCACCCTGGTAATTGCTCCATCCTCTAATTTAATGAAAACCCATTAAACCGAAACAATAATTAAAATGAGACATCATCTCTGTAGGAGGCTTGCATATTAAAATCACCAAGCATTTCACTGCAGACGGATCTTATTCTTGAGAAACACCGTTTGAAGCAACACGTAAAAAGTGATTTACAATGAATAATCATAATTTAGGATGCTGTGCTGTTGAACATGATTTCCTACTGTTTATTACTGACTCTGAGTGGAGCTAGCAAGGCAAAAACATTTCCAGTGTCTTTTCATGCTGGCGAGAATGCTCAGAAGCTGAGATGTGCTTGTGAAAATACATCATGCCCTCTTTGGTCCTCCCTGGTAGCAGAGATTTTCAGAGGAGGGGCAGGTGTTTTGACCCCTCTCTTTTGGGTTGATGGCAGGTGAAGTCTTCTGTTTTCTTAGGATATCAAAAGAAATTCATGTGAATTTATCCCCATAGCTTAAATCAAAAGATTGGTGGCATCTGCAGACATCTACATTTTGCCCTTAGGTAGGCAGGGTCAAGTACCTGAAGCATTTCTCTGCTTGGCAGTGGAATAATTCTTTTTGGAGAAGATCCCCACAATTAGTGTTATCATCCTTCTGGGGATTTTTGCATCTGTGTGTGACTTGTGTGGACTGAGGAGTGCTTTTAGAAGGGTGGAAGTGAGTGGGAATGGGCATTTACCACGAGTGTTTTGCACTGTTGGTGTTTGTGGGGTTTTTTTGGATTTTTTTTGTACCATTTCTTCAAAAGATGTTTTGTGAGACCAGTGTGCAGGAAGGGGGTTGGTGCACTGTATCCCACTTGACTCAGAGGCTTTGGTGAAGCACCTGCTTCAGTGAACAAGAATGGTTTTGTGGTGCTGTTGTGTGTTTTCATCCTCAGCAGCTGTTAGGAACTGCCTACACTGAGTGTTGCTAGTTTTGGATCATCCTTCTAATCTTGGTTTCATTTCTGTAAAGCTTAAGAAAAAGTGGGGCACCGGGATGATTTTCTGTTTGTTTTTTTAAATACAGTTTTCATTTTATTTGATTTTGCCCATAGCAAGGTAAAACCCAAAAAACTGTAATATTCAATTCTTTAATTGCTATAGCTTAAATCTGGATTCTCTGCTGTTGCAGGATTAATTTCTACTTGCTTGTCCAGAGTGACTGTTCAATGGTTCTAATGAAAGCATGTTGAAGCAAATAGCTTTAAAAATGATTGAAGTTCCCAATAAAGCAATGTGTTCTGCAGTATGTTCTCTGCCAAGGGAAGTAAAAGGTATTCAAGCAGGCTAGTGAATGATAAAATGTACCTACTGCTTTAGAAAATGAGTTGATTCAGAACTGAATTTTAGTATTTTTCCACTAATGGAAGCATCTATTAAAGAAAAATTATTCCCCAGATGGATTGGGATATGGCTTTCAACAACTGGTGCACATTTCTCATCACTTAAAATTCCATCCCAAATGGTCATGTATTTCCCTTTGTGCTGTGGATTGCTGTCACTGTCAAAGGAGGCTTGGCAAGACCTTTGCTTTCTTTCCTAGCATTGTCCTTTTCCTTCTCCAACTCGTTTTGTCTCCTTCTGTGTGGTGGTGATTTTATTACACTTGATTAATGGAGCTGATGCCAACTCTGAATTTCTCCTAACTGGGGCTTCTGATGTGTTCAGGGTTACAAATAGCAGAAGCCTGAGGTTTAATTTTGGGTTGCTAGAGTGGGTGATGCACAGAGAGTTGAATCCACACACAAAGATGTGACTTGAGGGTCTAAATCAGGCGGGGTAAGGACTGATGCTGATCCTGAGTTATTGTGAAAAACGCCAGTCACTTGTTTTTAAAATTTTAAAAGTTTAATAGTAATAAAATGGTTATAAAAATAGTAATACAATT